>CM031961.1:7155139-7577639 GCA_018749465.1 Paracanthobrama guichenoti | reverse complement strand
TGGTGAGGCCTCATCAGTAGGTTTGTTGAGGGCATCCACGCTGTGAGACCGAACTCGGTTATCAAGACGATGCAGAGTTCGGGCTTCTGAGTTGGGAACGTCGCCAGAACTACCACCACCAAACCGGCTAATGAGTTTATTAATGGGAGCCAGTGACTTTGTGTCTATAGCTGGGGCTTTGTCCTCATCCAGTGAGGCTGAGGGAGGAGGAAACGATCCATTTAGCCCTGTCCCATTCAGACTATTCCCAGTCCCATTCTGCTTGACCTTCCTAAGCCCTGCTTCGTTAAAACCATCATCGCCCTTTTTGTCCACCTTAGGAGCAAGAGCAGAAGGAGTGAGGCGTCCTGTAGTCCTGGCCTCAGCTTCTCCTTGAATCCCTGCTTGTCCATCACCAGGTGGCCTCTTTAAGGGGCTCCCAAATTCCTCATCAGGAGAGCTAGGTTGTTCAGCAGGAATATAAGAACCCTGGGGAGTCCGAGCCCCTTCCCTTTGTCCCAGAAACAGGGTGCTGTATGGAGAAGTCTGAGAGACAACTGGGGCTGAGCTCTGGATTTGTGGTTGAGTCTTCAGCTGTACCCCGTAAGAGTCCCCCTTTTCTCCGTCCTTGAGCACCACGTACGGCTGTCCTGAAATGCCTTGCACCCGCACAGCTACTCCATACTTAGACGGCGATAGAGTCCCGTTGGTGACGCCACCAACTCCACCAGCCATTCGACTCCTGTCTGGGAACCCTCCGCCAGCGTCGTCCAAATCTTTGATGAAGCGGATCTGTACGCCATAATCCAGAGGGGGCTTCCTGTCTGCTGAGAGGGAACTCATTGTGACCTGCTGTAGTACCAAGACAAAGAATTTAATAAGTCAATGCGCCAGTCCATCTAGAGACCAGATTAAAAAGCTAGACTGTTTGGTGGACTAATTGAAGAGCCCAAAGAGGGGACAGATACACAATGAAGTCATGACAGCAATGGACCAATTCAGGGTAGACTCCATATTTAAATTTTCACAAGATTTATATTTTTTTTGTCACATTCACATTCAATTTTCACAATCAAGATATATAGAGTTTTCCCCCATTTGTCAATTCATTGCAAAGGCATTTTTTCAATGTTAAATTTCAAAGAAGAGTCTGCATCTGGTTACAAAGCAGTAAAACCCACTGAACAGACTTTTGATTCATGTAAATATAAAAATGACATCTACTTGCAGTTTCAGGCCTACAAAAAAACTTTCACAATAAATATTTTAAAACAAAATGCATCCCTGAAATGTTGTTGTTAATTCAAACTATTAAAAATACTTTGCGTTGATTGAAATATATTGAGGTTAAATAGAAATAAACAAAACGAATAAAAAAATAAAATAAAAAAAACATGATAAATGACTAAAATTAAATTAAAAACTGACATTTTTAAAGTCGATTCAATATATAAATAAATACTATAATAGTACATAAATAATAATAAAATAACACTGTACCTCAGTGAACATCTTTATAGTGAGTCTGACGTATTTTACTGTTTTATAATTTTGCATTAAGCTAGATTTTCTTTATAACCTAAATGGCAAACAATTAATTCAAGTATCCAACCAAAAAGGCAACAAAAACAATCAGCATCAGTCTACAAATATGTTATACTTTTGTGTCGCTTGCTTCCATCTTGGCTCACTTCTTAAATTTGTGTTGAACTATTATAGTGATATTACAAATTTCCCAAGAGACCCTTTAACAATCCCCTCTCCACTGCTTGCTATAGTGTCACACCTTGGTAAATAGAAATATGCAGCAGTTTTGTACGTGACACAGCTATCAGGTATCGACGTATTGAGAGTCTTTTCACATTTGTAAAGAGAAAGATATTGTTTGTGTGTGACAAACAGGTGTGCCTGCTGGTGACAGGAGCAGGTTCTAGCACATTCCACTTGGCTTCCAGTCTTCCCGTTTTCCTAGAACACAGTTCCAGTATGTATGAGCACAAACATTAGCTCAAAAATAGCTTATCACTGTGAAGGCAACATTCCTCAAATCATATCAAAGCGGCGAGCCGCACACATAGCACGTTGGAGTGAAGGATCAAAGATGGCGAGCCTAATCTGCGGAGTAACTGGTGTTTACAGAGACACTTATATGCTCTATTGTACAAAACAAGTGATGCAGAAAACATCCACAGCTATGCAGGGCATCATCTAAAGCCCTCGTTTTACAGCACATCAGACAGCTTGAAGTCTTGAAACCATTGCTATCTGCAGTGTCCATGCAAATCAAGAATTATAGAATTGCTGTGTGTTATAAGTTGTATGTTGCATCCTGTGTTAAGCACCAACTTACAATGCACTAGCATAACGCTGGCAAAAACTCAGAAGACATTGAGATCTAAAATAACAGTCCATAAACTCTGGTCTATCAATGAATAACTTATTGAAATGGGGGGATTTGGTTACATTATAACTGTCAGCGCCCCTGTTGAAGCATTAGGTCTGATTAGCTACTGAAAGTAAGCCATTGTCTTCCTCACATAGGTGGGATTCCAAGCATTCCTGCAAAATGGAACAATCATGTGATTTCTCATTGGTTCAAGGAGCATATCAAGTACATTTAAGTACATGTACATTTTTTACTTGAGTTTCTTCTTAAGACAAAATGTAAGTGACATGGTCATATATCACCAAAATATGTCTCAGACAAAAATATACACAGAGTAGCCAAATGAAAACTGTTTACAAGCTTTCCATGTTTAGGTAGTTTGGACGTGATTCTCACCGTCCACAAAGCACTGGGTTCCACCTGCCATCAGAATGGCTATTTGTTCCTGAAGGAATGTTACTAGATTAGATCATCGGTTCTCTGTGCCATCTTCCATTCAAGCAGCAAAAGTTAACAGTCAAAGTTGTATTGCACATATGACTACTTAAAGGGATGACTAATAAAGGCCTTCTGATGCGTTTGTGTAAGAAAAGTATCCATATTTAAAACTTTACAAACTGTAATCTCTAACTTCTGCTAGCTGTCGTATGCGCGTTCACGAGAGACTAATACATTCCGGTGTATGACGTAGGACACAGTTCCGGCGACGAACGCAGAAGCGCAGAGGATAGAGCAAAACAAAACTTGGTTCTCGCGAGAACTAGCATATTCTCACCTACGTCATACGCTGGAATGCCAGTCTCTCGTGAACGCGCGTCCGACAGTTAGAGGAAAATTGAGATTACAGTTTGTGGATATTTTTATGGATATTTTTCTTACACAAATGCTTCGCTTGAGAAGGTCTTTATTAACCGTGTGGAGCACTTTTATGATGGATAGATGCACTTTTATGGACTTCAAAAAAGAAACAGCCATTCTCTGCCATTATAATGCTTAGAAAATCCAGGACATTTTTAATATAACTCTGATTGTATTCGTCTGAAAGAAGAATGTCATACATACCTAGGATTGCTTGAGGGTGAGTAAATCATGGGCTAATTTTCATTCTTGGGTGAACTAACCCTTTAAAGCATGTGATGATTGATTTCTTTGTATTTAACCAACTTACTGTCCCATTTCTAACCTAACTGTTCAAATTTTATATTAGGTGTACTTAACTGTGCAGTTAAAATATAAGTACATGCATGCACATACATGCAATAAGTGCACTGTATCAAATAATGACTTTAAATGTTAGCGTATAGTAGTTAAAGGCCCGGTTACGCAGACAGGGCTTCGATGAAGCCAGGACTAGGCCTTATAGTTTAAATAGGGCATTTAAGTAGCTTAAACATGCCATAGAAGATATATCAATGCAAGTTGCTTTCAGTTAAAACAGCTCAAACATGCCTTTTAGTCTGGGACTAGGCTTAAGCTTTATCTGTGAAACCGGGGGAAAGACACCTAATGTAAAGTGGGACCACCGAATTAACATATTAATTCTATAAAACGATTTCAATTCGTGATATCCGAATTGGCATATCACATAATTTCTAATCACTAGTCTAAAATCAAGTCTTTGATTTTAGCATGTTAATTAGTGCACACATTTATCTTTTACTGATCCCGTTTTACTGTAAATAAAAAGCTTTCGATTTTCAATTCTTTTTAATTCAGCCACACCACTGTTAATATTGTCACATCACACATATCGCTCATAATTTAAGTCGAAATTAAAAGGAAGTAGCGAGAGATCTTTTCTTCCATATTGTAACATGCATCTAAGTGTAACTGATTATCGGAAAAGAAAAAATTAAGGACGGACACTTGCTTGGCCAAAAATGGAGGCAGTTGAATGTGAGCTTGCAGGGTCACATTAAGATCTATAACAAGCATTAAGGAAATAGATAGGAAGGATTTTCATTTCATGCGACTTTAAATTCACATAATTTGATTTACTTCCATTTTCCTTTGATTCCTTGAATCAGTGAATAACCTGGAATGTAACAACACTCAAACCACACTCAAATTTCTATAAATAAATTTTCAGTTCTGTATGTATGACTCTACAGACACACATAAGAAGCATATTGTGTACACACACAAACATAATGATTTTTATACATTCTCACAGAAAAAAAAAAAGAGATAAAAAGGTCAAAGATCATTTAGTATGATTTATAAACTGTTTTTCTCACGTGGACCAAAACTTGTCCCCACAAGTTCAAAGATTTCAGGTATTACATTACTATTCTTACAAAGGGAATACCTGAACCACACACACGCGCGCACACACACACACGCACACACACAAATGAGAATTACAACAAATACTTTAAGTTTGTGATGACAGATACACTAACATGACTCATCCCGACTGCAGTTGGTTGGTTTGTTTTTTGTGGTTGATAGCTTTTTGCAACAACAAAAAAACCTACAACAGATTAGTTTGGGTTGTAACTCTGTTTGGAAGAATTAGTACCCCGAGGGTAATCATGTTTGAAACTAGTTGGCTTTATTGTTTTGTTGGTTGATGCTACTATGGGGAAAATAAATTATGACAACACAGCCTCTAGCCCAAATTCATCTTGCTTCCAATTTTTCAACAAACATGGTGTAAATGAAAATACATGGTTCCCCCAAAAAATAGCCTCTTAACCAAGTGGCATCTGTGCTAGCTGAAAATCATGCTACACCACTTTTGTCCAACCAACTTATAACATGTTTCTAAGCCATTTTAATTAAATTTACCCAACTCATCCCAAAGTTATTTTTACTTGGGTTTATGAAGTTAATTTTCCTCAAGTTTACACAGGTGTCCTAGCAGAATAACCACAAGAACACTGAAAACATTATATGATCAATAATGTTTTTACATTACTTTAACTCATCAACATAAGTTAAGCAACTTCTTATATATTAAGTTGAAACAACTTATACAGCCAAGTTGATTGTACTTAAAAATTTAAGGCATGTGACAACCAGAAAGTGTCTAAATATTTTTGTATATTTAGTTGACATATTAATTTGTGTTTTGCTTAAAGTGTGTGTGTGCTACCTCTCTTTAATACAAATGTTACTATCATTTAATGACATTTATACTTTATTAGAGAGCAATAGTCAACTACTTTTGGGGCCACTGGACAAGGCTAAAATAAAGAAGAATAAACAAACATAACATGTTGCTATAACAGTATGAAAGAAATAAAAGGGTACATTTATAAAAAAACAAACAATACTCTCACAGGAGACAAGTTATGCTCCGTTCAGGCCAATCCTGATCATTTACGCTTATTTCAGGAGCTCTGGCATGGATATATGCAAGCTCTCTGCTTAATGTCACTCTAAACTGAGTTCTCCAACACAAGTAATACGATAGCTTTTGGCTAGTTTGTGTTGACATAATACTGTAGCTTGATGAAGTGATATACAAGCTAATAAATAAGAACAAAACAACATTCATTTGAGAAATCAATGTTTTGAACAAGCAGGCATAATGAAAATACTATATACAGAGATTTGCCAGAGGACTACAACTCATAGGATGTACACTTATTCAGTGCAATTGTTTTATTGTCATTTTATTATTTATATTTTTATTTACCAGTTTATTGTAGTATAAAGAACAGGATATAATTTGGGTTTGAGACTATAGGTTTGAGTTATTGTATCATTTACAGGTATGTTCTACTACACGGGGTTGGAAATAACCAAGAGCTAAATATTCAATTACACTGAGACAAGAACTTTTTGTCCCCAGGTTTCTCTATTCACGGATAATCACGGACTTGAGAGAGATGAGGAAGCACAAGCAAAACACATGAAACTTTCTCTCTTTTTTTTTTGTCCTGTAAAATTGCGTCACACCCACCCAGCAAGTCAGTCAGTATCGGTGGGATCGAAACCATCGTGCCATTTAAATATACAAGGTTAATAATACAATGAAGATTTTAAGGCTACAGTTTGGATGCATCGATTAACTGTGCTGTCATCTGACTTTGTTAAAGAGACAGAACAAAAGCACAATATACACAGATACAATAGGCTGCTTATTTGAGACCGAAAGCCCTGTCCAATCGTATGGGATGCGCAACTTTGTCTACAAACTATTTACAGAAATGCTGCTGGACGGTCCGGGTGAGATCACAGTAGATCAAAGTCATAAGTAGGCTACTTTATTATATTTCAGAGGAGAGTCAACCCTGAGGAGCGCATCTCCACGGTCTGTAATCCAGCCTCAGACACAAAGCAGCAGGTGTTTGTCTGCTTCGCTCAGCAGAACTTGAGTGTAAATTTGAAGCCATGTGATTATGGATTATAACCAGGCAAAAGGCTGGACGCAACCCCGCAGCCATGAGCAGCAACAAAAACAAAAAGGCAAAGGCAAATATACACAGCTGAGTAAACAAAGACATTCCTTCTGCTTACCTGTTTCCCGAAACCTTTTAACAGTGACCTTCAGAAGGCACAAAATAATAAAGAAGCCCTTTCTAGGTTTCGTCGCTATTAAAAACTCCTAGTTGAGAACGAGGATGAACAGTCCATGCAAAACTGTCAGTGCGTTTTTTTCCGAAACAACCTGTTGCCTTTGCGTCATCGGTCGGCCCCCCTTGAGCGCTCATTGGCTGGAGAGTTGTTCAAAGGCCGATCGATGGGAACACGTCATTGGCCAATATCCAACGTCAATCTAATACAAATTATACAGGATCCGCCTTTGAATTATTTTTCCCTAAAACAAAATAATATGAAATTAAAAACACAATTAATTTGTGAAATGCAACTTCAAAATAGCCCAAACGCTTATCCTAACCGGGTGATAACAGATAACATGAAGTCAGATAACCTAAGAATAATAAGTTTCAATGTTCGTTATAAAGATTTGTTTGCTAGTTTATTAGAGTATATCTTAAATGGAAAATGTCAATATTTTACCTTTAATAAAAATGTAAAAAAATAAAATAAGCAGAAGCTGATAATGTTATCTAAGGATGGGCCTCATTTCTAAAAAAAAAAAAAAAAAAAAAAAACCGCTAGAAAAACTTCTGGGTAAATCATTTGCAAATCGTAGATGGTAGATTCATTCTGCTGGTGTTTCATGAGTTAGGCTATTCATAGCTTTCTGCAGCATTACCATCAGGTTGGTAGTCACAAAACTCGGATAAAAATTTGCATTTTTCGAGGCACTAATTTCCTCAGCCATTTCCAGCTGCTTTTTAGAATGGGAGTTTTTATTTTTCGAGTAAAATCAAGTCTGTGGTAAAAATAACATCCAAAGACTTTTTTTAAAGTCTCTTAAAAGTACTACTCCTACCACAAGGATTCAAGTTCTATGGGTTTTACAAAATGTTGCAATCATTGCATAGCAACTTCTTAGTAACACACCTTTTTAAAATGACAGCAGCTTCAAAATGCAAGAGTAGTTTCGGTAAGACAAAACAATCTCTTGAGTTAACCACAGACTTTACTCAAATCTTAAAACTGCCATTCTAAAAACATTTCAGAGGGAACCCATAGTGAATTAGTCATCGGAGTTGACCTACGAATTGATTATCATTTTATTATAGTTTTTTATAGCACAAACAAAATCACTATACACATATATATAAACTTTAGAGTATGTCATTGTGGATCCCTTGGGAAGAGCGGCTGGAAAAAAACAATGAATATCTTTATCTTCCTGAGTTTAGAGGGTTTTGAACCCAAATTTAATATAATAAAAAGTCACACACACAAAAAAAAAAAAAGACTTGTAAAAAACAATTCAGTTTACTTCTTTCAGTACAGAGCCAGAGCCCAGAACACCCCCCATATTACTGCACATCGGTGGAGGGCACCAGAGCAAGCACATTGAACAGCATACACACAAGTACATAAAGAGTAACAGATAAGAAAAAGGCAACTTGGACAGAAATGTAGAAATAAAAATTAAAGAAACTCTCTGCGACAACATTTGATTTTGTTCTGTTATTTGGTCTACTTCATAGCCCAGGATGTGGCCTAACCGGAACAGTAACAGTAACGATTAAACAGTTCTGACGAAGTACTGCATTGGTTTACATGCAATCCAAAGACTACATACACTGATATGGTTATGGATTACCGCTATAGGCTATGCCACCAGCCATCAATGTCCACTTTTGTGTCAAGAACAGCGAGTAGCTGAACATGAAGAGACACAATCTAGAGTTTCATTGACAAAGAATCGCAGGACCCCTATTTCTGTCAGATTGCCCATGTATTCAACAAAGAACACAGTGAAACGTTGATTATTTACATGTCTTATGTGTCTTTCAGGATGCTGCTGGTTTCCTTTGGATATACTGAAATGGAGATCTCTGAGAGGAGAGGTTGTGTGGTGACCGTACACTCTTGCCTTAAAGCATTTTTAGCCAGACATGTCAAAATTTTGAGGTAGCAAGTTGGCATCAGTGCTTTGCAGATCAACAAGTTGGATTTTGGAAAGAAAAAAAAAAAAAAGATTGGACAGCTCTTTGGAGGCTGATAATGTGTATAAATCACACAAAAGATTAACTTCTTGTACATGCATATTAAATTTAGCTTTTCACTGTGGCCAGAATCAAGCTGCTTCTTCAAATTTGTCACCAAGGTGAAATGAAGACCACTGAGTGCAACATCGATCAAAAACAGCTGAATTTTGAAAATGTGTAATGATATTCTATATACAAACATTTCCAACATCTGGTACAATGCGTTTCATTCAGAGACATGGGCCCCTAAAAGCGCTTATGAGGGCTGTGAAGAAACAAATGCAACAAGAAGCATCAGATTTAGAAGTTCTGTTTTATCCGTACGTCTCCTCTCCTCTGGTTCTCAGGTTTATTCTTCAATTCCATTTCACTTTCTCGCCGTGAAACACAAGACATGAAGCACCAAGAAATATATCAAACATCCCTCTTCCCCCTTCTTCCCCTTTCTCTTAGCCATCATTTGCAGCCACCAGCTGTCCCAGTCCCTGGCGCACATAAACCGCTTGAATCTCCTTTGTCTTGAGGCAGAAGTCGCAGGCCCACACCGCGGCACTCTCCCTGGTTAGCAACCCATATGCTGGCTCAGTTAGGCCTGTGCAGTCTCTATGGAACCATCGTTGACAAGAGGCCTCACACAAGATGGCCTCTTGGTCATCATGCACTTCTGACAAGCAGAGGCCACAAGGGAACACCATACCTCCACCTAGCTTTGGGGGACCAGAGCCTGGGCCAGCAGATGGTGGAGCGGGTCCACTGGGAAGCGGGGACTGGGTGTTGGGCGTAGAATTGGAGTTGGATGGAGGATTGGGGTTGCTACCTGGGGTGTTCCCACCACTGCTGTTGTTAAGGTTGTTCTGGTTGGAGTTGGGTGGCTGGTTTGTCATTGGACCTCCAGAAGCATTGTTCTGCTGGTTGTAGGATGCTGACCCAGGAGCGGAGTTAGGTGGCGTTGGTTGTTGCTGGTTGGATGGAGTGTTGGAGCCGGGACCACCAGTGGAGTTGGGTGGAGGATGCTGATTGGTTGGCGCTTGTTGAGGCTGGGGACCGTTAAGTGGGCCTGTGGGGGATGAGTTGGGATTGGGGGGTTGAGGAGCCGACTGGGGTTGTCCTGGAGTGTTGGGATTGGGTTGTGCAACATCTGGATGACCCGGGAAACCACCTCCAGGCTGTGGAGGTCCAGGGGCTGGCGAAGGACCAGGGGTGGCATTGTTGGATGGAGGACCAGAGGGGTTAAGGTTGGGTGGTTGCTGTTGAGAGGGAACAGGTGGACCACCACCTGGACCACCAAAGTTCTTTCCCTCTTCACCAACAGGAGGACTTGATCCAGGGTACGGGCCATCTTGTGGAGGAGGGAACTGTCCTTGTGGAGGCATACCAGGGTGTCCACCCACCATATTACCCCCACCCCCTCCACCACCCATTCCCATCATGTTCATTCCACCTCCCATACCCCCCATAGGGTTCATAGGGCCGTGCGGGGGCCCGCGAGGGCCAGGGCCGCCAGGTAAGGGTGGGCTGTTGAAGGGATGGCCACCTTGTCCATGTGGAGGCTGTTGCTGAGGCATCCCAAACCTTGGATGAGGTGGACCTCCTCCACCTCCTGGACCGCCACCCATTCCTCCAGGTGACAGCATCGGGTTAAAGCCCTGTCCAGGGTGCATGGGAGGGCTAAAATTGGGGGGCATATTAAACTGGGATGGACCTCCTGGTGGAAATCCCCCTCCACCACCTCCTCCACCTCCACCACCTCCAAAGCCTGTCATGCCCCCAAATCCAAGAGGGTGATGTGGTCCAGCATTTGGTGTTGGTGGACCAAAAGGGGGTCGTCGACCAGGCTGTCCACCTCCAGGTCCTCCGGGGCCACCCATGAATCCCATACCTCCTCCCATTCGACCGGGCCCACCGTAGCCACCTCCACCAGCCCCTGGGCTGGGCAGAAATGAGGCACCACCCGGACCACCCCCTCCTCCAGATCGCGATGGTGGACCAAAGTCATCATCAAAAGGGTTAGAAGCCACCAGGTGATCAACCATTGGAGTAGGAGGGGGAGCAAACTCAGAGAGGTGGGAGAACGCAGCCCCCTAATAGGACATACAAAAGGTGAAAATGAGTTGGTGACTGAATGCCATAATTTCTTATATTTTTAATGCACCAATAGTCATTAAAATGTAATTCTTGTTAATCTTCGGCTTGAGGAAGTCAGCCCACTAAAAGACTAATAACAATGTAAATATTACAACAAACTGATGCTACAAATAAAATAAAAATGAAATAAAAGCATTAAAAACCAAATATTCAAAACTAACCTGAGCGTTGGACTTCCTCTTCTTTTTCTCTGGGCTCTTCATCTGGGAACCTGTGGAGGCAGAAATGGAAAAAGGGGAACAATGAACAAAAAAGGGGGGAGTGAGTAGCTGTTAGACCAAAACCACATTTATATACAACTTTTTTTTTTTATGTAAACTTCTGAGCTCTATCAAAATGTGCAAAAACCTTAAATTATAATTTGTCAGGTGGTATTAGGAAGCAGGGACATTCCATATTTACATGCTTATGTCACACTGCTAACATTAACTGTGAACCTTAGAGTAGATAGCTTATTATTGATCAAGTCTTTATTTTTATTATATTTTTGTGCAAAAGCTGGACACTAAAACTTCTCAGTAACTCCAATAAACACTTCTTAAGAAACAATCAAATCAAATTATAATAAAATCTAGATTATTAGTGTGTATCCCATGTTATTAAACATTATGACATGAAACTAAAGATTAGAGATCGAAATATCACTCAAACCAATTATCAGTCTATACTGTATGTAATAGTGGGTTTGCTTATACACCACCATTTGGTCAGTCAATAAAAACTAGCGCCTAACTACAGTACTCACAGGTAAATCACTTAAAGGGTTAGTTCACCCAAACAAAATTCTGTCATTAATTGCTCACCTCATGTCGCTGCAAACCCAGAAGACCTTCGTTCATCTTCGGAACACAAATGAAGATATTTTTGATGAATTCCGAGAACTCCAACTCCTCCATAGACAGCAATTTAATTTCCACTTTCAAGAACCAGAAAGGCAGTAAAGACATTGTTAAAATAGTCCATGTGACAACAGTGGTTCAACCTTAAATTATATGAAGCGACGAGCATACTTATTGTGCGTAAAAATATCAACTTTATTCAACAATTTCCCCTCGTCTGTGTCAGTCTCCTACGCTGTTGACATAATAAATACAGTGCAGCATTTCCGAGTTCTACGTCAGAATGCTAGCTTACCATTGGCCGACGCTGTTCACGTGAGCACCATGATGCATGCGTGTGATGCTGACATAGAAGCTAGCCAATGATGAGCCACTGTTCTGCCGTAGAACTCGGAAGCGCTGCACTGTTTACAATACGTCAATAGCGTAGGAGACTGACACAGACAAGGGGAAATTGATGAATAAAATACTTTTTGTGCAAAAAAAAAAAAAAACTAACAAAAATAATTCTCATCGCTTCATAAAATTAAGGTTGAACACTGTCATCACATGGACGATTTTAACGATGTCTTTCCTACATTTCTGGAACTTTAAAGTGTTAATTAAACAGCTGTCTATGGAGGGATCAGAGAGCTCTCTGATTTCATCAAAAATATCTTAATTTGTGTTCCAAAGATGAACGAAAGTTTAACAGGTTTGGAACTAAATGAGGCGAGTAATTAGTGACAACTTATATTTTTTGAGTGAACTAACCCTTTAAATGTTTAAAAATAATAAATCAAACACCACATCCATTCATTCTAAAGTGAAAAATGTAGATTAACAATTAGAAGGCCCAAAATGAACATGAAAATAATTTGGACCATTTAAATCATAGAAAAATGCATAAATATAATTGCATAATAAAAAGTGGTAATAATTCATACAACATATATATGTATACACACACACACACAGGTGCTGGTCACATAATTAGAATATCATCAAAAAGTTGATTTATTTCACTAATTCCATTCAAAAAGTTAAACTTGTATATTATATTCATTCACTACACACAGACTGATACATTTCAAATGTTTATTTCTTTTAATTTTGAGGATTATAACTGACAACTAAGGAAAATCCCAAATTCAGTATCTCAGAAAATTTGAATATCACTTAAGACCAATACAAAGAAAGGATTTTTAGAAATCTTGGCCAACTGAAGTATGAACATGAAAAGTATGAGCATGTACAGCACTCAATACTGAGTTGGGGCTCCTTTTGCCTGAATTACTGCAGCAATGCGGCGTGGCATGGAGTCGATCAGTCTGTGGCACTGCTCAGGTGTTATGAGAGCCCAGGTTGCTCTGATAGTGGCCTTCAGCTCTTCTGCATTGTTGGGTCTGGCATATCGCATCTTCCTCTTCACAATACCCCATAGATTTTCTATAGGGTTAAGATCAGGCAAGTTTGCTGGCCAATTAAGAACAGGGATACCATGGTCCTTAAACCAGGTACTGGTTGCTTTGGCACTGTGTGCAGGTGCCAAGTCCTGTTGGCAAATGAAATCTGCATCTCCATAAAGTTGGTCAACAGCAGGAAGCATGAAGTGGTCTAAATCTTCCTGATATACGGCTACATTGACCTTGGACCTCAGAAAACACAGTGGACCAACACCAGCAGATGACATGGCACCCCAAACCATCACTGACTGTGGAAACTTTACACTGGACCTCAAGCAACGTGGATTGTGTGCCTCTCCTCTCTTCCTCCAGACTCTGGGACCCTGATTTAATTTCATCAGAGAACATAACTTTGGAGCACTCAGCGGCAGTCCAGTCCTTTTTGTCTTTAGCCCAGGCGAGACGCTTCTGACGCTGTCTGTTGTTCAAGAGTGGCTTGACTCAAGGAATGCGACAGCTGAAACCCATGTCTCGCATACGTCTGTGTGTAGTGGTTCTTGAAGCACTGACTCCAGCTGCAGTCCACTCTTTGTGAATCTCCCCCACATTTTTGAATGGGTTGTTTCACAATCCTCTCCAGGGTGCGGTTATCCCTATTGCTTGTACATTTTTCTACCACATCTTTTCCTGCCCTTCGCCTCTCTATTAATGTGCTTGGACACAGAGCTCTGTGAACAGCCAGCCTCTTTTGCAATGACCTTTTGTGTCTTGCCCTCCTTGTGCAAGGTGTCAGTGGTCGTCTTTTGGACAACTGTCAGGTCAGCAGTCTTCCCCATGATTGTGTAGCCTACAGAACTAGACTGAGACCATTTAAAGGCCTTTGCAGGTGTTTTGAGTTCATCAGCTGATTAGAGTGTGGCACCAGGTGTCTTCAATATTCAACCTTTTCTCAATATTCTAATTTTCTGAGATACTGAATTTGGGATTTTCCTTAGTTGTCAGTTATAATCATCAAAATTAAAATAAATAAACATTTGAAATATAGCAGTCTGTGTGTAATGAATGAATGTAATATACAAGTTTCACTTTTTGAATGGAATTAGTGAAATAAATCAACTTTTTGATGATATTCTAATTATATGACCAGCACCTGTGTGTGTGTGTGTGTGTGTGTTTATAGAATTTTTTTTTTTTAAAGCAGAAATAAAATTGCATATCAATTACTGTCACAAATGATCTGACATAAAAAAGGCGATATCTGTCCATCTCTACTGAAGACAACTCTCTAAAGCTGATGAACATTTATACAACCCTTTAGAGACCCCAAACCCTGATCCAAGGCAAGAAGCTTGCTTTGGGGAAAACAAGTTGGAAAAGAGTTGGATGCAATGTGTAAAAACTCAAACGAACACGCGTAGATAGACAAGTGATGCGAGGTTGACACAAAGCTACCCAAAGACAGATCCCCACGAAAACAAGGCCACCGAACATTCAGGCATGTGCGGACAGGGAAAAGGGAGATTTGCAGCCACAGCTGAGTGGATTCCCGCTCGGACACAGAGATGCGCTGATTGACAGTTTCCTACCTTTGCCTCGTTTTCCTTGACTCTGTCCCGCCTGCTGTCCCGCCATTAAAATGACTGTTGGTGCGGTGCCATGACACCGTTCATTTACAGAAATTAGTTTATTTGACGAAAAGCTCCTCGGGTCCAACGAGTATCACCCCGCAGCCCCAGGAATTGCGCGTGAAATGCTTAATTTTAATTGTACCGATGGGCCAATGAGCTCAGGCACCTACTCAGCAACATGTCTGAAGGATGCATTCATGTTTTGAGTCGGATTTGTCATCTCTGCACGTTTACATGCATGCACCCGCAAATAATGCGATCTGGTAGAGCATCGCAGATGTGTCTGAAAATGTTGAGTTACTAATCAAAAAAAAAAAAAAAAATCAGTCGTGAAGAGAAGTGATTGGGATGGACTGGATGTGGATACACATCTGCCTGCCTGCAATGTGATCACATACAGATGTGTTTCTACCTGGACGGCTGTCTAAATGACATTTAGATACAAGCATACCAAGCTCTTCTCCCCATTTTAAAGCGCGTTAGACTCGAACGTGCAGTGCGACTGTGAATGACGCATTAAGGGTTTGAATTTAATTCAAACGTGATTTGAATTCGCGATCTAGCTATCGTTAGCCATTTAGCCATCAGCAAGCAAGGTAAAGCCGTTAAACGTTGCTCACACAGCTCATTCATATACACCTGACTGTTGCATCAAGACATGGATGTCAACCCGCATATGACAAACAATCAATGTCAAATAGACTTACGATTTAATATTTATCCCCAAACGCGAAATTGGCCATGTTAATTACGGCCTACTCGTTGCCGGACAAAGAGGGACAGCCGGAGTCGATTCGCGCAGGGCATGTGTGGAAAATAGGGGAGGCCGGGCTAAAACAAGTAAGCACTTTTCACTAAATATTTACGTTTACAGCTATATTATAGACTTATTTTGTATATAAGATAATACTGGGGACATTTTCGCGAGGTAAACATGATAAATGCCTGACAATGTTTCTGTAACTGCTAAAGATATTTCTCATCGCCCCCGTGTAATACACATTTTGGACTATGCGAGATCAGACCACTTTTGCTTATGAGGCAGGGGGGAATTCTGCGGTGTGCATTTTGCGAGCGGTTCACTGCCGTTATTGCTGTTATAAAATGGTGCGGTTAGAAATTGTTTATGCTCTTATGCATAGAATTTTGGAGGAAATGTACGCTGACTGTTTTATTAAAAGAAAACGTTAATCCGCCTTTTCAGTAATAATATGCGCGTCTTGGTTCCGCTGCATGAGTGGAGTTGTAGTTTTAAGACAGGAATCAGTTACATTTAGTAAAATTTTATTATTTTGATGATCTAATCTTAAAGTATTTAATCTTTTTATTAGTATCATATTTTGCTCTGAATAAAAATTGCATTTAAAATAGAATATTTTCTGTTATTACGATTTGTAATTTAACAGTTGTAGCCTATGTGAAAATGTATCTCAAAAATAGAACTAAATAATTAGAATGAAATACTTATAGACTAATTTAATGATTATATTTTATTATTATTAAGTCTTATGAAGATGTTTTGTTAAATATTCAGATTCACCATCGTGAGACAGAAAGGCAGTGCACCAAGTTTTCCTTTTATATTACTTCTGATCCAGGAACTCAAATCATAAATTAAACATTTGCAGCACAAATGGCAAAACTGTTCAGATCAGGATAATTACACAAGCTTTACATTTATGGATTTAGCAGACACTTTTATCCAAAGGGACTTACAAGAGAGGAACAAAGCAATTCGACAAAGAGCCGACAATATTCATAATATGCAATGGCAGATTTATTTGACAACTAGATTAGGAAGCAGAAAGCTAGAGAAAAGAAGAAATGCAGTTTAGAAGTGCAGTAAAATGTATTATAACACTGACTCTGCTGCCCTCTTGTTGTTCATTTAGTGCTGTACATCTCAAGCGAATCCCCTGAACTTGTTTTCTTCACCTAAAGATGTGCCCATCTAACTAAAAGCTAGTCTCTGGCGACCTCTAGTGCTTATACAAAGAACCAACACTGAGAATAACATTGGGGCATAACATTCATAACATTCTTTTACACGTCAGTTGTAAAAGTCCAATTCAGAGCTATTATTGTTCCTCCATTTACTGTCTTTAGCTATTTCTGGATGATACTTTCACACTGCCCTAAAAATAGCACTCTAGGTAGGTACACCCTTTGTAATACAATATAAGTGGTGCATAATATATGAACTTGCATGTCTTGTAAACTTGTAATTTGACTTAACTGTACAGCAACTAGATAAATTCACAGGCATATTGCTACTCATCCTGCATTATTCTAATATTTATTTATTAAGTTAGTTATTTAGATTGCTTAATTCTTGCATTTTGTACGTTTTAGACTTTACATGCTCCTATAATTACAATATCAGGTTTGTTGGCTGATATTGAAATGACCTAAAGATTTTTAGTTTTCTCCAGAAAAGCTTTGATAAGGAATCATCTTCAACATTTTCTGCCATAATTTTGTTGTCGGTTAAACCTGCCTATATAAACCCTGTTAACTCAGTCATTCATGGCAAAGTCTTGTATGTTTCAAGATTCAAGATTCAAGATTCAAGAGTTTTATTTGTCACATACACAGTTATATACAGAATATACAACCGGCAGTGAAATGTAAACAGGTCCGCTCCATGGACAGTGCAAATTCACAGTTAAAAACACAAGGAAGAAATTATAATAGAAATAGGATATAAAAAAAGTACTCTCTCTCTATATATATATATATATATATATATATATATATATATATATATATATATATATATATATATATATATATATATATATATATATGTCTATATCTGTAGAATTATAAATAATCAAGTCAAGAGAAAAAAAAAAAAGGTAACAAATAAGGATAAAGTGGAATAAAATAATTGAAGTAGACTTTGCAGTGAGTAAACTGTAGACTTAAAAATATGTGGTTAACAAATGTATAAAGAGTATAATGTGCAAACAGGTTTATGACAGGTTGTTACACAGTAACAACGAGAACAGAAAGTGCAGTGCAATGTCAGTGTATCGATGTTTATCCTGACGTGAAGTCACGTGATGTTAAGTGACTGAGTTCAGGAGTCTGATGGCCTGGGGGAAGAAGCTCCTCCTGAGTCTCTCAGTTTTGGCCATCAGGCTTCGGAAGCGCTTACCAGATGGTAGCAGCGTGAAATGAGGGTTTGCAGGGTGATTAGAGTCCTTGATGATCTTGGTAGCTCTACCTTTGCAGCGTTTGGTGTAGACGTCCTGCAGAGACAGGAGAGCTGACCCTGAGATACGCTCGGATAAGCGCACTACTCTTTGCAGGGCTTTGCGGTCATGACTGGTGCTGTTCCCATACCACACTGTGATGCACTGAGTTAAAACACTTTCTATCGCCCCTAAATAGAAAGTTTTCAGGATAGCTGGTGAAACCCTGAATTTCCTCAGCTGGCGCAGGTGGTACAGCTGGCGCAGGTGTCACGCTGCATTTTTGAGCGCTCTTTCTTGTCTCCTGTGTTTTGGTTCTGACCTTCTGACTGAGTTTAAACTTGAACTCTGAGTTGACTTACCCTGAGATGGGAAACGTTTGGGTTTCAGAACAGCTGAAATGAGCTAGTTTATTCAACTCTGAGTAGACTGACTTGGAGTTAAACGTGTGCACCACGACTATGAAAAGCCACGATCAATGGAGCTCCGAAATTATGATTCACCATGGCAACAGCACCAAACAAAAAGACGTTTGCATACTTCCGGGTCAATGTGTAAGTTTAATTCTTAAATAGTTTAATTAAGTTTAATTTTCATGGTATCCCACAGGCAAAAAAAAAAAAGAATGTTGCAGTGGCTAAAAATAAAAGCATAATTCAATCAGGTAAAGCTTTAAGCATAAAAGGCTCATGGGTGTAGGCTCACAAACATTTGATTTCATCCAGTGTCTGTTTCAATGTGCAGCAGCTTATATACACTCACCTAAAGGATTATTAGGAACACCTGTTCAATTTCTCATTAATGCAATTATCTAATCAATCAATCACATGGCAGTTGCTTCAATGCATTTAGGGGTGTGGTCCTGGTCAAGACAATCTCCTGAACTCCAAACTGAATGTCAGAATGGGAAAGAAAGGTGATTTAAGCAATTTTGAGTGTGGCATGGTTGTTGGTGCCAGACGGGCCGGTCTGAGTATTTCACAATCTGCTCAGTTACTGGGATTTTCACGCACAACCATTTCTAGGGTTTACAAAGAATGGTGTGAAAAGGGAAAAACATCCAGTATGCGGCAGTCCTGTGGGCGAAAATGCCTTGTTGATGCTAGAGGTCAGAGGAGAATAGGCTGACTGATTCAAGCTGATAGAAGAGCAACTTTGACTGAAATAACCACTCATTACAACCGAGGTATGCAGCAAAGCATTTGTGAAGCCACAACACGCACAACCTTAAGGCGGATGGGCTACAACAGCAGAAGACCCCACCAGGTACCATTCATCTCCACTATAAATAGGAAAAATAGGCTAAAATTTGCACAAGCTCACCAAAATTGAACAGTTGAAGACTGGAAAAATGTTGCCTGGTCTGATGAGTCTCGATTTCTGTTGAGACATTCAGATGGTAGAGTCAGAATTTGGCGTAAACAGAATGAGCACATGGATCCATCATGCCTTGTTACCACTGTGCAGGCTGGTGGTGGTGGTGGTGGTGTAATGGTGTGGGGGATGTTTTCTTGGCACACTTTAGGCCCCTTAGTGCCAATTGGGCATCGTTTAAATGCCACGGCCTACCTGAGCATTGTTTCTGACCATGTCCATCCCTTTATGACCACCATGTACCCATTCTCTGATGGCTACTTCCAGCAGGATAATGCACCATGTCACAAAGCTCGAATCATTTCAAATTGGTTTCTTGAACATGACAGTGAGTTCACTGTACTAAAATGGCCCCCACACTCACCAGAACTCAACCCAATAGAGCATCTTTGGGATGTGGTTAAACGGGAGCTTCGTGCCCTGGATGTGCATCCCACAAATCTCCATCAACTGCAAGATGCTATCCTATCAATATGGGCCAACATTTCTAAAGAATGCTTTCAGCACCTTGTTGAATCAATGCCACGTAGAATTAAGGCAGTTCTGAAGGCGAAAGGGGGTCAAACACAGTATTAGTATGGTGTTCCTAATAATCCTTTAGGTGAGTGTAGTCTAATGCTCTTTTCATATAATTAAAAAATATCTGATTACATTTCTTAATTAGGGTAATGATATTAACATTTGACTTCCAGCCAAACACCAGCACCACTGACAGATGAAGAGGAGATGGATATTAAAACCCATGAGGAAAAAGAAAGTATTTGTAGGAAATAAAGATGACCATAGAATATGTGAATAATTTGTGTCTATTTTAACAGCTGTGGTGGTGGTGGTGGTTACGGCATATATCTCGGACTACCATTTGGCATCCTTCCATTCCATACAGTAATCCGATTTCAGAAAGTGTGATGATGGGAATATACATGTCATCACTGCGTCCAACCACTGGAAATCCTAAAGGAAATTCAAATTATTAGGTTACTTCTAGAGGTTTATCAAGTGAATGTCAAGATCCTGTATAAAAGGACATGCCGTTTTTGTCACTTTGACGCTGTCCTCATGATGAAATATGAGCAATGAATGAATGTACTGCACTGCAAAGAATGCTTTTCTTACTTTGTATTTTTGTCTGGTTGTTTCCAGTCAAAAATTGTATAGAATCTTAAGGAACTAATTTAAGTGAATTATTTGTATTTAGCAAATGAAACGAGCCAACACAAAGTTTCTTGTGGGAATGCAAGACATTTGCGAGAGAACGCAAAAAGCATTGACTTTTTCTTCCACCATGGAACCACCATGTCCCTTAGGGGGCTCCATAGTACGGGATGGCTCACACATTGGCAGAAATGTGTTGCAAAATAAGATGACGTTAACCATGTGGCCCTGTTCCAAATGGTATGTGGTCTTGTGGATTCACAGTAGTTGAGTCCACAAGGCTGTAGAGGGTCCCAATTGTCATTTTAAGTTGGGAGCTCGCAAAACTACGCATCAAGGGGGCATATTGGCTGCAAAGGGGGACACTCGCAAGCACTTTTCTGAAACCTAAAATGACAAATGGGACACCCTACAGTCTTGTGGATTTTAAGGACATGCGCACACAGTGGCCATTGTAAGTCTACAAGACCGCAAGTGCACATGAAGTGTGCCATTTGGGACAGGGCCGTTAGCGTACACACCAATGGACGAATCATGATAGCGTTCTGTTTATTATAGTCTGCTACTCTGAACGCTCCAGCTCTTTAATACAGGGTGGATTCTGATTGGCCATGTCAATGTTTTTATTGTTCATCAGCTGGAAAAAAATAATTCTGAAAGTGATTACAACGATATTGTTCCTCTGTGCCGTTATCGTTATATAGTTGTGGTGCTGACTCTGCTATTCTTTTACATTTAGTAAAAATGTATATATTTATCAGTATTTTAACAAGAATAATGAGACACAGGCGGATGTAATCAGGCATAATGCGTTAGGACAATGGGTTGTGGGACATGTAGTCCATGGTGAGATAACCAAGATGGAAGGAGTGCCCTCTGGTGGAAATCAAGGGCACTCCAGCTGGTGGATGTATGTGTTCTTTGTGAGTAAACACAAAGTTTTTTGGGGGGAATGCAAAAACATTTCCAAATAATTTTGTTTCTTCATACAATTTATTATCCGCTACAAGTAAATAACTAGAAGGATAACCAGTGTGTTTATAATTACGACAATGCATAATCTATAACATATAACACGTTACAATATCAAACAACATAACAAGCTGTTTTGTACAGCTAAAAATAACTGGAAACGGATGACACTGGAAGCCAGACACATTCAATTTATAAATGGCTGTGTCCACTCTTACGTTAAAAATAAGGTGGATACATTATATTTATCATTCTTGGTATGTGCAGGTCTTAAAGGTCTTAAACCCAAACATTATCCCATGATTTACTCACCCTAAAATCATCCTATTTGTATATGACATTATATGACATTAACACATCGCTTCGCTTCAGAAGGTCTTTATTAACCCCCCGGAGCCGTGAGGAGCAGTTATATGATGGACAGATGCACTTTTATGGACTTCAAAAATGACCCAAAAGTCACTGCCATTATAAAGCTTGGAAGAGCCAGAACATTTTTAATATAACTCTGATTGTATTCGTCTGAAAGAAGAATGTCATAGACATCTAGGATGGCTTGAGGGTGAGTAAATCATGGGCTAATTTAAATTTTTGGGTGAACTAACCCTTTAATGTTGCCTTAAATCAAGCAATGCAAAGTTAAGATGCAGTCCAGGTCCAAAGGTGCACGGTCACACTGTCATTCGCCTTGCTCTGATCCACCCTTGATCATTAGTTATGAATCATTTCATTGATATCATCCCGGTGGGTCTTTCCTGAGCGCTCCTCATGAATGATTTCTGTATTCTCAGGCCCTTTTCAAGACCCATTAGTGTTAATTTTAGCCTCAGGATTGAGTTACTGTCTGCATTGCCTTAAATCGTGATTAATTGTTAATCCAGGGCTGCTGTCATAGGCAGGTTAGTGAAGGTTAGGTGAAGGGGTGACAGAGGCGATGGGGTTAATGACTGTTTGCAGATCAGATATACACAAGTC
Source organism: Paracanthobrama guichenoti (assembly GCA_018749465.1). Lineage (NCBI taxonomy): Eukaryota > Metazoa > Chordata > Actinopteri > Cypriniformes > Gobionidae > Paracanthobrama > Paracanthobrama guichenoti. The sequence continues at coordinate 7,555,077 of CM031961.1, read as the reverse complement.
TATACGGCCCCCAAGGTTAAGGGTAGAATAGCAGCAATACGTGATAGCCGAAGGGAAACACGCTGCTAAAAACGGGCGATGTGTTGCCTCAGTATCATTTCACTGGTATTAGAGACACTTAACGTGCAGGGAAAAGGGGTGAATTGACACCAGCCCTCCCCCTTGCCTTTCGGTCGGTATGCTAAGATCCCTCTCTTTTTACCTTTCTTACTTCATCATCATGATAGCTGAGTCCGATAAGCAGTCTCTTGTGACGCCTGCAGTGATCCGATTCAAGAACAGAGCCATCCTCAGCGAGCATATTGTATGAGCGAGAGAGAGAGAGAAACCAGCTGTTAAGGATGCAGCAAACACGTGAAAACGTGTAGTCATATAGGCCTACGGTAAACCAAAGCTCTAGCCAAAGATGATGGTCCTACGAGACCTTGAGAAACCTGTTTTACTGTAAATTGTATCGTACTGTAAGTGTATGCCTGCGAACTAAAACAGGGTAATAATATGGTATTTTGTAATTGAGATTTTACTGTTTACTGTCTCTTCACATCCTGATAGCAACCAATAAAACATGCACATATCTTCTGTGGAAGTCACAGGACCAAAAAATTTCATCCAATCATTGAATTCGGTCTGAATGCAATGATAGGATGTCGCACCTGCCTGTCAACATACACTATATTGCCAAAAGTTTTGGAACGCCTGCCTTTACATGCACATGAACTTTAATGACATCCCATTCTTAATCCGTAGGGTTTAATATGGAGTTGGCCCACCCTTTGCAGCTTTAACAGTAGTCATGTTGGAACAATAAGGGGCCATCCCCAAAATTGTCCAAAATGTCTTGGTATGCTGAAGCATTAAGAGTTCCTTTCACTGGAACTAAGGGGCCAAACCCAACCCCTGAAAAACAACCCCACACCATAATCCCCCCTCCACCAAACTTTACACTTGGCACAATGCAGTCAGGCAAGTACCGTTCTCCTAGCAACCACCAAACCCAGACACATCCATCGGATTGCCAGACAGAGAAGCGTGATTTGTCACTCCAGAGAACACGTCTCCACTGCTCTAGAGTCCAGTGGTGGCGTGCTTTACACCACTGCATTTACAAACTGTTCTTGAGCTAATCTGAAGGCCACACAAAGTTTGGAGGTCTGTAGATATTGACTCTGCAGAAAGTTGGTCACTTCTGTGCACTGTGCGCCTCAACATGCACTGACCCCGCTCTGTGATTTTAGAGTTGCTGTTGTTGCCTATTGCTTCCACATTTGTTATAATACCACTAACAGTTGACCGTGGAATATTCATTAGTGAGGAAATTTCACGAATTGACTTGTTGCACAGGTGGCAAGGAGTGCAAGGTACCACTCTTGAATTCTCTGCGCTCCTGAGAGCGACCCATTCTTTCACAAATGTTTGTAGAATCAGTCTGCATGCCTAGTGCTTGATTTTATACACCTGAGGCCATGGAAGTGATTGGAACACCTGAATTCAGTAATTTGTCAGGGTGTCCCAATAAGAGTATGTGAGCGGAGTGGAGTGGGAGCGGAGCGAGGAGTGGAGCGGCGTGATTTTGAATGGAGTGAGGAGCGGAGTTTTTAAAAAGTCGGAGCGTCAAGGTTTTCACTTGCTCCGAGAGTGCTCCACTACTGCTCCGTCACGAGTACAATTCTTGTCAACGGCCCATAATATAACTGCATTTTTAGCCAGAACTCACACGTTAAACACATTTAACTAGCTTGATACAGATGGATTACTCAAATCAAAAAGAATGTAAAGGTTATGATGACGGCGATGGACATGAGCAGGATGTTATAGTTATAGAATTTTTTTGTACCTTCTACATACTAAATGTGATCGGGTGAAAGCACATTTTAAACAGGTAGCACATTTGCACATTCACACACGCAATCGTTCTCTCTAATGCATTCAAACAAATGTAATCTTGCAGTGCTTATCTGCTTACAGTTATCTGTATCTGATTTTGAATTAGCAGAAATCTGTAATGTATTGTATCTTTCCACACTAAATTTGATATTTACCTTTTAATGCTGATAAAGCCTAATAAGCTTGGCATGTCATAGGAAAAAATGTTTGCACACTAGTGTTCCAATAAATCACGTCGAAACCTATTTATTTATTTTTTTCATTTAATGTATGTTATAAAGCGAACTTTTGTGATATTTTAGAGCTTACCTAAATACTTTAGCGTTTAGCCACAAATTTCCTCGGAGCAAAGACTGAGTGGTGTTTCTGATATCAGTGAGTGAGGAGTGGAGCGGGGAGCCCTGGAGCGGAGCTGGAGTGGACCATGGACCCTGCTCGCGGAGACATTACACGTCATCAGCACGTTCGGTAAGGCTACGCAGAGTTGAAGACAGTCACCGAGTGTTACAAAGAAACAGCAGCCGCCTTTTACAGTTACTCTTGAACTAAAGCATCATGTCTTAACCGTAATTATGCGATGGCAACATTTGACGTTCTACCTGGAGCTTTTCACATCCTCAGACTCGGATTTATGCGTTTCTATGTCAACACTATCAACGGCGAAATGAATCTGCAGCAGTCAGGTAGTACAACTAGGGTGGGATCTAATGTTTTCAAAGCTAGCTTGCTATTGCTACCCTCTCCGAAATTGCCTACCCTACCTTTAATACATATGTGTGACCTAATCTCAAAATTGCACCAAAGAAAGTATTACAAATCAGCTGCAAATAGTAGCAATTGTGAGAAATAGTCATGATTACAAGAATGAACAGGCCGTGTTTTAAAGGGGTCATGACATGAGAAATCTAATTTTCTCTTTTGACATATGAGAGATCTTGTACCATTAAACATCCTGCAAAACATCCTCATTATAAACCAAGCATTTATTTAAACTCCAAAAGCAGCTCTTTTGGATATTGCAGAATCTGTGATCTCACAGGCAAATACATTTGAATATGACTGCCATAAATATGTATAGATGACTGTATCCATATTTACCTGTATCCTGTTTCCATAAGGACATATTTAATATAACTCTGATTGTATTCATCTGAAAGAAGAATGTCATATACACCTAGGATTTTTATTTTTGGGTTAACTTTTCCTTTAAAGAATGAGGGTAGAAAATTATTATTATTATTTTTTTTGTTGTTGTTGTTGCATATATATATATATATATATATATATATATATATATATATATATATATATATATATATATATATATATATTGTACAAAAAACAATATTAACATTAATAAGTCAACCTCAAGGAACATATATTTATTACTAAGACTTTTTAAAATATTTTGAAAGACAATATGCATTTGCAAAAAGTGCATTTATTTCATCAATACAGTATACAGTAATATTGTGAAATACTATTGCATTTTAAAACTATTTGGAATATATTTTAAAATGTAATTTATTCCTGTGATGCAAAGCTGAATATTCAGCATCATTACTCCAGTCATTATTACTCCATTTTCAGTATTATCAATGTTGAAAATAGTTAGGCTGCTTAATTTTTTTTTTTTTTTTTGTAAAACTATATATAGTGTGTGTGTGTGTGTGTGTGTGTGTGTGTGTGTGTGTGTGTGTGTGTGTGTGTGTGTGTGTGTGTGTGTGTGTGTGTGTGTGTGTGTGTGTGTGTGTGTGTGTGTGTGTGTGTGTGTGTGTGATTTAATATTTTATCTTATTTTTTATTATTTTATTATTTTAAGTAGTAACAGTAGCTTTTTACACGCTCTATCTAGTATCAGAAAAGTACACACAAGGTACATTGCTGTCACTGGGGCGGTACTCTAAGGTACAAAAGTGAAAAGGTACATCTTTGTACCTTACTCACCCCTAAATGGTACATATTAGTACCTTAAAATGTACATATCAGTACTTTAAGAGTGTGTATTAGTACCTTAGGGTACCGCCCCAGTGACAGCAACCTTTTTTTCTGACAGTGTATGAGGAAGCGTTGGACGTGTGATAGAGATGATGCTTCTGTTTGTAATCTATTATCTATAATCTAAATCTCATATTTGCATGTGTAACATTTACCCTAAAGCGAATCATTACATGTGAATGTGTGAGCGCCCGCTCTATTGTGTAGGAAGTGCATGTTTGTCTGCATGTATGAACACTGATATGGATACTGCTGTTGTTATCGTGAGTACAGATCATCAGCGGGTGGACGTCTGTCGTGGGAGGGTCAGCAGCTGAGATGGAGACTGTGGTGAAGACATTCAGCGCGTGAGGTAAATTGAGGTGTCAGTCAGGGCTGGTCCAGACAGCCTGGCCAGATAACGGTGACACGGAGCACTACAGTTACCTGCTGGACCAGGTCATGTGACACCACCACATCAAAGCTGCCACAACACCCTCAGCCATGGCCAAAAGACTGTCAGTATCCTGAACATTGTGTATGGTGTGGAGGAAGACAAATATAAGTAGAACAAATCACTAGATTTGATTCATAAATTTGTTTAAATAAAAGTATATTTAAGGTTTAATTGGTTGTGTGAAAGCAGAATTAATATCCTGCACGGATAATGACATAAGAACGTTTTAATGTGGCAATAAAGGAATTAATAAGAGGAAATATCTCACATATTAGCTGTCAAAAATGTAAATCTCTGCTGTTTACACCTCCTAATTGCACATGGTCTCAAAAAGACCTGTATTCTGACATGTAAGAAGGTATATGAATGCCATTGCATTATAAAATGTAACAAAACAAATAGTGCCATTTGATAACATGGCATAATTTTCATTGCAAAAATGTCATTGCATTGACCCCTGAAGGTGTGCTGTGGTATCTGGCACCAAGATGTTAGCAGCAGATCCTTTAAGTCCTGTAAGTTGTGAGGTGGGGCCTCCATGGATCGGACTTGTTTGTTCAGCACATCCCACAGATGCTCGACTGGATTGAGATCTGGGGAATTTGGAGGCCAAGTCAACACCTCAAACTCGTTGTTGTGCTCCTCAAACCATTCCTGAACCATTTTTGCTTTGTGGCAGGGCGCATTATCCTGCTGAAAGAGCCACAGCCACCAGGGAATACCGTTTCCATGAAAGTGTGTACATGGTCTGCAACAATGCTTAGGTAGGTGGTACGTGTCAAAGAAACATCCACATGGATGGCAGGACCCAAGGTTTCCCAGCAGAACATTGCCCAAAGCATCACACTGCCTCCGCCGGCTTGCCTTCTTCCCATAGTGCATCCTGGTGCCATGTGTTCCCCAGGTAAGCGACGCACACGCACCCGGTCATCCACATGATGAAAACGTGATTCATCAGACCAGGCCACCTTCTTCCATTGCTCCATGGTCCAGTTCTGATGCTCACGTGCCCACTGTTGGTGCTGTCTGTGGTGGACAGGGGTCAGCCTGGGCACCCTGACTGGTCTGTGGCTATGCAGCTCCATATGCAACAAACTGTGATGCACTGTGTATTCTGACACCTTTCTATCAGAACCAGCATTAACAGCAATCTGAGCTTCAGTAGCTCGTCTGTTTGATCGGACCACACGGCCAGCCTTCGCTCCCCATGTGCATCAATGAGCCTTGGCCACCCATGTTCGCCGGTTCACCACTGTTCCTTCCTTGGATCTCTTTTGATAGATACTGACCACTGCAGACCGGGAACACCCCACAAGAGCTGCAGTTTTGGAGATGCTCTGACCCAGTCATCTAGCCATCACAATTTGGCCCTTGTCAAACTCGCTCCTTACGCTTGCCCATTTTTCCTGCTTCTAACATATCAACTTTGAGGACAAAATGTTCACTTGCTGCCTAATATATCCCACCCACTCACAGGTGCCGTGATGAAGAGATAATCAGTGTTATTCACTTCACTGGTCAGTGGTCATAATGTTATGCCTGGGTATATATATATATATATATATATATATATATATATATATATATATATATATATATATATATATATATACATAGCCATTTTTAAAAAGGTAAATGGTGAAATAATATTTTTTATATATTTAATTTCTTTAAAAACAGAAATTATTATATTATAAACCATTATATATAGGCCTATATAATTTCTTTTTAAGCAAGGACACATTAAATTGATCAAAAGTGACAGTAATGACAAAAAAACAAAAACAAATACATGTAGAGCTTTCTATTCATAAAATGAATCCTGAAAAAATATATCATGGTTTCCACAAAAACATTAAGCTGCATGCTTTCAGCATTAATAGGCTGCTTTTATTGATAATAATAAGATATGTTTCTTGAAATCATCATATCAGAATGATTTCTGAAAGATCATGTGACACTGAAGACTGGAGTAATGATGCTGAAAATTCAGTAATATATATTAATATAGAAAACAGTTCATTTCAATTGTAATAATATCTCACAATATTACTTTGTTTTTGATTAAATAAATGAAGCCTTGGTCAACATAAGAAACATTTGGACAGTTGTGTATATAAAAATACCTTTTTATGGACGCAAAATTAAGTTAATAATTAGGTCAGTGAATAAGCTATACAATACAAGCACTGCAACAATGGTGAAGAGAGAAAAATATTAAACATTTCACAGCGCATTAATTGCATACTGATGCAGCTCGTATAGTACAAACACAGGTGTGTGCCAGCCGTCCTGCTGATGATGTCATTGCCATTACATGTGCAGGCATATCTGATTTAGATCTCAGTGAATGACATGAGGTAATGTAGTGTAAGCTTTGTTCTTTATCTCAAGGCATCCCTGCAGAAAGCACACTATGATCCAATGTGACAAGAAGATTTGTTTCCCTATGAGCAAAATGAACACAACAACATGCGATCAGTTGCTATGTAACATGAACCAGTAAATGCTTATATCACTGAAATGAAAGATACCATTCATAATTGATTCAACATGACTGTCTGGACTCAAGTAATTAGATGAGCTTCTGGAAGTATGAATGCAGCATCACCGCAGACCTTTTACAGCTCTTTCTGTTCTGTTCAAACACAACTGAGTAAACATGGCTAGTAGTAGATCAGGTCAGACAGGTTGAGCCGGAAGTGAGCAACAAGTGCAGGATGTGCTCAAGCAAGCACCTTTGGAGTATTTACACACATCTATCAGGAATTCCCACTGTTGTGGATTTATAGCACATAACTCACACACATCATTCAACCGTTAAGCAAAGTTTTGTCTACTGCACTACTGGAGTAAAGGCAGATGACTAACAATTCTGCCCAAAACTGCCCAGTGCGCATGGTTTATGCAAATAGGCCATTATTTCCGGCAGGATGAGATTGTGCTGTTTGATATGAACGTACGTTTGCCGGAACAGACAGAATGACTCATTTATTCTGTGAGAAAATTAATTGCTGTATTTTTTCAGTTTGCTTGGTTTTTATTTTTATTGTGTAACTTTGCCATTAAGACAGCCACAGATGCTGATATGGCATTAATTAAAAATATTAACCGTGATATTATAATGATCAAATTAAACACATTACAATTATATCACATAGCTTGCTTTTATATTGTCATTGCGCCAAAGCAAATGTAAAATATTGATGCAAAAACTTTGTATTACGTTTAGGCTACTAAATATAAAAATATTTTTTTTAAATGTTCACATATACTGTTAAAAACTATCAGGATTAAAATAATCACAGTTAGTTTCATGATTTTAGATCAGCTTTTAAAAGCATGATTATTAATATATATAATATAATTTGGTATATGTGAATGTAAAAAAAAAACACATTACATTAAGCATTCATTAGTATCTGAAATCTTAAAAAATATATTATTAAAGATAACTAATCATAATCAAAAATGATTTATTACATCCAATATGATAAATGTTTATTAAAATAAATTAATTCATAAATGTGCACAGTACAAAAAAACGAGACATAAATGGATCAAACTTTTGATTTTCTGTGTAATTTTTTTACTGATATTATAAAGATAACCAAAATAAGTATTTATAAAATTACAATTCTGTCAAATAACATATATTCTGTCAATTCTGTCAAATATATTTTTATCTACTATACTTTTTATTAAATATACTTAAAAATATAAAATATTTGTATATATTAATATTTTTTTAAATGTCTACAAAACTATATTAACTATAAACATTACAATAATCAAAATTAATCTAAAGCATGACATAATATTATCAAATTTAGTGTGTGTAAATGTAAAAAAACATTCATTTATTTGGCATTTTTAAGTCTTTTTTAAGTCTTACTTTTCAGATTCAAATATGACCAGTCTACCTTTTATGTAACGCTCAGTCTAAGCAGTTTATGCAACCGCCCACTGGCCGATTAAACTAAACTATACTACTCGGAGAGATAACTAATCATAACAGAAAACAAATTGTTATACCCAATATGATACATATTTATAAAAAAAGAAGAATCACAGCACAAAAAAAAACATGAGGCAAATGTATGGAGGTCAGTTGCATGTTTATTATAATTAAGAAGATACATACTGATTGTTAAATAAAAATAGGCTAAAAATAGATGCAAAGAAAGAGACAAACCAAGTTCACATCTTCAACACTGAATTATTAGATTCATAGATCATGAACACTGTTCAGAATTTATGGTAACCATGAAGTAGACGTAATATTGCTTGCTGTCAACAGTAAAGGGTATTTATAATTACATCATCATGAAAGATGTATGTATAAATACCTCAACATCTGTTTGTCAAATCACAGTTCAGAATTATTAAAAATGAGCATTCATAACTGTCCATAACACACTATTTCCTATCCCATTCTCTCTAGACAGGCTTTGACACTTACAAGTAAGTAGCCACTGATTGCATAATACACTTTGCTGCTATATCTCCATCCAAAAACAGACTCTATATAGTTGCATATAATGTCTGCGGTCATGTGTTCTTGTGTGAAACAGAAGGCACCCATCCGGAAAGATTTTTAAACACCTTATTCTCAAGAACTTCTCATTAACTAGAAAAACAAATAGTTCAGCGTTAGACAAACCAGCTCCTGGCACTGCACTGATGTGAGTTTCTGTCAAACCCCCAAGTCTTTGCCTTTGGGATTTGTCAGTTTTGCTTTAAAAGTATATTAACAGCATGGGTTGAATTATCAAAGCAGAGAAATCTCCTCCAGGAACTGGGTTTGTCGGTCCTGATTAAAGAAATGGATGAAACTTGTGCACTCTCTTGTTCTCAGCCATGCAACCTACTAATACTTCTCTCTGTTTTCTCTCTCTGTTTTTGTAGCATTCGCTCATTACTCTTTCTTTTCCTCTGTTGTGGCTGCATCGCCTTTGTCATCGGGCTTTTTGGGCGCCGGGCTGTCCAGGAAGAAGTCGTTGCAGGCCACGGTCAGCGCCCCCATGAGGATGATGAACTCGGTGAAGTCCACCTCGCCGTCGTTATTGGAATCCAGGTCATTCATCACTCGTTCCACCGCATCTTTATCTTGAGCATTCTGCGTGAAGACAAATAAAACAACAGAGTTTAAACTGAGTATAAAAACACTCGAAGAAAAGTCTGTCAGATTAGTGTGGAAGCTTTGTTTCTGCTACAGAATTATCTCACAAAGACTTTTTTTTCTCAGAATTGTGAGAAATAAACTTGCAATTGCGAGTTATAAAGTCAGAATTACGAGATATAAACTTGCAATTGCAAGAAAAGAGTCAGTCAGAAAGTTATTCAGAATTGTGAGTTATGAAGTCAGAATTAAAGACAGAGTTATTGTGAGTTATGAAGTCAGAATTATGAGTTATGAAGTCAGAAGTCAGAATTGTGAGTTATGAAGTCAGAATTGTGAGTTATATGAATTCAGAAGTGTGAGTTATGAAGTCAGAATTATGAGTTATATGAATTGTGAGTTATGAAGTCAGAATTTGAGTTATGAAGTCAGAATTGAGTTATGAAGTCAGAATTGTGAGTTATGAAGTCAGAATTATGAGTTATGAAGTCAGAATTATGAGTTATGAAGTCAGAATTGTGAGTTATGAAGTCAGAGTTAGTTATGAAGTCAGAAGTCAGAATTATGAGTTATGAAGTCAGAAATTGTCAGAATTGTGAGTTATGAAGTCAGAATTATGAGTTATGAAGTCAGAAGTTATGAAGTCAGAATTGTGAGTTATGAAGTCTGAATTGTGTTATGAAGTCAGAATGAGTTATGAAGTCAGAATTGTGAGTTATGAAGTCAGAAAGTTTGTGTTATGAAGTCAGAATTATGAGTTATGAAGTCAGAATTACTGAGTTATAGAATTATGAGTTATGAATTAATTGCGAGTTAAGTCAGAATGAGTTAGTCAGAATTAGTCAGAGTTATGATATGAAGTCAGAATTGTGAGTTATGAAGTCAGAATTGTGAGTTATGAAGTCAGAATTATGAGTTATGAAGTCAGAATTATGAGTTATGAAGTCAGAATTATGAGTTATTATGAGTTATGAAGTCAGAAGTTATATGATGAGTTATGAAGTCAGAATTTATGAAGTCAGAAAGTTATAGTCAGAGTTATGAAGTCAGAATTGTGAGTTATGAAGTCAGAATTGTGAGTTATGAAGTCAGAATTATGAGTTATGAAGTCAGAATTATGAGTTATATGAGTTATGAAGTCAGAATTGAGTTATGAAGTCAGAATTATGAGTTATGAAGTCAGAATTATGAGTTAGTCAGAATTGTGAGTTATGAAGTCAGAATTATGAGTTATGAAGTCAGAATTATGAGTTATAGTCAGAATTGAGTTATAGTGAGTTATAGTCAGAATTATGAGTTATGAAGAAGTGAAGTCAGAATTGTGAGTTATAGAAGTCAGAATTGAAGTGAATTATGAGAATCAGAATGTGAGTTATGAAGTCAGAATTGTGAGTTATGAAGTCAGAATTATGAGTTATGAAGTCAGAATTACGAGTTATGAAGTCAGAATTGTGAGTTATGAAGTCAGAATTATGAGTTATGAAGTCAGAATTATGAGTTATGAAGTTGTGCGAGAGTCAGTTGAGTTATGAAGTCAGAAATTATGAGTTATAGTCAGAATTATGAAGTCAGAATTGTGAGTTATGAAGTCAGATGAGTTATGAAGTCAGAATTATGAGTTATGAAGTCAGAAATTGTCAGAATTTGAGTTATGAAGTCAGAATTGTGAGTTATGAAGTGAGTTATGAAGTCAGAATTGTGAGTTATGAAGTCAGAATTATGAGTTATGAAGTCAGAATTATGAGTTATGAAGTCAGTTATGAAGTCAGAATGAGTTATAGTCAGAATTATGTTATGAAGTCAGAATTGTGAGTTATGAAGTCAGAATTACGAGTTATAGTCTGAATTGCGAGTTATGAAGTCAGAATTATATGAAGTCAGAAATGAAGTCAGAATTATGAGTTATGAAGTCAGAATTATGAGTTATGAAGTCAGAATTATGAGTTATGAAGTCAGAATTATGAGTTATGAAGTCAGAATTTATGAAGTCAGAATTGTGAGTTATGAAGTCAGAATTATGAGTTATGAAGTCAGAATTTGCGAGTTATGAAGTCAGAATTGTGAGTTAGTCAGTCAGAATTGTGAGTTATGAAGTCAGAATTATGAGTTTAGTCAGAATTATGAGTTATGAAGTCAGAATTATGAGTTATGAAGTCAGAATTGTGAGTTATGAAGTCAGATGAGTTATAGTGAATTATGAGTTATGAAGTCAGAATTATGAGTTATGAAGTCAGAATTATGAGTTATGAAGTCAGAATTATGAGTTATGAAGTCAGAATTATGAGTTATGAAGTCAGAATTGAGTTATGAAGTCAGAATTATGAGTTATGAAGTCAGAATTATGAGTTATGAAGTCAGAATTGTGAGTTATGAAGTCAGAATTGTGAGTTATGAAGTCAGAATTATGAGTTAATATGAGTTATGAAGTATGAGAGTTATGTTAAGTCAGAATTATGAGTTATGAAGTCAGAATTATGAGTTATGAAGTCAGAAGAATGAAGTCAGAATTATGAGTTATATGAATTATGAGTTATGAAGTCAGAATTGTGAGTTATGAAGTCAGAAGTTATGAAGTCAGAATTATGTAGAGTTATGAAGTCAGAAGTTATGAAGTCAGAATTGTGAGTTATGAAGTCAGAATTATGAGTTATGAAGTCAGAATTATGAGTTATGAAGTCAGAATTGTGAGTTATGAGAATTTAGTTATGAAGTCAGAATTTGAGTTATAGTCAGTTATGAAGTCAGAATTATGAGTTATGAAGTCAGAATTAGTGAATTATGAGTTAAGTCAGATCAGAGTTATGTTAAGTGATGAGTTATGAAGTCAGAATTGTGAGTTATGAAGTCAGAATTGTGAGTTATGAAAGAATTATGAGTTATGAAGTCAGAATTATGAGTTATGAAGTCAGAAGTTATGTCAGAATTGTGAGTTATGAAGTCAGTGAGAGTCAGAATTGTGAGTTATGAAGTCAGAATTGTGAGTTATGAAGTCAGAATTGTGAGTTATAAGTCAGAATTCAGAGTTATGAAGAAGTCAGAATTGAAGTTATGAAGTCAGAAATGATGAATTATGAGTTATGAAGTCAGAATTATGAGTTATGTCAGAATTATGAGTTATGAAGTCAGAAGAATGAAGTGAGTCAGAATTGTGAGTTATAGTCAGAAGTCAGAATTGTGAGTTATGAAGTCAGAATTGTATGAGTTAGTCAGAATTGTGAGTTATGAAGTCAGAATTATGAGTTATGAAGAATTATGAGTTATGAAGTCAGAATTATGAGTTATGAAGTCAGAAGAAGTTTATGAGTCAGAATGAAGTCAGAATTGTGAGTTATGAAGTCAGTTATGAAGTCAGAATTGTGAGTTATGAAGTCAGAATTATGAGTTATAGTCAGAATTGCGAATTATACATATTTTCTATGTTTACCTGCATGTCATGTGATCATTAAGTCCAACATTAATGTGAATAGTAATCTGTGTTGTCAGGAGTAACTAGTTCCATATAACAGAATTATGAGTTATGAAGTAATTACAGTCAGAAATATGAAGTCAAATGTAACTGTAATCCATTACAGTTACTGAATTAAAAGACATATAAAATTATAAATTATATATTAAATTATATAAACATGAAAATGGTAACGATTATACAAATGGGGTTACATCTGAATATTTTCTGTAACTAAATCTAGGATATGTTAATATTAATTTGTTGCTTTGCCTGTATTTTGATATGCACAATGCCATTTAAAGGCTGCTGTAAAAATTAGTTAATATTAAGTGGTGCTATTCTGATGCTTTTGATTGCTATTCTCTTGTTTGAATTTGCAGCATCTGCCAATTACATCAGTCCACATCGCCGCTGAAAGCTTTAGGCTCTAACCTGTCTAAGAGTTGCCACCATGATGAGAGATACAAATGTTTTCCAGTGCTGGAAATCTTCATCCAGAAATGTGTATTTAACCTCAAACGATCTCAAGTAAAAACAGGTGCTAAAGTCTGATTTTGAGGTGGCTGCGCTTTGAAATTAAATTATTATAATCTTACTTCTTCTTGATTTTGAAAGTCTGACAGTAATCAGTGTTGAGTATTAGGTGAACCCTTCCTGGTTTAAATGTTTGAAAATGATTAACAGTTGAAAATATTAGTTAGAAAGTAATCAAATGTAATCAGTTACATTAATAAAGTAATTGAAATAGTTAAACTACTTATTACATTTTAAATAGGGTAACTTGTAATCTGTAACCTATTAAGTAACCTTCCCAAAACTGAATGTAATCAATAAAAAAGTAACTGGAATCTGGTTATGAGCATTTTAAAATATAGTCAACAAGTACTGAATTTTTGGAATCTCATTATGTAATCCAGATTACATGTAATCAGTTACTACCCAGCACTGGGTCTGGTGTACTGTCGTTAATATGAAATACATTGCATTAAGGGTTGAACTAAATGTCCGTCAACGAATAATGTCCTGGAAGAAAATTACTGGTACGTTTTCCATTTTTCTGCAGATTTAAAAAAAAAAAAAAAAAGTATATATAAATGAGTTAAAACTTGTATAAAAGTCCAATCCAAATGGGGCCATTGTGACAAAATGTAGTGATAACTTCATTTTGAAACCCTGAAAACTCTTGAAGTTGAGTAGATATTATTGTGCCAAAGCGTGTATCAGGAGGAACTCTGGGAATGTTAATGAAAGGGAATGTTTTTGCACTTCAGGCGAAAGAGCCAGAAGTCAGATTCACATACATGATGTTTGCATGAGACATAATTGCAGGGTAAACCGTTATCATATGGGTGTTTCTGTAACTTGCTGTGAATGCACATCTGAGCTTGCGTTACAGGTTGTGTCACATTCATTTTAGCAGGTATTTAAATGAATCTATTTTGCAGAAGTTCTGAAGAGTTTATGTGGAAAGATTTAAACAATGTGGGGGAGGGAATATGAAAAAAAATTCTCTATAATATATTCTGAAGAAGTCAATACTAGGCTACATTGAAGTCAAAGTTAAAACTCAATCAAAATTAATTGATTTACTATTTAATTTCTTAATACACGTTCCTTGTCTTATTGTTTACAATGTACAGGTGTATAATAATCCAAATATGAATTGTCTTTGTAACTTTTTCAACCACTCCCTTCCAAACCCATGTTTCCATTCTGATTTGGAACACCCACTTTGCATGATCCAATCAAATCCCAACGGATCAAATCTAGCCCCACCCTCTTCAAATCTTGCCAGTATATGAAAGTAAAATAGGTTGCAGAAGTTTTGTAATTGTGCACGTGCGTTCTCACCCCGAGATAATTTCCCAGCTCCTCCGTCAGAAGTTCCCTTAGCTCCCCTCGGCTGAGCGTGTATTTGTCTCCTTCCTTTCCGGAATACTTATGAAAGGTCTTGATGAGCATCTGCATGGCGCTCTCCAAGTTGGAGCTTGGTTCTTTGGACATGCTGTAAGGTGGTTAAAAAAGGTCAAAGGTTAGATACAACGACATGGCGCGCCCCTCACTAGACCCTGCTGCATGTATGGTCACATGACTAGCATGGGCGGAGCTTTGGCTCAAGTAATGCTGGCACAAACACACGTTTTGGACTATGGGTGAAAACAATGTTCTCTCAATCATTTGCTTGAGATAATATCCTTATTGTTTAGGGGTTTTATTTGATTTAGAGGAGAATTAGAGGTTTAGGGGTTTGTCACTCAAAAAGCAACATTCTTACACATCACACTTTGAGCGTGGCATCTTGGATCTTCTCTCTCCGGGTTCAGCAAGCTACTGCGCATGTAGAAACAGACACAGTCATTGATGAGGTGCAAAGACGAGAAAGAGCATGAACAGCATTTGGCAAAAATACTGCTGGAAGGCTGAACGTTTTGCTTTAGTGTTACGGCTGCATTTTGAGTTTTCTAGAAACCAACTTAACATGTAATTTTGATGTCAAAGATACACAGAGAGGTAACGTTAGACTTCTAAGTAATGTGGTACTGCAGGTTTGGCACTTCATGAGAGACATAGAGTATTAAAAATACAGGTTCTTTATTGGCATCGATGGTTCCAAGAAGAACCTTTTACATCCAGTTGGGGACACTACATTTTCAACTAAATATTCAAATACATTTTCTACTAAATTACTGATCTGCCCGCATTGTCACTACATGCACTCTAAAAAATGCTGGGTTAAAAACAACCCAAGTTGGGTTGAAAATGGACAAACCCAGCAATTGGGTTGTTTTAACCCAGCGGTTGGGTTAAATGCTTGCTTAAAACAACCCAATTGTTGGGTTAAAATAACCCAATTGCTGGGTTTGTCCATTTTCAAGCCAACTTGGGTTGTTTTTAACCCAGCATTTTTTAGAGTGTGATAATTGAAATGAGCTGGATATCACTGTTTTCTCCAGAGCAGCTGTACAGCCGAATCAAATTCTGTTGCATTATTTTCCTGCTAACACCGTGAAGCTGCTTTGAAACAATCGGCATTGTAAAAAGAGCTATATAAATAAAGCTGACATGACTTGACTTGACATCCACAAACCTTTCCATTGCACAAATGGTTCTTTATAGTGGAAAAAGGGTATTTTGATTATTAAAATGTTCTTTACACTAAAGGTGATGATACACAGGGCCCCTTTTTGCGATGTTGCTTGGGCAAAATGCCCTGTATATCATCATCTTAAGAAAACTAGTTCATTGGCCTAATTAGTTGCCCTGTGTCTCACCTGGTTGCCCGTTGACGGAAACATTGCCCTGCAACATTGCTCAGAAACTTGCCCCGTGTATCATCAGTATAAGAAATAATGGTCACTTTTCACTGAAAGGTTCTTTGAGGAACCAAAACGGGAAAACAGCTGAGGTGGAACCCCTTCTGGAACCTTTATTTTCCAGGTATAGGTACATTTAGATGGAATTTAATTGACCTAATGCATGATTAGATAGTATTCTGGCCTTCGACTTGAACAGTCATTAGTTGTATGTGAACGCTTCCCTGCTCACAGCGAAATCATCTGTTGCTCATGTAACAGGGGCCGCATCTCTCAAATGGAAACCACAAGTGAAACATAAAACTGTCAAAATGAAGATAAAACTACTGGCAAGTTCCCCAAGGAACCTTCGTCCAAGTAATCCGAAGCTCTCGTGAAGACGCAAACACACATAATACGCACCTGAAATTATCCTAAAGCAAATCCATTAGTTAATTTTGAGGACAGAGGCCAAAGTTAAGTGGAAGAAAGAGCCAGACTATAATCATGAGAACCAAAATAAATATTGTCAAATGAAGAAGAAAGGATTAGATGATTACAGAAATTACACCTTGAATCAATTATAAAGTAAAAAATAATGGAATAAGATCAATTCAATGGTAAAATGCATTATTGTTGTCCCATTTCTTGCATGTCTGTACTAAACAGCAGCATGATTGAATTGAGACTTTGCACAGGGTTACTCTAATGAGGTCTCCGTGCTCAGCTCTTTATTTGAAGTACTACACCATCTAATTTAACTAATTAGTTAAACTAAGAGAGTTCCTAATTAGGAAGCTCAAATGGTGACACATGGATTTGGAACAAATACTGGTGAACTTTACGGATGCAGGTGCTAAAGCCGAGAACCATTGTTCATGAGGTGGACACTATCTAGAAAGGTCAGAATAGTTTTAATGTCCAACAAAGCCATTAAAAAATTCAACTGGAAGCATTTTAGGACAAAGTGGCTATAAGGCAACAGAACGGTAACACTTTACAATAAGATTTCATAGGTTAACTACTTTAGTTAACAAACTAAGAATATTAAAATCAATTATTTAAAAAAATTATTAAAATCAAAAGTTGTGTTTGTTAACATTAGTTGGACTACATGAACAAACAATGAACAGCTGGATGTTTATTAACTAGCATTAACAAAGACTAATGAATACTGTAACAAATGTACTGCACATTGTTAGTTCATATTAGTTAATGCATTAACTAATATTAACAAATAATACCTTATTGTAAAGTGTTACCAAAATAACAGCAATAACCTATATAAACATAAAAAAATTAAGCTGAAAGGTGAAATTATGGCACTTTTTTTAGTAGGACAGAAGGAAACAAGAAGCGCATCCTCATTAGCCGTATCAGAATAGAACGGACACTGTGACGCCCTGACAACCAAGATGAGAACGGTAAGGTAATACCGAGTGACCTAGTGACACTAAGGAAACTGACCGTTCTTTGACGTGTAAAGAAGGAGATTTGCATCACAACAAATGCTTTTTAATCTAAACCCAACTCATTCGATGATATAGACTCAAAAAGGACATTTGCATGAATCAAGATATCCATATATTTTCAGGATTGGCACGTATAGTGAATACAAGTAAAGTGAGACACTTATATTTGTGTATGGATATATTTTAAAATTTACTATTTGGAAAGTATTTCACTTTATCTGTATTTGTGCGACACTAGACCTACACAATTTTACACTGAACTAGATAGATAGATAGACAGATAGACAGATAGATAGATAGATAGATAGATAGATAGATAGATAGATAGATAGATAGATAGATAGATAGATAGATAGATAGATAGATAGATAGATAGATAGATAGATAGATAGATAGATAGATAGATAGATAGATAGATAGATAGATAGATAGATAGATAGATAGAGATAGACAGATAGATAGATAGATAGATAGATAGATAGATAGATAGATAGATAGATAGATAGATAGATAGATAGATAGATAGATAGATAGATAGATAGATAGATAGATAGATAGAGATAGATAGATAGATAGATAGATAGATAGATAGGTCAGTGTAAAATCCATAAAAGGCAATTATGTTCAAATATATTTCTAATTGACTTTAACTTAGTTTAACTCTAACTTTGAAGACTAGACATTCATGGTTATATCTATATCTAATGAAAATGACTTCAAAAGTAGTTGTAGCATTGAGCTACAGACAGATATTTGAATGAGACTAACAGAAAAGTTAGATAATCCAATCCAGAAGAGCATTCATTAGCTTTCTGCTCTGAGAGAAAGGAGTCCTTTCTCTCGTCTGAGCTGTCTGTCTTACCTGAATGCCTACGGAGAGCTTCCTTTGTCTGTAATGAAGTGCAGGAGATAGTGATAGACAGCCGGAGAGCTGAGGAACAGATGAGGGGAGAGAGAGAACCTCTGGGGTTTAAATATCACTCACTCGGCCCCCTCCTTTCTCAAGAGCATCTCCCGCATCTTCAGTTTCGGCACCCCTCCCATACTCTCCTCCTTTAGTTCACCTGCCAATATAAGGGCCATTTGACCCCGTCATGCCAGTTGACTCGACACAAGAAGACGCTAAAGGCCAGTGGAGTTTGCATTACAGTCCTTTATTGTTGAGTAGCTGGAGATGGTCAATCATACAGCATAGAAAATGAACTATGTGGTCAGTTGGTTACATTGAGCAGCTACGTTAGCTATGCGCACTTAATGAAATGCTCATGCATTTGTTCAAAAGAAAGAGTTTTATGTTACCTAGCTGTTAACTACTTTTGTTCGACTGACAAAACTGGATTATCATCAAGCTTGAAGTTAAATTTTACAGTATACACAACATGTGGTCAAAACATGGTGTGATGACGTTATAATGCTAATGAGGCCTAGCAACACCAGACACGACTGTTCTGGCGTCAGACACACCAAAGTAAACAGGCGGTTTTAGATGGCCAGGATATACATGACAGCATGAGCTAAACGAGAACTCATTAGCATGATCTAAATGAGCGCTTTTTAGGCAGCATAGGATTTCTCACTGATGTAGGCTATACATATCTGTATAATGCATAATGTAGTATGTGTAATGTATTATGTAAGCTGCTTTAATGGCTAAATGGTGAAAGTAGCTGTGCATTAGTCTCTTCTTCTTGCATGTTATGGCTTTCATAAATGTCTCATGACTAGTTGCTATATCCAAATTCATTGAATCATTGATAATTAGTGAAAAATTAAAGGTACAGTAAGATAAGGTTCCTTGTTATAGGGTTGTCTAACACACGATTAACATAATTGTCAATACATGATAGGATACAACATTAATATTTGTAATGTCACTAATCCATATATTATTCTTGCTATCTAGCTACCTAAATATGTTCTAGAAATGTTTTGCTAACATTCCCATTAAGTTAATTCTTAAAACGTTATTTCTGAATGTTCAGAATGTTAAAAAGTCCAGTTCTTTAATGTTTTAAAAAGGTTTTTACTTGGTTATACGAATGTTAAAGGAATAGTTAACCTAAAAGTTAAAATGATCCCATGATTTACTCACCCTCAAGTCATCCTAGGTGTATATGACATTCTTCTTTCAGACTTTATTATATTAAATAGTTATATTAAAAAGTGTGTCCTGGCTCTTCCAAGCTATATAAGCCCAAAAAAATTGTATCCATCCATTATAACAGTAATCCACACGGCTCTGGGGTTAATAAAGGCCTTCTGAAGTGAAGCAATGTGTTTGTGTAAGCCAGACTGCCTTCCGAATTCAACTTATGGAAAAAGTGTAATTGGCACAACTTATGACACTGGACGTAGCGTAAGCGTTTTGAACTGCGTGAGGCGTTACACTTTCTGTGTAAGTTGAATACGGAAGGCAGTCTGCCGGAAGCTAGATATTTTACTTTATAAAGTTTTAAATATGGACATGTTTCTTACAAAAAAACCATTGAGATTGAGATTCACTTCAGAAGGCCTTTATTAACCCCCCGGAGCCGTATGGATTACTGTTATAATCGATGGATGCACTTTTTTGGGCTTCAAATTTTGGGCAGCCATTCACTGCCATTATAATGCTGAAGAGACAGGACATTCTTAAATATAACTGATTGTATTTGTCTGAAAGAAGAATGACATATACACCTAGGATGGCTTGAGGGTGAGTAAATCATGGGCTAATTTTCATTTTTGGGTGAACTAACCCTTTAAGGAACATTCCATTTAATCATTTTTCAAACATTATGGGAACGTTACTTTTAAATGTTCTTTAAACATTCTTAAACAATTAGTAACACATAAAAAATTATAGACCAACGTTTCAGGAAAAAAAAGTTCCATGAATGATATATAAATGTTTTCTCAACGTTTTGAGAACATTATTAAAGACCATAACACTTTATGTTCTATTAAAATCACTGGAATAAAGTTCATTACTTTAAGAGAACCTTGCCAGAATATGAAACAAAAGTTCTGAGAATGTTCCTGTTAGCTGGGAATCTATATATGTGCTAAACATGCTAGTTGTGATCATAGCACAAGTATTAAATGTATAAGTAAAACTGAACTGATGTTAATATAGCCTTTAAGAGATGTAATTACACTCCGACTGTTTAGTAAAAGCCATATCCAGACTTTAGATACGGATACACCTAAATATATGCAGGCGAAAATGGTTAAAATAAAGTTTGCGAGAATGAATGCCTACGTGAATAAGTGATTACTCAAGTGCGATTCTTTTGTCCATCTTATTAATGGTCTTCAGGGGTCTAACCTTAGTGAACCAATACTGTGGGATGACTTGGGGCTCTTGAGGGGCCACAAGGGTCCCCTGGTGTGGATTCCATCCCAAAGGCTTTTAATTATTGAGCATCAGCTATCATAAGCACACTAAGCATCTGATATTCCAGCTCTCGAGACAAAGCACTAAGATGGACAGCATGTGACAGTCTAAAAGACAGAACAGCTAATAGAGGGTGTCAGAGAGAGTTAGATCCAAGTACACGAGCCAGAAAGCATGCCATGAAACTACATTATTCAAAAGCAAATTTGTTTATTCTCATGCAAACAAGGCCTAGAAATGTGAACAACAAAGTATGTGGACTGCATAGTGTTCCCATGTGCGCCACATACCGCAAGTCCCACATTTGAATGGTGACGGAATATGTTTAGTTCCTGCAGAAGGGCATTTCATCAAACAAAAGCGAGGTGGAAAAAAAAAGTGCTGTTTTTTTTTTTTTTTTACACTTCTGCAACACTGGACAATACATAGTACATTTACGACTAGCACCGGAGTCGACTGAGTAACCCTGTCATAAGTGGCACAAACAAAAAGTAAACATAATGGATTCTTGATAATGCCTAAATTTAAGCATTTCTGTTTTAAAACCGATGTCTGTTCTTCATTCACGGATGTTTTGTGGAGATATTGGAGAGGGGACACAGTGGTTGCAGTACCCTTACAACAAATCTGGCTCAAACAAAAGGACATAATGATTAGTTATTGCACCCCTTTGGCCATTTGTCACATTTGCGGCTGTCGACACACACACACACACACACTATTATTACAAAATGAATCATCACAGGCATTAACTAATTTGCATACAATCAGAAATTAGTATTATTAAGAAGGCTACACCTCTTTGCAGTAACAAAATTTGTAGTGTATTGGCCAGGTTTCAAATGTATGTATTAAAATATCACAATAATGAAAATGACGACTAAAACTAACACAGAAGCATTTGAGATGCGACAATCTCAACTTCCTCAAGCTCCTACGACGCTTCCTCTGCTTTTATCTTCTCTTCAGGTTTATTCTCTTCAACTTTCGCTCCTTCCTGTTCCACATCTGTTTTTTTCTCTTCCTCTGGCTTCTGCTCTTCGGCCGCTGCCTTCTCGGCCACTGGCTCGTCTTCTTTCTCCGCCTCCTTTGCCGCCTGTGGCTCGACCTTGGGCTCTGCCTGCTTCGGCTCTGCCTGTGCATTGGCTGCCGCCTCAGCCTGCGTCTCCTGGGTTGAACTCTCTGCTGGTGTTTCTTTTTCCAAACAACGCTGTTCGCTGAGAGCCTGTGCCAGATAGCCAATCAGATTCATATACTCCTGGAAGCTGACCTTCCCATCCTGGTTGTTGTCAAGCTGTTGACGCATGTTTTTAACTGCCTCATTGTCCTCTGAGCCCTAAACACAAAGTTCCTCAGATGTTAATCACTAATGCAACAGATTTGCAGCTTGTATTGATTGTCATTTCACATTTTAATAGATTAAACTGCTCATGGTGATACAACATCCAATATGAACTAGATTCTAAAAACTTCTGTAAAAAAATGTAGATGGGTTTTAGCATGTTGCTATGTGGTTACAAGTCTGAGGCCCTGTTAACACCTGGTATTAAGATGCGTTTTGGTCGATCAGATCACAAGTAGATGAGGGACACATTCTCGTTTGAACCTGGGGCCCTATTTTACAGATCTAAGCGCATGGTCTCAAGCACACAGCAGAAATGCACTTAGTCCGAATCCACTTTTGCTAGTTTAACGACAGGAAAAAAAGTGGGCGCGCCCAGCGCATGGTCTAAAAGGGTTGTACCTAGTCTCTTAATGAGTCGTGGGTGTGTTTTTGGGCGTAACATGCAATAAACCAGAGTGTCATCTCCCATTCCCTTTAAAAGCCAGTTGCACTTGCACCATGGCGGATTCGCTATTTACATGGTGGAATTTGTGAGCGGAAAGACTGAACGCTTCTCCAGAGATTAATCCTTTTTTTTATATATTTAAAATGTTTGTGTGCTGTGTGTGTAGTAAGCACAGTGTATGCGCGTTGTGGACCCGCCTATAGGCGTATATAACTAGTGCACTCTTTAAATAAATAAAAATATTGTGCATTGACTTTAGACCAGGTTTTTGTCGGTCAATGGTGCAGTCTTTTTCAGTTGCCTCAAAATAGCAATGCACCAACAATGTGCCTGAACACACCTCGTTTTCAGACCAGCACGCCCATGGGCGCAAATGCATTTGCTATTTAAACAACGTGGCGCAGGACGTGACAATGATAACTGCATCAGGCTGAAACTAGCAAAAAACACTTTGCATTGTGCTGGGTGTAAGATGGGGCTGTTTTAATCTGTCCACTTTTGACCACTTCTGTCCTGATTTCTTCTAGGGCAGAGTATGTGGGTGGGTAAACAATAGACAAAATAAGTAGAGATGCACCGAACATTTTGGCCGATACCGATAATCCTTTATATTTGAAAGCCAATATATTGGCAGATAAATCTTAATCCAAATTTTTTATATAATTTTTGAAAGCCTGATTACAAAATTAAAAGTCTCACCATTAAAAGCCATGTCCCAAACACAATTATAATGTTTTCATTATAATTTTATGTAGTCTATGGATGTATTTTCCTTTTTTCTTTTTTTTTTAAGTGCAGTGTGTGAATTTTAGCGCCATCTAGCGGTGAGGTTGTGAATTGCAACCGCCCAAAGCTTACCCCTCCCTTTCGAAGCACATAGAGAAACTACGGGGGCCGACACAGGACAAAAATTTTGTTGTCGGAGAGAGCAGAGAGTGACTAGCCCCCTGTAGAGAAGTTAGTCTGTTTAGGGCTACTGTAGAAACATGATGGCGCAAAATGGCGATTTCATTGTAAGGGGACCTGCGGTGTGTGTAGAAAGAAATGGCTCATTCTAAGGTAATAAAAAAATAACGGTTCATTATGTAAGGTCTTTATACACCACTGAAAAGATAGTTATGTATATTATATTGCATTTCTGTCAATAGATCCTCATAAATACTACACACTGCACCTTTAAGTGATTACAATCCTATTTCAAGCTATTCAAAATCATCATAGTGTTTTAGCTGTAGGAAATAATCCATTATTTAATATATCGGCCACATTTTCTTATCGGGCCGATAACAATAACATTAAAAATAAACATATATCGGCCGATACAGATATGTTGGTCGATTTATCGTGCATCCCTAGAAATAAGCACCCAATTCACATATGAATGCACCCGGAGATGACGGAAAAAACATAAGAAGAGCATCAGCTTTCGTTTCTGCTGTGATAACCGCAAGACCATGACGAACGCTGTGAGTGTTTTTTTAGAAATCAGGGAGAACACTGTGTTTGGTACGTTGTTCATCTTCAAACCAGACTTGGGTCTTCAGCCGACAAAGTTTAAATCCCATCAGTCTAGTGCACTTCCCATAATTTTTACGCGTTAGTTCAGTAGGCAGAGAGTAGCTGGTCTTTTGTAGCTGTTCGAACATATTTGACCACATGAGTGTTTACACTACGAAAGCAATCTGGTCCAATGCGTTTTCTGCTACCTCTGGAAGTGGTCGAAACTTTATTTAGCCTCACCCACTTGTGACCTGATTGATGAAAACACTTCTTAATACCAGGTGTAAACAGGGCCTGATATTCTATTTTTTTTATGGGAATTGAGAGAAAAAGGGGTCGGGATCGGGAAAAAAACATGAGTTGCGATTTCGAATTTGGGTCACCCAAAGTGCAAATGTGCTACATGTCGGAGTGCTGCTGGCTTCAACAATATTGGGAGGTTTTTTAAGTCGGCCTGAAATGGAAGTTAAGATATTTTTTTCTTCTCTACTGTGATGTATATCTGACTAAAACGGCTTCTCAAACAAGAAAAAATGTAGGGTGGGACTTTTTTGGGCCAATATTGGGAATTGGTTGAATGGTTGTGGTTTGCTATTGGTCGATCTCACGTGAGTGACAGGTTGTCCCGCCCTCATGCCAGTAAACACGTCATCAGAAGAGAGATGTCACAGCAAGAGGGAGGGGAAGCTATTTTGATCGCAAAGGCATATGATTTTTTTTTTTTTTAAATAATGATGTGCACAGATAAATTATTTATAATAAACACTGCAATCTTCCATTAAAAAAATTGTTCATTTTGATTTTGTGGTGACTTTAAATATATAAATCTACAGCAAGTTTACAGGGTTTTTTCACCAGTTTATGGTCTGCCAGGCAAAATGATTGTTTAGAAGATTAATAGCCCACTTCTCCACAACAAACTGCACAATCTGAGGAATCATTCATGTCCGTAGCACAAACAGTGCAGGATGAACGAGCACCACTAAAAGTTTTCCTCTGTAATTTAATGTGGCACCGGAGCAAATAACACAGCAGCATTCTTCATGGCAAATGACTATTTGGACACAAGTTTGTGGTTTCTGCTCAGCTCATCAAAAGTCCAGATAATAAGGAACTGCTCAAAAAAGAAATAGACCAGGGCCAACCTGTAGCCATGGAAAAATCGAGTGTACTGAAAGACGAATATGGTAACTGAATGACGGCTGAATATCAATTTAACAAAACTGAATGCAGCTTCTAACCGTCAGAATGTTCTTAAGCTGGCTCTTTACAAGGCCCTGGAACTCCTTCCCTCCGAGGTTTTCCTTGCCCTTGGCCGACTTCAGGAAGACACCCACCACGGTTTTGATTGCTGTCTCCATCTTTGCTTTCACTCTACAACAAGATGAAAAGAACATTTAGTAGACAGCTGACATTAGATATGCATATATAAAATATTAAAATTATGGCTGATGGACGATAAATAATCAACACAATTTTACATTATTTTGTTGAAATAAATTAAAAATAAAGTACTAAAAACTAAAAAGCAATCATTTTAAATGCTACAAGTGAATTTAGACATCACAGCATTATAATGTACAGTATAAAAATGGAAAATACTCCTGTTTATATTTGCTAAAGATTACACTACTGTTCAAAAGATAAGATTTTTTATTGTTTTAGTCTCATATTCTCACCAACGCTGCATTTATTTGACCAGTACAAACAGTAATATTACGAAATAATATTACAATTTTAAATAACCATTTTCTATTTGGAATATATACACACCTAAAGGATTATTAGGAACACCATACTAATACTGTGTTTGACCCCCTTTCGCCTTCAGAACTGCCTTAATTCTACATGGCATTGATTCAACAAGGTGCTGAAAGCATTCTTTAGAAATGTTGGCCCATATTGATAGGATAGCATCTTGCAGTTGATGGAGATTTGTGGGATGCACATCCAGGGCACGAAGCTCCCGTTCCACCACATCCCAAAGATGCTCTATTGGGTTGAGATCTGGTGACTGTGGGGGCCATTTTAGTACAGTGAACTCATTGTCATGTTCAAGAAACCAATTTGAAATGATTCAAGCTTTGTGACATGCTGGAAGTAGCCATCAGAGAATGGGTACATGGTGGTGATAAAGGGATGGACATGGTCAGAAACAATGCTCAGGTAGGCCGTGGCATTTAAACGATGCCCAATTGGCACTAAGGGGCCTAAAGTGTGCCAAGAAAACATCCCCCACACCATTACACCACCACCACCAGCCTGCACAGTGGTAACAAGGCATGATGGATCCATGTTCTCCTTCTGTTTACGCCAAATTCTGACTCTACCATCTGAATGTCTCAACAGAAATTGAGACTCATCAGACCAGGCAACATTTTTCCAGTCTTCAACTGTCCAATTTTGGTGAGCTTGTGCAAATTGTAGCCTCTTTTTCCTATTTGTAGTGGAGATGAGTGGTACCCAGTGGGGTCTTCTGCTGTTGTAGCCCATCCGCTTCAAGGTTGTGCGTGTTGTGGCTTCACAAATGCTTTGCTGCATACCTCGGTTGTAACGAGTGGTTATTTCAGTCAAAGTTGCTCTTCTATCAGCTTGAATCAGTCGGCCCATTCTCCTCTGACCTCTAGCATCAACAAGGCATTTTCGCCCACAGGACTGCCGCATACTGGATGTTTTTCCCTTTTCACACCATTCTTTGTAAACCCTAGAAATGGTTGTGCGTGAAAATCCCAGTAACTGAGCAGATTGTGAAATACTCAGACCGGCCCGTCTGGCACCAGCAACCATGCCATGCTCAAAATTGCTTAAATCACCTTTCTTTTCCATTCTGACATTCAGTTTGGAGTTCAGGAGATTGTCTTGACCAGGACCACACCCCTAAATGCATTGAAGCAACTGCCATGTGATTGGTTAATTAGATAATTGCATTAATGAGAAATTGAACAGGTGTTCCTAATAATCCTTTAGGTGAGTGTATTTTAGAATGTAATTTATTCCTGTGATGCAAAGCTGAATTTTCAGCATCATTACTCCAGTCTTCAGTGTCACATGATCGTTCAGAAATCATTCTGATATGCTGATTTGATGCTCAAGAAACATTTATTATTCAAATATATTTTTTTGGAAACTGTTAAAGTTGCAGGGTGTAGTATTTATGAGGATCTGTTGACAGAAATGCAATATAATACAGGGGTTTTCAAACTTTATGATGCCAAGGACCCCCAAATATGATCAACCTTTTATGAGGGACCCCCTTCCTAAAATCCATCACGTACAGCTCACATTAAGATAAAGGGGACTATAGTGAGAAAAACTCACTAGAAAGATACAAAGCAAACATATATAATCTGGAAAGTATGTATACGGCGAGAATGGAGAGAAACATTTAGAAAATTAAAGAAATTAATGTTTGGTAGACTTTAACCAATTTTGCTCTTTTTTATTCTCTGAAATTTTCTGGGGACCCCTTAGAACCTTCTGGAGGACCCCTGGGGGTCCCTGGACCTCAGTCCGAAAACCCTTGATGTAATATACATAACTATGTTTTCAGTGGTGTATAAAGACCTTAACATAATGAACCGTTATGTTTTTATTACCTTTGAATGAGCCATTTCTTTCTACATACACCATGGGTCCCCTTACAGTGAAGTCACCATTTTGAGCCGTCATGTTTCTACAGTAGCCCTAAACGGACAAACTTCTCTACTAGGCGCTAGTCACTCTCTGCTCTCTCCGACAATGACATTTTTGTCCTGTGTCAGCCTCCGTAGCTTCTCTATGTGCTTCGAAAGGGAGGGGTGAGCGGTGGGTGATTGCAATTCACAACTTCACCGCCACTAGAAATTACACACTGCACCTTTAACTTTTTACAGGATTCTTGGATTAATAGAAGTTCAAAAGAACAGCATTTATTTGAAGCAAAAAATTTTGTAACATTATAAATGTCTTTACAGTAACGTTTGATCAATGTAATGCATCCTTGCTAAATAAAAAATATGAATTTCCTTTAAAAACAAACACTTTTAAACAGTAGTGTGCATTTAACTGTTATTGAAATATTTGTGTTTTTAAAGAGTAAAGTTACATGAGGTTTGATCTAACTAAGGGAAATGACCCTTATCCCTTTCATTTGTTTTATCATTCATTTGCCAGGTGAAAAATCATAAGTCTGATTTAAGTTTAATGCTTTACACAAACCCTAACCCTAAGAAGAATTTGGGGTCTTTAGTGGTTGGTGACATGCCAAGCTCCTTAACCAATTAGAGCCAACACTCTACCGACGGTCCCTGAAAGTGTACTAGGGTGTAGAGAATGGAAATCTTGGGGGTTATAACTGACAGTGAATTGCAGATAAGGGAAGAGAGAAGAAAGGGGGCAAGTCGCCAATGGCTGTCCTGATCTTTGATAGGTCATCTGATCTACTGATGACCAAACCACACAGCGGCTTCATGTTTCTCAAGGGATTACCAACAGCTCAAACATGCCTTCTTTCTTCACTCACTCACTCTTTTTTTCCCTGTAGTTTGTTCCTCTTGCTCTTCACACCTCTTTCAATGTAAAGACCTTAGTCCTGCTTTTCCTTTTCTTTCATGACCAGCATTGCCTCTCTTTTCTCACGTATAAGATTTCACCTATGCAGACACACGTTCACTCTCTCTAGCATTCCACTACATAATTTTTTTACTGACTGGTCAAAGTTGCGAAGGAAATGCCAATAGTCAATCACCTTGCCTCAATGAAAGGATGGCATTACTCAGATTCTTTGATGAGGTGCTGACGCTCATAACTCAGCTATGTTCGGCATGAAGATGTGGCGATCAGATTTTAAGGTAATTTCCGAAAACCTCCATCAAAGTGTGTTTAATATATGCAGCGGCAACAATAAGTAAAGACATCTGTAGCATTTGCATTAAGTAAAACCATTTAAAACCATTGTCTGTAATTCAAATAAAGCTGAAATAAAATTAAACACTTAAAATTGCACAGAAATTTAAAATGTAGCCTTGGCAACTAACTAAAATAAATAACTTTAAGTGAAAGTATTAAAATGACTAAAACTGAAATAAAAAAAGAATGTTAATAGAAATATTAATAAAACTAACAAAATTTACAAAACAATTACAAAATCTAATAAAAAATGACAAATTACAAAATAAAATTACTGAAACTTAAAATAAAATTTAAAACTGAAAATATAAATATAAATGCTTATTTAAAAATATTAATAACTATTATAATAGTACGCAGGTTGTCGACTACCTCTAAAAGTGCCAATAATATCAAAATTATCCTGCCATAAGAACAGCAGGATGGATTAAAGCAACAATATTAATAAATATTATAATAATAGGCAGACAACTACCTTTAAAAGGGCCAAAAATATCAAAATTATCCTGCCATAAGACAAGAATAGGTTAAAGCAACAATATTAATAAATATTATAATAGTACGTAAGTAGTCGGCTACCATTAAAGTGCCCATAATATCAAAATTATCCCGCCATAAGAACAGCAGAATGGA
Source organism: Paracanthobrama guichenoti (assembly GCA_018749465.1). Taxonomy (NCBI): domain Eukaryota; kingdom Metazoa; phylum Chordata; class Actinopteri; order Cypriniformes; family Gobionidae; genus Paracanthobrama; species Paracanthobrama guichenoti. The sequence continues at coordinate 7,525,238 of CM031961.1, read as the reverse complement.
TCAAAGTTTCAATGCATTCAAAAAAAGATACATTTCATTGATAAAATCTTTAACAACAGACCTGAGTGTCTCACAGAGATAGAGAAAGCAACTTTTGAATTCCAATCATTGCTCTTTACGCAAGTCATTCAGACTTAACCAGATAGTTATGGCTTGCTTGTTAAGATGAGGATTGAACCTTATAATTTGCATAGCTGTAGAAACAAAGCTGTACAAAAAACAGTGACATCCAGCGGTCAGCAAAGAAGCCCTTTGGGTTGTTATTGCTGGTCAAAATCTGTGTAGGTGTGCTTGTCATCCGAGACGGGTTCTAATGCTGCCAAATTAGCTGACGCAAATACACACAGAGTTTCCTCTTATCAGCAGTAATAACCACATCGACAGGTAGTAAGCAATTAAGAAACATGACCATTAGCCTAATTTAATGAGCTAGAGAGAGAAGGAGATACAGAGATGACGCAGTACGCATATTAAAGTTTCTAGTTTCATAGGCTGTTTGAAAGCGAGAAGGAGTCTTTTACACTATACCGTCAGGTTGAATGGTGCAGGAAATATTTTTCTACTTCCTTGGCACACAGACACTCAGACACTCACAATGCAGCAATAAACTATATTATACTTCTTATCGGCTGTCGAGTATAAACCCTACATACTCGTGCAGTGTCTTCATTTGGGTAAAACAAGGACAGCGTCTCAAAACCCAGAAGGCTGCCTTTCTAGACCTCATTTTTGGGCATCACAGACATGTTTTGAATTCCATTGCACATATGATGCCCTAAAATGCTGTCTGTAATAATATGCACTCTTAAAAATAAAGTTTCTTTATTAGCATCAGTGGTTCCTCCTAAATCAATGGAACCTCCTCATTGAGCAAAAGGTTCTTTATAGTAGAAAAAGGTTCTTTGGATTTTTTTAAATGTTCTTTACACTAAGAAAAACATGGTTCTTTTAAGGACTGTTCACTGAAAGGTTCTTCGGGGAACCCAAAATGGTAATCAAAATGGCTGTGACAATCCCCTTTTGAAACCTCGATTTTTAAGAGTAGTCAAAGTCAATTCAAGTCAAGTCTTTGACCGGAAAAATTGCAGTTTGAAAAAGATTTTGCAGCTACAAAAGTGTCTGCTACTATAAATTGTACTTTATATTAGAGAATACACTTTTAAACATGAAAAGTATTGGTTTGTGCTAATTTAAAGGCACAATATGTAAGATTTTTGGATTAAAATATCCAAAAACCACTAGAACAATGTTATATATATTTATTTACTTGTGTCCTTACATTATCCCAAATGTTTCCAGGAATGTTTAAATCCAGAGAAATAAGCAATTTTAACCAGGACACGGACCGTATCCGTGCGTCGCCTATCAATGACATCATACCCGCGCTACACTCGGTTTCCTTTTTGTTTTATTTTGTAGAAACCATGGAAACACCAAAGATGCTTTAACACATTGTGTTTTATTAGACAGGTGAGCAACTGTTTGGATACAGACAGAAAACGAATCATTGTTATATAGCTCAACACAGTTAGTCTTATTGTTTAAATCTCGTTTTCTTGATTTACTGTGAGTACCGTTTTTCACCATGCCTAACATCGATCTAGTTTACTGCAGTGTGAACAAATGTCTCACAGCAGCCGCCGAGCGAACGCACAGAGTAGCATTATAACATAACTTTCAGCACACTCAAATTAATCTAATATGGTAAAACAGTGCCCCAAAAATGTCCCCAAAAAGCGGCATCAAGCGACCTATAGCGGCGAAAAATTACGTATTGTGCCTCTAAGCAAAAGTTTTTACCTTTAGGCACTTTTTTAACCCTTCTTGGTGTAATCTAATGAAATAATATTTTTGGATTAGAATAAAACCAGTAAGTATATGTTTAAGTCATTAAAAAAAAAGAAAGCCTAGTTTCAAAAGAGCACATTAAGTGTCTCGTTTCTAGTGTCTAGGTTGTGTCTCAACATAGTGAGCTGCCCACAGACAGCGTTCATAAGCACTCATCTACACAGAAAGCAGCATCCTGACTGAAATGGAGCATCTACAACAACCCCTACTGTACAGTCATGATCCGGTCAGCCCTTATCCACAGTACAGACAATGTCTACATGCGCCCTAGATCAAAAGGCCGCCGCTCTGTTGAAGTCAATGCTGTGTTAGACACAAAGTCTTACACACCTTCTCTCCACAATCATATTTCTAGTGACTATAGGCACCGTTCACTGATCCTATTGACCCTTTCAACCCTCGGGCTCAACCCTATCCAGTGCCAGTCGTGAAGTCGAATGAATTATTAACGCCTTTGGCCCCTGACCTGGCGATTCCGTGCGCGCCAGTCTCGAGCTTTAACCCAAAACTCCCTCAGACAGACAGCACGTGGATGGTTTAATAATAAGTAATGAAGAGGGATCTTCCATTACTTAAGTGACTCTCCAAAACAGACATGACCTTTTACTGTTCCTGGAGGAAATTAATAAATAAATCCGTGCAAACAGCCTCATAAAAAAAAAAAGGAAAAAGTGACGCAGACATTTGCAGCTTAACAACGGACACTCGTGCACCTCTACCGTTTCTCTCCAATGCGCAAAAGAGATTGAGAGGTTTGCGTTTCCAACGCGGGCGAACGTGATACGCGCGCGCTCTATCGCAGTAACGACAATACCCGCCGCTCGCGTGCGCCATTAAAAATTCACACAGGAACAACGGGTGTATAAAAACTCGAGGGGAACGATCTTGGGGTAGAGATCTTATTTTCTGAAATCACGCGTGGATAAAACACCTTTTGGTTAAACGTTTCTCTTTTCTGTTCTGAGAGGACACGGTTGGCACTCAAAATAGCATAATCTACAAGCATTAGGCTACTATGACTACAATTATATTATAAATATACTATAAATATTAATACAAATAATTATACATATATAAAGTACTTTTTATTATTTTTATTTAAATTATTTAAAATAACAAACTTCACAGTAATAATAAAATGACTTATAAATATACTATACATGTTAATAAAATAATTATACACTTGTATTTATCTTTATATATAAAGTACTTGTTTTATTTATTTAAAATAAACTTGACAGTAATAATAAAATGACTTATAAATATACTATAAATATGAATAAAATAATTACACACTTGTATTTATCTTTATATTTAAAGTACTTTTTATTATTTTATTATTTATTATAAAATAACATAAACTTCACAGTAATCTTAAAATAGCCTATTAAATTTTAAATAAACGTAAAATAACATAAACCTAATAATAACCTTAAAAGATTGTATTATTAATTTTAAGCTACATTTAAAATACCGCAACAGCAGCAGTCACATACAACTACGTGTAATTGTTAGCGCGTACGTTATTAACGAAACGCCGCGATTAACGACGCTTCAAACCACCGGAGTTTAGTTCAGCACATTCGTAAAAAGACGCAGAGCTGTGTGCGAAAACAGCAGATGTTTTCAGATCCAGCTGGCTGAGGGTGGTCGAAGGGTGTTCCTAAAACGTGGCGTTGACACTGTACAAAAACTCTTACAAGTTCAAAACTCAAACTTTTCTGTTTAAATGAGTCGGTAATGCGAAAGAAACGTATTTTGAAGCACTTACCCTAAAACGAGGACAGCGTGGATTGACAGTTCACAGTAGCTGCAGCAAAGCCTCTTTTTCTTTCCCTTTTCTTCCCTACCAAAAAAAAAAAAAAAAAAAAAAAAAAACTTGTCAGACTCGAACCAACCGCTGCCGAATCTCTTCCGTGATTTTTTTTCGTTTTTTGCCCCTGACTCTGACAAATGAAAGGGCGTGTACCTGGAGGAGGGGAACTAAGGGACGAACTTATTTGGCCGCTTTAAACTAGGACTTTTGAGTTTTGTGATGATTCATAGGCTAAATGTGATATTTCTAATGTTGTCTACAGCTGCAACATCAACATTATCATACGTGAATGTAGTTTCACGCTAGAAATCACTCTGGGAATCATGGCACAGGACGGTGAGTTTCGTCTGGAGCTTTAGTGGGAAGTACAAAAACTTTAACCCTTACCTGCACACTGTTTGCACTAGGGCTCGGGGCAAAATGCCCCATTGTTTCATCTGTTACAACATTTGCCATATGAATTTAGTGCCTCTGAAACAAATTAAATAGCATAGTTTCCTGTAAACTATAATGGTAGATAGTAGAGAGTCGTGTGATCATTACACAGGGATGACAATTGTTTTCTAAATAAACAGCATTGAATGTTTTTGTGACATACATTTTGAATTATTCTTATTTAATTTGTTCATTAAGTTGATGTGTCATAAGTAAATGACATGTTTATATAGAAAAAAAATCTGCTCCAGAAAATCAATTCCAGGGCCTCGAAAACATTTTTAAAAAGTACTTTTCTGACACTGGTATGCACCATACACATGCAATGTGTAGACAACAAAGTGCATAATCCTTTTTTTTTAACGCCGCAGGAATTTAATATCGCCAGGATTCTTGCTAACCGGAATGCTTTGTATTGTGATAAATCTTTGACAGGCCTCAGGGGAGACATATAGTGAATCATATCCCAGTGCCCACACTATACTATGATTATGTGTGTTTACAAGAGGCACCGCCTATGTAAAGTGGTTTGTACTGACTGCAGTCACTTTGTGTGGACTATGGCCGTGCCTTAGTCACATCTCACATCTTTTTGATTATGCTACAGTGTTACATGTAACTAGATTACGTAATTTAATGACCAAAATAAATGTAATCAGTTACAGTTACTGAGAAAAAAAAATGTGTAATTAAATTACAGTTACTTATGAAAATGTTAATGATTACAAAGGGGGTTGCATCTGAGTATTTTCTTTAAAAAGCTAGGATATGTTGAATAATTGAATAATGTTTTGCCTGCTTTTGATGTGCATGATTTAAAGACCGTTTAGTAAAGCGATGCTATTCTGATGCTTCTGATTGGTTCTCGTTTGAATTTGCAGCGCACACATCAATTGCATCAATCCACATTGCTGCTGAAAGCTTTAGGCTTGTCTGAGAGTCGCCATGGCGAGTGATAAAAAGGCGTTTTAGTTCTGGAAATTAGAAAAGTAATGTAATCAGTTACATTATTTTACACTAAAAAATGCTGGGTTAAAAACAACCCAAGTTGGGTTGAAAATGGACTAACCCAGCGATTGGGTTGTTTTAAGCAAACGTTTAAACCAACCGCTGGGTTAAAACAACCCAATCGCTGGGTTAGTTCATTTTCAACCCAACTTGGGTTGTTTTAACCCAGCATTTTTTAGAGTGTAATAAAGTAATTGAAATCGTTACACTACGTTACATTTTAAATAGGGTAACTTGTAATCTGTAACCCATTACATTTCCAAAGTAACCCTCCCAACACTGGCTACAAAGTTCACTTTTGACTCATTTTTGTTTCAATCGTCTATTGTGACTGGTTCAGCGAGATTTAAAATCTCCCCTGCCGCCACCTTATCCAACCAGTTGAACTAAGGTTTCAAATTAAAATCTCGATGCATCTCTCAAGGCAATTCGAAGTTGACAGCCAATTTTCTTCAGGCAGTTCAAAATTCCAATGTTTCAGAATTTGTGTATTCAGTTTAGTTTATGATAGCACTTGCAAATAAGATCTAAATCTCCCTTATTATCCAAAAGAAACCAACGCCCTTTCCTCAAGCCACACCTGTTAGCAAGGCAACTGCCGGCACCTGCTTTAATTGTGTTGGAGACCTAATGTGTCAATAAGCACGTATCGTAACTGGCTGTGACTGTCTGGAAGATCTACAACCTAAGCCGCTGTGCAATAGGATAGCTGAGGGCCTCGGGGTGGTGTTGGGTTACCATAAAATTATGCGATTAAATCAGATGCGCCACACAAAAGAATGGGAGAGAATGTGCAGAGAATCTTATATGGCATGGTCAATAAAGAGGCAAGGCAAGATTACCTTGAGAATAAAACAAAGCTTTCTTTTATTTGCAGTCACCTGGGACAATCATTAACTGTGCAACAGCGCTGCCTATGTTATAATTACATCAGAAAGTCACAAGGTAAAGTTAAAGTGATTGTCTACATGCTTCTTCATTGGCTAAAAGCCGCCATGCTGGTTCGCCACTTTGCCAATAAGCTGCCAGAACTCCAGGAAGGTCAGCTCTCCGTCGTTATTCGCATCCAGTGAGCTCATGAGCTGGTCAATGGTGGCTGGGTCAGAGGAATTCTGTGAGAGAAGACAATGAACAAGCATTTATATGCACTTGCAATGATAGTGTCTCCATCTAGTGATCGTCACTGGTACGGCGCATTCTTTTCTGCTGACCTATTAGTTTGGGGGGAGTTCCGTTCCTGGATGGGCCAAACTGAAAATGCTCCGATGTGGCATTTTTCCATTGTCTCTAGTGTAGTTTCGATGTAAACATGCTGAAAGCAGTCGGTTTGTTTTCATACACACTAGCAGTATGAGGTCTTTCTATAACTTGAGTTTTTTGTTGGAAGGATTTGTGTTATTTCCTCTACAAAATCACAAGCATGTGACTCAAGGAATTCTTTTGAGGACTGGGATGTGGTTAACTAATAACTCACACCAGACCTTTAACATGGTGCTCTTTTCCTTTTTGGTCCATTCTTCTCACAACATAGAATGCTAATCAAACATTGTAAATACAGCCTTCCTTCATTTATTTATTAATTATTATTTTTTAAAATCTTTATTTTAATGATGTAAATATTATTAAAGGTCACAGATTAAAAAGGAAAAAAAGTAAATTTGATAGTAAAATTCAACATGCTGAACACCAGTGTTAATGTCATTAATTATTTTATAAAGTCTTTTTTTGTTGTTGTTGTTGTTTTTTAAATTAATGTTTAATTGTAGCTGTAAGCTAAAAAATAAGTTCTTTGCTGCACCTTAGATTCAGCAGACACGCCTCTTCTTATTAAGAACCATTTTGAGTTGGTTTTATAGTTCTGTGGAGATTTAAACAACAAAAAAAGGTTTTTGATGTTACATGATTGATTTTTAAGATCAATATACTGGTTGGTTCCTTGTTCTTACTAAGTGGTTTCCAAATAGCAACGTTATATTTAAAGGAATTGTTCACCCAAAAATTTTAATTCTGTCATCTTTTCTCACCCTCTCAAACCTGAATGAAACAGTGTTTGGTTACTGACATTCTGTAAAATATATTTATGTTCGTACAGAAATTCATTCAGGTTTGAGGGTGAGTCAATGATGGGCGAACTATCCCTTAAGTGTAGACCGGAATTGAGGCATATAAATAAGAAGTGTAGCCCACTGACCATTTGTTATACTTGACAAAAATGACTCAAAAAGCTTACCTTTATAAAGTTGGGTAACTGGGATGTGACCAAGCTCTGAAACTCTTCCTTGCTCAATGTGTTTGCAGAGCCATCCTTCCCAGCATAAGTCTTGAACTGGGAGACGAGCACGTTAATGGCAGATTCCATGATTTCTGGAGTAGGAAGTTTAGGTGGCTGGAGAGTAGAAAGTGATCGACAGGTTAGTCCTTTCTTTTAGACAAATCTGTTCTGGGACTTACAATAACCTAATTTCAAGCGTATCTAAGGTTAAAACACAATGAAAACATAAATCAAGACCAGTAATAAATGTACAAAAATATATGGTGACCAGTTAAAATTAATTTAGCTTTTTTTATAGGGAAAATTCTGTCATCACTTCCTTACCTTCATGTTCTAAACATGTGACTATTACGGGTGAATATATTATAAGAAGATATTAAGCAAAATGTCCAAGCTTCTTTCTCATACAGAGAAGGTGGATGGTGATACACCTTTAATTTTATGGAAAAGTGCAGCTTGAACATTCTGCTAGTGTCTGACAAAGACAAATATACACATGAGTGAGTAAATGATGAAACAATGTTCATCTTTGGGTGACCCCTAACCAATTAACGGCAAAAAGGTATATCCAGTGTACACTAAAAATGATTCAATAAAAAGATATTCATTATAAAGATAAAAATTATATATTCAACAATAGTATCATAGGCTTACCTGAGCAGAAGAGTGATGCTGTGGCTGTAGTTGTGTGAAAATGACCACCTCTCACCTTATATTCTCTTCAGCTGACCGCCAAACTCAGCGGAAAACCAAAATCACGCCCACTGCTCCTTTTCACAAGTCAGGATGTTCTTATCTCCTGCTTAAATGTTTCCATAGCAAATTAGTTTAGATGCTCTTTCTCTCTCTCTCTCACACACACACACACACACGTTTGTTTGACTTTATTTGTGAGGACATTGCATAGACCTCCAGTGAGTTTATATCAGGCTAATGGCATTTTCTATTGCCTAACCTCTACCCTAAACACAATCCTCATAGAAACAAAAACGTGTTGTGGCCAATTTATAAGCCTTTTTAACTAGCGAGTAAAATGTACTCACCGTCGTTTGTCATAATATTTCAAGACATTTGGCCCTCACAAGTATAGCCAAACCTGTGTACACACACACTGCATTTTCATGTTTTATGGAAACTTTCCATAGACATGATTTTTAGACAGTACAAACTGTTATTCTAACCCTAAACACACCCCTTACAGAAAACTTTCTGCATTTTTACATTTAAAAAATGTCATTATTCATCAGAACCAAAAAATTTCCCCACAATGTCAAAGATTTCCTTGTCGGGACATTTTGTCCTCACGACATTGGGTTTACCAGGACCCCCCACACACACACCACACACACACACCACACACACACCACACACACACACACACACACACCACACACACACCACACACACACACACACACACACACACACACACACACCACACACACACACCACACACACACACCACACACACACACCACACACACACACACCACACACACACACACACACACACACACACACACACACACACACACACACACACACACACCACACACACACCACACACACACCACACACACACCACACACACACCACACACACCACACACACACTTACAAAATATGGTGTATTCCTCATTGTGATTTATGGTACTAAGAAAATGTACTATTTATATTTGTTTGTGATTATTTCAAAGCAAAACCTAACATGCCGGTTGATTACTCTACACCTCCCTATCAGGTTTCCAAAATGTTGTCAATCCAAACATCTGCCATCAGGGAAACTTCATCTGATAACGCAATCAAAACTTACTCAGCATCAACAGACATCACTAATACATCTCCAACAGGTCAGTTTTAGAGGTCAATACCGAATGTGCTTGTATGCAGAATATAAAAACCAAAAACGTGAATTTAATCATTTTAAAGGGGCGGTATGGTTTTACAAATGAGACCAGAAATCCTCAAGGAATCACCCATTTCTTATTTGTTGGTTGTAAATAAACAATGAAATAAAATAAAATGAACAATACAATCCCTCAATAAAGAAGAATTCTTATGGCAATGGAACATCATTTTAATAATCATCAAAAATCGATACATTGTGACATTTGGTCTTGTATTACCTTTCATTTTAAATGATTTTAAATTTCTTTTCATATTAAATATATGATAACTTACCTTAAATTATAAGTTCCATTAAATAACTTTTTTTTTTTTTTTTTTTTTTTTTTTTTTTCATATTTACAAATTGGACAAGAAAAGGCATAAAATTATATGGGATTCATCCCAGAAGAGTGCAACAAAACAATAACACAGCTATAATCGAATGATCTTGATGATTCATTACAATGGCTGTTTTCCTAAGATAGAAAGAGGATATAAATAAATGTCCACATCACCACAGTGCAAACAAATCCGTTATTGAAACTTTCTCCGTTTCCATTTAATTCGTGTGGCTTCGTTTCAGTACCAGCATTCTTTGCTCACTAGTAAAGGCACATAATCTAACATATCAAATTCCAAAAAGAAAACAAAAACATTCAACGATTTTGTTTTGTCATTTACATTAAGTGTGAGCAGAACTTGAGTTGGGGAAGAAACCGAAAGCTTACAAGCTTACATTTTAAGCTGACCTCTAAAATCTCTCTTGCGAAAACTAAACCTAAAAAGAAACCAGTTTGACACCAGCTTAGTAAGCAAAATCATGGGTAGATGTGAAGAAACCAGGATGTTAATAATTAAAAAGTAAAATAAATCCTAAATAACTAAAATAAAACTAATTAATAAAAATTCTGACATTCTACGTTGTTTTTAAGTAAAGCTCAGGTAACTAAAGAGGGACATTCTTTTCCGATCTCATTGCACTTTCCCAGTTTATCGTTAATTTTGTTCACAACTCCATATGTACTAGATGATTGATCTATCTGCAAGTAAAGCAGTTTCATTCAGGTGCCAACACTTAATGCTCAAGATGACTGATTCTTTACACAGCAAGCAAGAGTCAAAGGGTTTGGCGTTGAAGAACAGGACTAAGGGAGGTAGCTTACAACAAAACACCCAACGCACAGGTGGGAATACTAATGACAAGACTCCAAAGGGGGAAACTCCTCAAACACAATGCATTAAACTACATCTACAGTCCGTAAAGGCCGGGGAAAGTAACAGCTAAGATTGTTTCTTTTTATTTTCTTTCACTTAGTGTTTTTTCCATTCGTTCAACTGAGTTTCTGGGGTGGGTAGCACCAATTACGCCAAAGGGGCGGCGAACTTTAACAGTGCCTCTTTCTCAAACTCCTCCATCTCATCTTCAAGGGAATCATTGTCATTCTCATGCTGCTTATCTTCTAAACCATCTGCCAGATCTTCCAGGATATCCGCAACGTCCTCGGCGAACTCGCTGAAGAGCATTCTGTCGTGAGCGAAAAGGCCGCCGTTGAAGAACTGGGCAGTGAGGCGGCTGAGAGACTCCTTGCTTTCCTGAGGAACTCCCTCTAGTTTGCTTAGGTAGATCTCAAGAAGGTCCTGAAACTCTACAAGCTTCACAGGAACAAGGCCCTCTGCGTCAGCGCAGTTGGATACACCATGGCAGCCTTCAGCAGGATGTCGGTTCCTCCTGAGCTTCTCTTCTTGGTGTTTCCAGAAGTCTACCTGCTCCTTGTGGTGGTGGTGGTGGTGTTGATGATGCTTGGAAGATTTAGCTTCCCAAGGTCTTTCCTTCTGTCTCCTTTCCCTCTCTTGCCTTCTCTCATCTTTCTTGTGGTCCCACTCTTCTTTGTACTTCTTGAGATGGTCTTTCCTTTTGTCCTTACCATGCTTCCACTCTTTCCCGCTTCCCACTTCATCCTTCTTCCAGCGGCTGTCATGTTCTTTCTTTCTGCCCCATTCCTTCTTTTCTCCTTTGTGCTCCTGGTGTTTCCTCTTCCAGTCTTCCCGCTTTCCCAGCTGGTCCACCTGTTTCGAGAGTCTCTTCTGCATTTCCACCAAGCTCTCCCTCAAACCCTGCTTGTTCCAGCCCGGTTTCTTCATTCCCTCCAGCCTCCTCCGGCTCTCCTCCAAAAGATCTTTCTGACGCGTGAGTTCCTCTTTCTTATCCCAGTGTTTCTCAGTTCCTTCTGGACTAGAGTCGGCAGTGGAAGGCAGAGACCCAGAGTCATGGACCTGTTGTGGAAGATCTTCTTCAACTGAAGGAGAAAAAAAAAGAAAAAAAGAATACACTGCAGAGCTTGCAATTATATTATATTATATTATATTATATTATATATATATATATATATATAAAAAAATTCATACTATTTTGTATAAATAAAAATCACACTATAACTAAAAAAAAAGACATTTTAAATTATCCAAGTGTATTTAGGAATCACAATATTATAATAAACAATAAGAAAATATGAAGAGCATGATAAATGAATAAAAAGATATTCATTTTGAGATTTGCTAAAGATTGTATTTAACAGTTGTTATTAGTGTTTTTATAGATAATGACTGTAGATGACAGGTAGCCTGGTCCTACCAGATTCTCTGCCCAGAGCCACTCTGGATCTGCCATAACCAATCGCTAACGTTTGGTCATGACGTAGGTCATCTCAAACTAGCGCACAACATCAACGTCATCGTTCTCAGCCACTCCCTCTGTTCACTGATTGGACAGGTTAAAATTTGACCAGAGAATATACCGCAATCCCAGACGGAGTACTGAAGGAAAATGAAAATTGAGCGGACGTACGTAGGAGGGCGGAGCCAGGCTAGATGACATGTACACTGCCCCTCAAAAGTTTTTGAAAGAAGTCTCATTCAGGCTGCATTTATTAATCAAAAATACAATAAAACAGTAATATTGTGAACTAGTATTACAATTTAAAATAATTGTTTTCTGAATACATTTTAAAATGTAATTTATTCCTGTGATGCCAAGTGGAATTAAATGGGTTTTTTTTTTCAGGATACTTTGATAAATAGAAAGTTAGAATAGAAAAGAAAGAACAGCATTTATCTGAAATAGAAAGTTTTTGTACATTATGCACAACTGTTCAAAAGTTTGTGGTCAGTAAGCAGTTTTGTATTTTACCCCCTCCCAAAAAAAAAAAAAAACTTGTATTCAGTAAGTATTCATTAAATTGATCAAAAGTGACAGTAAAGACATTTATATTGTTACAAAAGATTTCCATTTCAAATAAATGCTGTTCTTTTGAACTTTCCATTTATCAAATAATTGTACATGACTGTTTTCAACATTGATAATAATCATAAATGTTTCTTGATCAGCAAATCATCCTATTAGAATGATTTCTGAAAGATCATGTGACACTGAAGACTGGAGTAATGATGCTGAAAATTCAGCTTTGCATCACAGGAATAAATTCCTTTAAAAAATATATTCAAATAGAAAACGTATTTTAAATTGTAATAATATTTCATAATATTACACTTTTACTGTATTTAGGATCACATAAATGCAGCCTTGGTGAGCAGAAGAGACGTCTTTTAAAAACATTAAAAATATCTTACTGATCCCAAACTTTTGAACGGCAGTGTACATATAAAAGACATGAGCATGCACAATGAAATAAATATCCAATATTGACATAATACCAATAAACAAGGGGAAAAAAGTCAGCTGATCACCAACATGTTACCAATATCATTCTATATTACCAATATTTATTGTGCATATAAATATAAACAACAGTTGAAAAGATTGGGGTCGGTAAGACTTTTTAATGATTCAAAATTTTATCCATAACAGTAAAAACAGTAATCTTGCAAACTATTATAACAGTTTAAAACAACCGTTTTCTATTTTAATATTTTTCCTATTTCCAGTGTCACGTGATCCTTCAGAAATCATTCAAATATGCCGATTTGCTGCTCAAGAGACATTACTATCAATGTTGAAAGCATTAAAATGTTGTTTTTAAAAAAGGTCCATTTATTTGCAATAGAAAACATCTGTAACATTATAAAATGTCTTTAGTATCACTTTTCATTAATTTAGTATAACCTTTTGTTTCTTAAAAAAATTCATACTGACTTTTGAACGGTAGTGTAATAGCTAACAAAAAAGCAAACAACCTCATTCTCATCTTAGTAAACCAAAAGATGTATTTAGGCTGTTGAATTTACAAGTACAATCAGAGCCCTTTCCACAATATCCAACATTTAAATATTGAGTTTTACTATTCAAATACTGTGCATGTGCCTTTCCCACTCTCTCATCATACCTGTAAGCTTTGTGAGCTCAGCAACTCGTGCCCGTAGTGTCTGTAGTTCATCTTTTAAACCAGGCAGTTCAGACAGTTGTTCTTTCAAATTAGTGTTCTCGTTTTCCAGCTCTCCTTTCTCAGAGCTAAGCATATCTGTTGCTATTTTCAGAGCCTGGTTCAACTCCTGTTTCTGTGACTGATCATGAAAAGACAATGAAAGAACATATCCTAAGTTCAACATTTGAAAATAATCTCCCAATATACTCTATAGAAAGAGCATTAAAGGGATAGTTCACCCCTGTCATCATTTAGTCACGCTCAAGTTGTTCCAAACCTGTATACATTTCTTTCTTCTGCTAAACACAAAGGAAGATATTTGGAAGAATGTTTGTAACCAAACAGATCTCGGGTGGGTGAGTAAATGATAACAGAATTTTCCTTTTTGGGTGAACTATCCCTTTAAGACTACTATGTATTCGCATACAAAAAAAGAAAAAAACAAACACTTCCATGGCATTAGGAGGAAAAACTTTATATACGCAGGTAGAGAAAGACTAACCTCAATCTCAGCCTCCAGTATATTAATTTGTTTATTCTCTTGAGCAAGTTTAGCAAGGACTTCCTGGAAAAAAATCATCAGAGAATGCCACAGGTGAAATCAACTTGTACATGCTTGTCAATAATTAAAGAACACGGCAAAGACAGAAAATAAGGCAATGCACCAACCTGGTCACTTATTTCTGTACCATCAAAATCATCTAGAAGAGAGAAAGTGAATTTGTAATGTTTGTTGAGATTGCATAGACAAGGTGAAGTGAATTATGAAACTCTTAGGTGTCAAAAACTCAAATGATGGAAGTAAAAGTCAGTTTAGTTAGTGCAACAGCAGTCATTCTGTAGTTAGATAGTCTTTCACGGCCATGTTGTGTCTGGATATATGAACCAGGTCTCTCTGTAACACACTGCTGTTCAAAAGTTTGGGGTCAGCAAGTTTTTTTTTGTTGTTGTTGTTGAAAGAAATCAATACTTTTATTCAGCAAGGATGCATTAAATGGATCAGAAAAAAAACAGTAAAGGCTTTTATATTGTTACAAATTATTTCTACTTCAAATAAATGTTATTCTTTTGAACTTTCTATTCAAAGAACCCTGTTCAAATCTATCACGCTTTCCACAAAAAAATATTGTTATCAGCATTGATAAAATGATTTCTGAATTATCATGTGACACTGAAGACTGGAGTAATGGCTGCTGAAAATTCAGCTTTACCATCACAGGAATAAATGACATTTTATAATATATTAAAATAGAAACAGTTGTTTTAAATGATAATATTTCACAGTATAACTGTTCTTACTGTATTAAATAAATGTAGCTTTTGTGAATAGAAGAGACTTCTTTTGAAAACATTTTTTTTTTTTTTTTTTTGGTTTTACCAACCCCAAACTTGTATAGTAGTGTGCATTACCAAATTCAACAGTTTACACAAAAACCTAATTAAGAGTTGCATTTTGATTTAGTAACTATTTCTGCAGAATCTCAGCATTAAAGGTGCAGTGTGCAGTATTTATGAGGATCTATTGACAGAAATGCAATATAATATACATAACTATGTTTTCAGTGGTGTATAAAGACCTTACATAATGAACCGTTATGATTTTATTACCTTAGAATGAGCCATTTCTATCTACACACACCGCGGGTCCCCTTACAGTGAAGTACAGTTTTCCTGTGTAGCTCAAGCAATAAGAGCGTGGCACTAGCAACGCCAAGGTCATGGGTTCGATTCCCAGGGAAAGCAAGAACTGACAAAATGTAAAAATGCGTACCTTGAATGCAATGTAAGTCGCTTTGGATAAAAGCGTCTGCCAAATGTGTAAATGTAAGTCACCATTTTGAGAAGTCATGTTTCTACAGTAGCCCTAAATGGACAAACTTCTCTACAGAGCGCTAGTCACTCTCTGCTCTCTCCAACAACAGCATCTTTGTCCTGTGTCAGCCTCCTTCTCTATGTGCTTTGAAAAGGAGGGGTGAACGGTGGGTGATTGCAATTCACAACCTCACCGCTAGATGCTGCTAAAATTCACACACTGCACCTTTAAGCCATTTCAGAGTGAGACAACCACAACTGGCACTAAAGAATTACAAATGTGAAGTGTGTAATTTCTTGCCAATAGTTGCGCCAAAATTGCGATCTGTTTGTTTGAGTGGCCTGAACAATAGCATGCGTTTGAGGAGCTGCCTGTTTGTCAGAGCAATGGAAGAGTGTTTGGCCAAAGATTTCACTAGTGGTGGCACAGAAATTATACACTTAAACTCTAAAAGGTAAGTGTAGGAACAACCAGCCCATTGGTAAAGCAGTGCATCCTGGGTGATGATTTAGGCTGATGCTAGAGGCTGCTCTCAGGTAAATGTACCCACTCATTTGCTGAAGTTTGAATATGTGATATGTGATGGGAACAAACTCTACCATTAGCACTGGAGGGCAACTCCTATCCACAGCTCAAGCACAAGCATATACTGCCACCTAGCTCAAACTATCAACCTACCATCAGACTGGTCAACCACAGAACCTGGAGGCATAATAACATGAATGTAACCACTGAAAATGGGATATTAATGGTCTTACTTTAATCACATAATGTAGTATGCATTCATAACCATTGGCTTAATTTGAATCACTCAATGGTTATGTCCAACCAAAGTGTGTTTTGTAGGACCAATTATAAAATGTGGTTTAGAATTTTTTTAAATATGTGTTGAGTTGCATCGGTGTCACAAAACTTACCGGAGAAAAATAAGGATCCAACACAGAGTAGGACCAATGAGCCCACTATCAGCTGATTCAAAGAGAAACCTCGCTTCTCCTCTTTCCTCACTGGCAGATTGAACTCCTCTTCTTCTTCCTCTTCCTCCTCATCAGAACTTCGCTTCAACACTATGGTGGGTTGCACATGTCTGAGCCTCAGACCATCATCTTCTGCTGAGGTGCCCGCTGGAAGTTCAGCACCAAGAGATTCTAAATGATACAGAAGAAAATAAGGAGAAGCAAGATAAGGAGATACATAGTAAAGGTGGGTAGAAATTGAACTAATTTTTTGCTTCAACATTTTATATATATATATATATATATACACACACAATATATTAAAAACAAATGTAACATTTACTCAAACTGAGTGTGATTCCTTCAAAATCAATACATAATGCTTTCATAATGATAATTAAATTACTTTATTTTTAATATATAAACAAATATATATTTACAAGAAACCAATTTGAAATGATTCGAGCTTTGTGACATGGTGCATTATCCTGCTGGAAGTAGCCATCAAAGAATGGGTACATGGTGGTCATAAAGGGATGGACATGGTCAGAAACAATGCTCAGGTAGGCCGTGGCATTTAAACGATGCCCAATTGGCACTAAGGGGCCTAAAGTGTGCCAAGAAAACATCCCCCACACCATTACACCACCACCACCAGCCTGCACAGTGGTAACAAGGCATTATGGATCCATATTCTCATTCTGTTTATGCCAAATTTTGACTCTACCATCTGAATGTCTCAACAGAAATCGAGACTCATCAGACCAGGCAACATTTTTCCAGTCTTCAACTGTCCAATTTTGGTGAGCTTGTGCAAATTGTAGCCTCTTTTTCCTATTTGTAGTGGAGATGAGTGGTACCCGGTGGGGTCTTCTGCTGTTGTAGCCCATCCGCCTCAAGGTTGTGCGTGTTGTGGCTTCACAAATGCTTTGCTGCATACCTCGGTTGTAACGAGTGGTTATTTCAGTCAAAGTTGCTCTTCTATCAGCTTGAATCAGTCGGCCCACTCTCCTCTGACCTCTAGCATCAACAAGGCATTTTCGCCCCACAGGACTGCCGTGATACTGGATGTTTTCCCTTTTCACACCATTCTTTACAAACCCTAGAAATGGTTGTGCGTGAAAATCCCAGTAACTGAGCAGATTGTGAAATACTCAGACCGGCCCGTCTGGCACAACAACCATGCCACGCTCAAAATTGTTTAAATCACCTTTCTTTCCCATTGTGACATTCAGTTTGGAGTTCAGGAGATTGTCTTGAACAGGATCACACCCCTAAATGCATTGAAGCAACTGCCATGTGATTGGTTGATTAGATAATTGCATTAATGAGAAATTGAACAGGTGTTCCTAATAATCCTTTAGGTGAGTGTGTGTATATATATATATATATATATATATATATATAAAAATTAATATATATAATATACATGTAGTCTATATATATATATATATATATATATATATATATATATATAAAATTAATATATAAAATATGTAGTCTATATAGCCTGTTTTTCATTCATATATATATATATATATATATATATATACACACATATACATATATATACACACACATACACACACATACACACACACACACACACACACACAAAGATGAAATATCATGAAAAGTAAAAATTTATTATATACTATTAAACTATTATATGTATTTATTTATTTATTTATTTATATAAAAGCACAGACTAAATATCATGAAAAAGAAAAAAAAGCTGAAGAGAGTTAATTTATTATTTATTAAAAAATTTTTAATGTCATACCTGGCTCTCTGATCACATCCGGGAATTTCTCTGGCAGCTCTATTTCTTCTTTCTCAAAAGTAGGGTCCTCCTCAGTCTCAACTGAACCAATGGTTTCTGGATAAAGGCTGTCAGGGGCGGGGCTTTCTGCTGTGGAACCAAAACCTGTATCAGCCTCAGAGAGCGGGGCCAGATGTGGGGTTTCAGGGGCGGGATGTACATCAGCATGAATATCAAGCACAGGGATTGCAGAAGAATCACTGGGTTTAGGGGCGGGGCTTATTTGTGCTGTAACGTCAGAGACAGCAAGTGAGGATGAGCTCATTTCTTTAAATGGTTCGAGAGTGGAGGTGATTTTGGGGTCTGGTTCCGGGGCGGGGCTTTCTTGGACTGGAACGTGCTGGCCGGGGAAGATATCAGTTATGTACTCTTCAGTGGGTTCCTCAAGGACAATCTCCTCTGAAAACTGGAAGGCTGATTCTGTAGTGATGCTAAAGGGAACAGCGCCCAGAAGGTCATTGTCAGGGGGAGAACTGGTGATGGTGTCATGGATGACAGGAGCATGGATCTCAGGATCAAGCTCAACATCAGCATGGCCAGATGCCGCCATTTCCTCAAAGAAATCCGGTGATGTTTCCTGGCAAATCTGGATATCGGACAACATACAACTATAAGTGTTTTGGGAGAAAACAGTTTGACATCAAGTATTAAGAAACAGTCCGACATGCAAATTCAGATGACAGGCACCACCTTCAGTAGAATTAGTAGTTAACAAGGGCAAAAAGAGGTTTGTAATCCATTTCAAATATTTACAGAAATATTGTAGTTTCAGTTGGATCCCATTTTAAGAATAATCTAAAGATCCTTTTTCCATTATGCAGAATCTTTTGTGCAATGAAAAATTCCCATGGATGTTCAAGGTTATTAATGGAATCATAAATGCCAATAAAGAACCTTTATTCTGAAGTGTGTAGTAGTGCTTTCAGATTTTTGAGGAGACATGCATGAATGCATATTGGCTACACTGTCTAAACAAACAAATCAGACTTCATCACTGGCAAAATGGCAGTCAAACTTGAAAGGTTGAATTTTAAAACCAAGTCAGATCTATGCAAAGTGTGAACAAAGTGTGCAAAACAAATACTGTGAAGACAGGCATAGAGAATGGTAACTGAACGTCATGCGCTGTACATACCAGTGGTGATGCACTGACCTGGTGACCCTCCTCTGACAAAACGCTCTCCATCATTGGAGTTTCAGGGTCATGTGACCTCACCTCCAAAGAGCTTCCTGAAAAAAAAACACAGTTTCAAATTACAAAACCCACAAGTTGGTGTTACAACTATCACCAATATTGAGATGATGCCGTTTCATTCATAAGTCCCTATAAACAGCACATTAATATATATTACCATTCAAAAGTTGGAGGTTGGTAATGTTTTTGAAAGAAGTCTTCCATGCTCACCAAGAAATTTTTATATTATATATATATATATATAAAGCATACAGTATTGTATGTATGGATCTTCTATTAATACATTTTAAAGTAATTCTTTCCTATAATGCAAAGCTGAATTTTCAGCATTATTACACCAGTCTTCAGTGTCACATGATCATTCAAAATCATTCTAATGTGATGATTTGGTGCTCAAAAAACATTTTTATTATTATCAACAATGATAATAATAACAACAGTTGTGCTACTTAATATTTTTGTGGAAACCATGACACACTTTTCCAGGATTCTTTGGTGAATAGAAAGTACAACAAACAGCATTTTTTGCTGACACATCTTGTGATGTGACATCTTGAGTGACAAAGGAAAACCACAATTTGGGAGAAAATGGAGGAATCTTTCACCAACACACACACACACACCATATACATACAAGCAGCAACCCTTAACTACAAATAATACTGAGATTTCTACTAATTCAAAAGTAGCATTAACAAGCAATTAGGTTTATAACCTGCTATTTCCTCTGAAAGACTGGGTGCATCCCCAATACTTTCTGTCCCATCATCCACTGGTGCTGCAGGGTCAGCGGCAGCCTCCTGCAATCAAAAGTGCATATTACTACACCTGACTCATTCATAAAAAAGACAATATAACTGACAAAAGCATTTTAACAATGTGGTTTGCAAACCTCTGGAGAGAGGAGAGTCCAGCTGTTACTGGATGACCCGGTGCTGCCGGTGCTGTTATCAGACATGGCCCTCTTGTGGCTCTGCACAGCACCTTCATAATGAAGAGAACCACATGCAGATTAGTTTAATACCAATATCTACTGTTCTGCACGGATTATCATATTCAGTAAAATGAGTGCTGGCATACATTAATGTTGTCTTGTTAAGTATGCACTGTTTTCAACATTCTGCACATAGTATTGTACTATTTTGATATTTGGCTGAAATATGTAACACAGAGATTCTTGAATAAACATAAATGCTCCATTCGTTTTAAAATTTACATATCCAAAGCGACTAACATTGCATTCAAGGTACACATTTTTACATTTTGTCAGTTCTTGCTTTCCCTGGGAATCGAACCCATGACCTTGGCGTTGCTAGCGCCACGCTCTTATTGCTTGAGCTACAGGAAAGCTCGAAAAGACATACAGTTTTGTTTTCCTTTTAAGTAACTGTTTATATTTTATGTTTTGTTTTATTGTCTTTAAAATATAACAAGATACCATCCGTTCCAACAAACAAATAGGGAAGGGGGAGCAAAATACATATCAATAATTTAAAAATCTGAAAAAGAGAGGAGGAAAAAAGAAAATAAACATTTTATGTTTTTACACAATCGTGGTATGTCAACACAAACTGTAAGGAAATTAGTATCATTTGTAGATAATTTCAAGTGAGTCTCATTAGCTGCAAGCAATATTGACACAAAATGGTTACTAATGGCAACATTTTATTTAGTCAGCATTGTAAGATTTTCTGACAGTGGTGACTTCAGTAGATGTAGCAGAAAACCTAGAGCTGTAGTCTCAGTTAATTCATTCACGTGAATGCTAGATTTGTCAATATTTAGATCACATATTTGACACATTGTGTTTGTATCTGACAGTGTTGACACATCTTGAGTGACAAAGGACAACCACAATTTGGGAGAAAATGGAGGAATCTTTCACCAACAGAAAATACAGGTAAATACATCAGAATATTAACAGATTTATAGAGCATATAATCATATTTATATCCGTTTTAGCATGTTTTGTTGCATTCCTCAAGTATAAGTGAATTATATAATGCACACTGGCGGACAGTATACCTTATTTATTCAATTAGAGAGAACCAATGCAGACAGCGATTACAGCTATTACATAACAACACAGAAGCCACAAACAATACACAAGAGACTGCTGCAGTCTATGAAGCCACCCTGAAATGTGACCAAAAAAGGTCGGACGGCCTCATTGCATTCCTGGCCTATTGTTTATCGCGTTTGGACGGATATCAGATTCGGTAACGCGATGTCATAATGGTGATGCACAGCGTAGGCTGCGTATTTACATTGTGTACGGTGGCCAGTTCAGCCTTCAGCAACACTACACGCCATTCTGAATGAACACAACCCTCTTCCGCATAAAATAAGGATCCTTACGAACGCATTACACATTATATACACGGGTGTTCTTATATGAAATGCTTACCGTGCTTCAAACGGCCTCAGTCGAGTTGCGCACGCGTTATTCCGTCCGTAATCGCTTAATTTCTCCACGCGCACGATCCGTCTCGCGAACTTCGCAACTTCGGGAATTGCGAGTTTGCGTTTCTCTCCAATGGGACTCCGATTCAGATCCGCTCACAGCCAATGGGAATAAAGCGTCGTGTCGCGCAGACACACAGCTCATTTCAGCTGTGACTGACAAACGCAGGTGAAAGTGACAATCTAAACGTGAAGTGCTCTCTTATCATCGACTGAGGAGAAGTAAAGACTGTCCCAACAACATGCATGAAGTCTCTATATATAGGGACAAGACATGTTCTCCTCCAGCAGTGTACTGACACGTCTACAGAACAAGAGCTAAATCTGTAGGGACTTCCCAAATGCCTGTCTGCTGGACTGGACTAAATAAACATTGCTCTTGTGTTGCAACATGCTCTTTTGTAATTAACACATAGCTACTCAGCAAATAGACTGTAGCTAAGCAATAGGAAACTACTGGCGGCATCTTTATTACGAAATGCTGTTTGATATAAAAGAACAAACAACATAATTCAATTTACAGCAAAACATAATTTTTAAAGTTTGGTTTTTGAAAGAAGTCTCTATGCTCATCAAGCCTGCTTTTATTTGATCAAAATAATAATTTCTATTTTAATATACTTTAAAAGCTTATTCCTGTGATGCAAAGCTGAATTTTCAGCATCATTACTCCAGTCTTCGGTGTCACATGATCCTTCAGAAATCATTCTAACATGATGATTTATTATCAGTGTTGGAAACAGTTGTGCTGCTTAATATATTTTTTTATAATGTGATACTTTTTTCAGGATTCTTTGATGCATAAAATAGAAATTAAATAAATAATACATTATTATTCTTTTAGCAAGGATGTGTTAAATTGATTTCATAGTCATAGTAGAGATTTATATTGTTAGAAAAAAATATATATTTTCAATGAATGCTGTTCTTTTTAACTTTTTATTCATCAAAGTATCACATGTTCCAAAAAATATACATTAAGCAGCACAACTGTTTCCAACACTGATAATAAATCAGCATGTTAGAATGATTTCTGAAGGATCATGTGACACTGAAGACTGGAGGAATGATGCTGAATATTCAGCTTTGCATCACAGGAACAAATTATATTTGAACGTATATTAAAATAGAAAACCATTATTTTAAATTGTAATCATATTTCACATTACTGTTTTGTTTTCTGTACTTTTGATCAAATAATTGCATGCTTGAGCATAAGATACTTCTTTCAAACACATTAATAATAGTAATGTTTCCAAACTTTTGAATTAGAATATTGTGAAAAGGTTGAATATTGAAGACACCTCGTGCCACACTCTAATCAGCTTTCAAAACCCATTCAAAAACGTGGGGGAGATTCACAAAGAGTGGACTGCAGCTGGAGTCAGTGCTTCAAGAACCACTACGCACAGACGTATGCGAGACATGGGTTTCAGCGGTCGCATTCCTTGAGTCAAGCCACTCTTGAACAACAGACAGCGTCAGAAGAGTCTCGCCTGGGCTAAAGACAAAAAGCACTGGACTGCTGCTGAGTGCTCCAAAGTTATGTTCTCTGATGAAAGTAAATCTGGGTCCCAGAGTCTGGAGGAAGAGAGGAGAGGCACACAATCCACGTTGCTTGAGGTCCAGTGTAAAGTTTCCACAGTCAGTGATGGTCTGGGGTGCCATGTCATCTGCTGGTGTTGGTCCACTGTGTTTTCTGAGGTCCAAGGTCAACACAGCCGTATACCAGGAAGTTTTAGAGCACTTCATGCTTCCTGCTGCTGACCAACTTTATGGAGATGCAGATTTCATTTTCCAACAGAACTTGGCACCTGCACACAGTGCCAAAGCAACCAGTACCTGGTTTAAGGACCATGGTATCCCTGTTCTTAATTGGCCAGCAAACTCACCTGACCGTAAGCCCATAGAAAATCTATGGGGCATTGTGAAGAGGAAGATGCGATATGCCAGACCCAACAATGCAGAAGAGCTGAAGGCCACTATCAGAGCAACCTGGGCTCTCATAACACCTGAGCAGTGCCACAGACTGATCGACTCCATGCCACGCCGCATTGCTGCAGTAATTCAGGCAAAAGGAGCCCCAACTCAGTATTGAGTGCTGTACATGCTCATACTTTTCATGTTCATACTTTTCAGTTGGCTAGATTTCTAAAAATCCTTTCTTTGTATTAGTCTTAAGTGATATTCAAATTTTCTGAGATACTGAATTTGGGATTTTCCTTAGTTGTCAGTTATAATCATCAAAATTAAAAGAAATAAACATTTGAAATGTATCAGTCTGTGTGTAATGAATGAATATAATATACAAGTTTAACTTTTTGAATGGAATTGGTGAACTAAATCAACTTTTTGATGATATTCTAATTATATGACCAGCACCTGTATATTAGCCATATTGAAGAGATAGTGTGCAATCAGAAGATCATTTATAATTTGAAGTCACCATGAAATCAAAATTGACAATTCTTGTTTTTTTAATGGAATATTGCATTTATGAGTGCACATCATTATTAATTATTTTTTAATTCATGTGCACTTGTAATCTTTAATCAAAATAACTTCCCCTCCTATTTGCAATTACATCCAATCAATTCCCGATGAACAAAATCAAGTCCCACACTACATTTTTGTCTTGGGCTGGTTTTAACCAAAGAACCTTTAGGCAAGTCATTTCACATGCAGCTATTTCAGTCATGCAAGTGCAGCTCCTCTCTCTTTGAATGGGGAAACATCAAATTCTCCAAAGCTGTTCACCAAGTTTACAATTATTATTTTATTTTATTTTTAGATTGGACCGCAGCCGATACACATGTGCAGTCATAAGCAGCCAGGGCTTCTAACGGCTGTACGGTGGTGCAATGTCATTACCAATTGTCGACTGGCTCTTTTATTTAGAAAGCGGGACTAATTCCGCCATGTTGAACTTTCTCCCATTCATAAAGTGCACTGTCTTTTTCTTTGAATGAACTCCAATTTTAGACACGTCCTCACAAACTTCCCTAAGCACTTCCCCTCGGGGGAATTCCCACTGGAAGTTTATTTGGACCAAGCGGCCGCCCCCCGTGGTCTCTCTTGAAGCCAACACAGAAGTGACTTAAACTGCATTTCATCGACTACCCGCTAGAGACAGGTTCCAAAAGGGAGTCAAATCTGTATCTCCCCCATGTTAAAATGCCCAACTTTACAGTAGAAAAAAAAAAATGCATGTTTACAGCCTGGTACAAAAAGTGATTTTGGTCTATACAGCTAATTTTGCCCTTCATGACAACTGTGAGGGGGTGAATTTTTTTATAACTCATCCGTTTAAATTATAATAAGCCTTAAAGTTCTGCATAATTAAGGGTGTGGCAACTTGAGTGACAGGTGTATTGCCGTTTGTCTGCTGTCTGTTAACCATCACGTCACCTCAACTCAACCCACGTTCCGCCTTTTCGGTTATCCGGGAGTAACGCACGGTGACGCGCTGCCAAGATGGCGACGGCAAGCTTCAACCACTTTAGGCTTCAAAAATGCTCTCCAGAAACCTACGGGTGGACACTGCGTCCATATTTTTTTACAGTCTATGATTTGGGAGTAGACCCTTGACCCCTCAATTTTGACTGAGGCAGCAAGTCTATTCATATGTAAACTTCAGGCAGATCCATAGACCACAATGCAACACACTTGTGACATGACATCACAACAGCAACTTCCAGTGCTCACACTTTCAATTTAAACCCATTGGAAGGGTTCCACCAGTAGTGGGCACTAGCAACGTAAGCAATGACTTACATCCGAGTGAATAAATCGAAGGGAAGTTAGTGAGGAAGGGGTATTAAAAAAGTGAACTTAAACACTACCTTTTTCATTTCACTTGGCTATATGTCACAAACTGGGGTGCAACTTCCATTTCATGCCAACTTTAAAGCTTCCACTAAGAAAAATAATCCATTATAATGTGCAACAGAGTATTTGAAGTAAGCGAACGATTCAATCAATAACTGAGAAGCAAAAGGCGACATTTATATAAAATGAGAAAACCAGAGAGCGCGAGTCTGTAGTGTAATATTTAGCGATGATGAGAAAGAAAGGAAGAAAAAAAACTCTGAAACAATGATTCAGAGCAAAATTATTCTTCAAAGTGCTCGAATACCAAAGACTGGCGAAACCCAAGTAGGTATAACTGCAGACCGGAGATAGGGCGTGACCTCCAAAAGTGGGCAGAACCTCCAAAATGGGGCGGGTCTCCACATGCACACACTTTCACCATTGGCTCTGGCTTCAGCCAATTGACTTACATTTTAAAATATAAGTTTGTAATTTAAACATTGTTTCTAGCTGACCTAAAATAAAATAAAAAATATAAAATATGCTATATAAATAAAATCTGCATATATAAATAAATATGCTCCGTGAGAGTGGAGCCCAGAGCTCGGGGCCAGTGGTGTTCGGACGGGAGTTTGAACCTTTTATAATGAGTTTCACTTCCATTCTTTTGGGGTAAATCAAGAAAAAAGTATACACTGTATTAATGAAACAAAACCACATAATTGTATTAGATGTGTACAATTAATGTGGTGTTAGGGGTTAACAGTTTATGACCCAAGACCAGTAGTGAAAAATAAAGACCAAGAGTCAGAAAATTTACTGAAGAATAGTTTGCAGTTTCATCAGCAGAAGCCAGCTTCAAGTCTCATGGAGTTTGTAGGCCGCGCTCCCTCTCTACCCGTCTCGTCCTATCGTACATACAATTGTCCCTCTGACTGGCTCAGAGAAAATGAACAATCATGGTAAATTTCCACACATTGTCAGTTAATCAGGTTCACGTGTCCATAGAGCACATGTTGACACTTTCACCCCGGAATTAGGCACATAGTGACCTTCCAGGTCTGGAGCAGGTTCCAGCTTGCCCAGAACAACAAGTCCACCCATCTCTTAGGATGCCCATTGTACACCTTCTCAACACTGATCTGTAACACAGAATACTGCACACATAAACAGATACACAGTTTCTCCAAGGCTGGAGTTGATTGAGCTCTTGCCCGAACCAGAAAGTTTCCCAAAACATACTGATAACATGTGCTTTCTCTCAGTGGGAGGTACAGACAGTAGTACAGGCAATATTCATCTTGATTCTTTAGTGTTTCAGTAAAAGTAAATATAAAATTAATAAAATATAATAAAAAAGAAAGAAAAATCCATATTTCATATCTGGAAGCCGGGCTAAGTGAACAAGCACTGTTACTGCACTCCTGGCATGTTAGGGGTGTGTGATACCTCCAAAATCCAAACACGACAACATGTTGCTATCAAGTGTTTAGCGACACATCACATATCCCTAGGCCAGACCCTCAGTCACTCCTCAGAGACCAAATACAAACTTTAGAAAACAAGAAACATTCAGTGATTCTCTTGATTAAATAATATCATAACTGGAAAGAATCATTAAAAATCATTATAATAATATAGGAGGATAAATATTAATTAAGGCTTTGATTATGAATTTAATTATACATATACAGGTATATTGAAGCGGGAATCCAAGTGGATTTACACAAACTGAGAAAGTCAAAAAGCATTAGGTTGTGCCCTGCTCTCTCCTACCATCTGCCGATGGGACCAATGCGAGGAAGCCATGCCCTATTTTGGAGCTCCCACCTCGTTTTGAAGATCTCCAGGCTATGGAACCTGCTGATCAAGATGATGCAAATGAATTGAAAACTCAGAATTGCCACCTTCACAAACCAAGCACAAATGTTTTCATGAAAGTGTAATGTATTAAATGTAATCTACAAATAATTAAATAGGCCTACCATTCAATAAAGGTTCTGTAAAATGTGTGTTTTGAATTAATGTGTAGTGATTGTTTTGGTCTATTACTTGGCAAACTAGATCTATTAGAGGACATTAAATACCATTCATCTTTTCTATATTACTTTTTATTATTATTATTGAACACTATCAATTTACACACCTTTTTGTATTACTGTATCGGCCAATTTGCATAAGTAGGGCCTGTCAATGGCATCCAGCAGTGAACCATCCAAATTTTGAAATTATTTGAAACCAAGATTCAAAAATTCGAATATTACGTGACTTCGCAGCCGAGTTCGAACCACTAATTCGAAACAAAAGATTCGTTAATGTTTCGAAGCTTCATAAAGCACAGTTTCAAAAGTGGCCACGCTATACGAGAGACAGGAAAGTAGCGCCGGTTTCAGTCGCCCGAATGAGCGGACTGATATACAGCATTGCCATTGACAATGGTAAACATTAGTAAATATCTAACCGCTGGATGGCGCTATTCACCAATTAGAATAAATGATTCCAGCGCGCCAAATGATACTGTGGAGTAGCTACATTGTGTGAGGTATTTTTTATTGTCTGTTGTAGGTTTCTGTGCCATTCACACAAGTGACTTTAAAATGCCTTTAAAATTCAATTACTGAAGCAAACCGGAAACTTTTGTCCTTAGTTACTTTGTAGCTACTTCTGCTATGGGGCACCTGTGTGAATGTACTTTATACATCCAAAAAATAAAATAAAAAATCCCTTGGACCTTTTGTTTAAAATTATGAAATTAGCTGAGCAAAAGATAACATCATTTGTTTCAAAACAGAAGTCACATGGTTGATATTTGTTAATGTAATGATTTTCGGGGGGCCACTGTATATTGTCAATAACATTTTATATTGTATTGAGCATTTTGCACTGTATATTGCATTGTGTCTGGATCTTATATTCATATCAGCAACATTCAACCAGGCCTCTTCAGACAGCAGTGCCCCTTTTAACATATGGTGACCAGAAGACTTGCAGAATGTTCTACTGCCATTACAGAGGGAACGTTTTCAATGCCTGCAACTGCATCATCAAGGAACCACAGAGTGATGAGTAATCACTGCAGCTCAGACATTTCAAGTGTGATTTTTTTTTTTTTTTTTTTTACAGTCTATGGTTGTGCCATTTTTGTGCATACTTTCAGTGAACTTCCCAGAGTTCTTGCCAGTTTTATATTTCGATCTTACTCCTTTGACAGCAAAGATCAGCTTGTTATAAACCATGCAGAAGGATGTGGTAGACATATGATCACCCTTGAGACTTTAGCTCAACACTAATTATCATCAATACTGCTCCAAGGGGAATTAAAGTGAAAAATGGTAACACACTCTCGGGCTTAAACAGAGGAACATCAAAGAATGCAGAAGGAATCGACTGACTCATTTTTAATCGATCACATAAACATGCGGTGAGTGCAAATTGACATGAAGTACAAAGAGTGCTATTGTAAGGAAAAGCTTCCAGAGTTAAGCCAAGATTTTTGGGGGTGTTCTTAAACATGCATGAAAACATCTACATGTTTAAACATGTATAATATACTACACTGCATTAAACAATAAGAACATTCTGATTCACATGATGCCAGTTCTGTCCTTTAACAGAATTAATGAAAAGTTCATAGGTCACTCTTACTGTATTTACGTGGTATACTTCAAAATACTATTAAAAAAAAAAAAATACAATGGAACTGCCATGAAAGATGAATAAACCAGCATACAAAAGCCATAGTATTTTCATGGTCATTTTTGTTACTGAAAACAGACTCAACACTGCTGAATGTCTGATATGTTTTATTGCTATTGTTGCGTTGTTTTTCACTGGGCATTTTTTCCATAACATGTCTTCTCAAGATTCAAGAGATTTAAGCGTTTTATTTGTCACATACACAGTTATATACAGAATATACAGCCGGCAGTGAAATGTAAACAGATCTGCTCCATGGACAGTGCAAATTCACAGTTAAAAACACAAGGAAGAAATTATAATAGAAATAGAATAAAAATAGTATATATATATATATATATATATATATATATATATATATATATATATATATATATATATATATATATATATATATATATATATATATATATATATATATATATATACATAGTGTGCAGTGAGTAAACTTTAGACTTGTTATAAATATGTGGTTAACAAATGTATAAAGAGTATAATGTGCAAACAGGTTTATGACAGGTTGTTACACAGTAACAACGAGAACAGAAAGTGCAGTGCAATGTCAGTGTATCGATGTTTATCCTGAAGTGAAGTCACGTGATGTTAAGTGACTGAGTTCAGGAGTCTGATGGCCTCCTCCTGAGTCTCTCAGTTTTGGCCATCAGGCTTCGGAAGCGCTTACCAGATGGCAGCAGCGTGAAATGAGGGTTTGCAGGGTGATTAGAGTCCTTGATGATCTTAGTAGCTCTACCTTTGCAGCGTTTGGTGTAGAAAAACATTCTTTCAGTCTTATGGAAAGAAAACCTCCTAATTAAAATCTGTAGATTTCAATTGCAATGCAAAGGCTGTTTTCTGTGAAAATGTTTTTATTATATTTGGCTGTTGGCAGTATTTTCTGATTTAAAAAAAAAGATATCCAAAATTTCCTCTGTAAAAACATTTAACAAATGTCAACAAAATGAAACAGTTGGCCTTTTTAATGTTCAGATTTCTTTTCTGCACTAGATAAACACTCACTGTACAACAAAAAACTTTATTTCTTTAAAACAATGACATTTCAAGCCCTTTATCATCAAAATTCTAGATTGGAAGTGTGTACATATTTAATCAGATGATCACATTTGCATCTGCTATTAAATCGCATAGCTAACATTTTACAAAACATGTAATACAAAAGAATGTATACTATGGAATTATAGGTTATATCTACTAGTTAATATTTATTTTTGACCCTATTCACCAATAATTTTGCAAAATTGTTTACTCCATCTGCTAGCATGCAAGCAGTATAGCCTACCATCTTAAACTAATTATGTCAAGCATATTTAGAAGTTGCTCTAGTTTTCTACTTCAGTATTTTTTATTCGCGTGAGATTTGTAAAATTACTTTATTTACACAAATATACACATAAATATGTATAACAAATATTTAAAAACTGTGTTGTTTATAGCCTATTGATTTGGTTACAGAGATTTGTGCAGTGGGGAAGGTTTGGCCGGACGTGCCACGTCACACAGCGTGAATCCATCCATTGGTCAAACACAAGCATATGCTGCTCCTTTTTCCTCCCTATGGCAGTTTTACGCCCCAAACAGTAAATAATATTTTGCCTAATCAGCCTAACAAAGCGCATACCTTCGAGGAGCACTTTTTATGACTGTCATATGCATTTTTAATCGGCTTTGTAATCGTTTGTAGTAGTCGTTCCCTTTGTCTTGGTTTCTTTTGCATCACTTTTCGAGACAATGGAGTCTCTTCGCCATCAGCGCTTACAGCCCGGTATCGGATACGGAGCGAGCGCAACCGGGACGCTTCGGTCCCTGCGGCCCGGTGTAACCGGGACTCTTTCCTCGGCACAGGGTTCCCATATCTCGGTGTCTGCTTCCCCGGGGCCGCCGCCACCACTACCGCCCCTTCAGCTCCACAGCCTCGGGTCCGGAATCATGGGGAGCGGGTTTGGTTCGGTGGACATGGCGGCAGGTCTGGGTCTGTCCAATCCCACCAACCCGGCGGTTCTGAGGGAGGCGGTGGACGCGGTGGTCAGGAGCTTTGCCAAACACACGCAAGGATACGGCAGGGGTATGTGGGGTCAACATGGAGATGTTTTGCACGATGAAAGCATAAGTGTCAATGATAAATAATGGCAAAGCTTTTACAAATATAGTTCTAACTGTAAAGTGCTTAGAAAGGTAATTGTATTTAGATTGGTTCTTCTATTCGGGTTTATACCATTTTTTTTTTTTTTTTTTTTTACTTTAACGATTTTAATGAGTGTACAAAATGTATATGTAAAAAGTTGGTGTAACCATCATATAAAAAGTATAATTTCACATGCACCTTGAACACGTATTCACGAATGTCCTGTATTTTCACAAATGCATTTTTGAATAATGAGTATCATTCAGTTTTATTGGGGTTATTATACCACAACTAGGCTTACCCTTTCATAAAAAATAATAGCATATATATATATATATATATATATATATATATATAGAGCACAAGGGGGTTGTCATTTTTACATCTGTCTGTTTGTCATTTTCACAACACAGTTGCCTTTCATAGCATGTTGGTTGCACTGACTTTAGTTTGGTAGACTTGCGTTTTTCAAATATTCATCTGTTTTGTTTATTTACACCACCCAGAGACTTTAAGCCCTACAAAATATGACTTTAATGCAGAAATTAAAAACATGATCATCATAGGAGAGTTACTCTTAATTCTCTGTAGGAATTGCATTTGTAATGTACTTTTGAATTATTTTATAGGCTAGATCTGGACAAAAAAAAAAAAAAAAAATACAAGCTATTTCAAGCAAACACATTCAGAAATGAGTCTTGAAACTTCCGTCTGTTTCTCAGCAGCATGGCTTTTGAATCTCATTTCACTCCAAAATAAAAATATAATAATAATAATATTTAGCAGCCTATATTTTTTTCATTGTGTCATTCATTTCATGATGATTAAGCACATCCCTCTCCTTATAATCGTTGACGTAATGTTAAAAATTATTATTATTATTTTATAATATTTAAATATTATTTTTATTAAGTTGAGAGTCAAGAAAGTTAGAGGGATGTGTTTAATTATGGAAATAATGTCACTGCAAAAAAATGCATGCAAATATTTTCTTTAGATTTTTAATATATTACCTAGAAATATTATCTGAAATAAATATAACCCAGACATGTTCTTCTTGAGGTTCAGCTCACTAACTGGACTATAGCACTATAGGTGCGTTTGAACGTTCGATTAGAGCACTCAAAGCAGATTGAGTCCCCTGACATGCTGACCTAAATACATTGAAGGGATTATTGTCGGATAAATTCTGTTGCCAGTGGACTTTAGAGGCAGGTTAAGTGTTTTAATCTGCCTCCAAGACACCTCAGAACATCTGAATGTAAACAAGCTCATCTTTCATTTGCTGATGAAAGACCTTTTATATAATGTGTTAATTTTCACATTACTCTCGTTCAAATACACCACCCTTATTTCCTGTTAGAAACTAGTATCTAAGCAATTCCACAACAACAAGCTTCCTTTATATCAGGCGTTAAATGAGCATGTGCTTTTCATTGTGTGCTGCTGGGCCTGCTGCTGTGATTTATGAACTGTTTTGCAAAAGTCTATTGTAGATATATTTGCTTGATTTATTTAGTTCTCTACCATGCCATCTCTAAACAAACTTAAAGCGCAAGTTCCCAATTTTCAACCTGCTTTGAATTATTACCGTGTCAGTAGTATATGAAAATGAACAATGCTTACTCGTTCTTTGTCTTACCTGGACAGAGATATTCCTGTTTATATGTCAGCAAAAGTCATCCGGGTGACGCAAGACGTCTCATTCGGCTGACTTTTCGCCATGGCTTTTGTGAAAACTACAGCTTTTTATATTCTGTCCACGGGTTGGGCACAAGGTGCTCCCATTCCTCTTCTTCCAAATTAACTGATGGAATAGCAGTTTCTTTTAGTTTTTCTCACTCCGGTAATTAATGACAGAATTTTTATTTTTGGGTGAACCACCCTTTAACCCTTTAACACTCAACACCCATAATGTACTGGGCATGTTGCCGTCTAAGGCCATACCCACATAGAAGGGGACGTTCTCGCGACCTTGCTCAATTTTCTCTAAAGATTATGAAAATCCAGAACCTTTATAGAACATTAGGGACGTTCCTAAAATGTCCTCTTTTAGTTATGAAAATGCTGCAGTTCAAGGTTCCTTATATGACTTTAGGGGGACGTTCCATATTGGTTATTCTGTGGTCACATAGCAACGTTACAAAGAGGATATTTGGGACATTAACAGAATGTTCCAACATGGTCCTCTGCTGGTCATATAAAAACGTTCCTTATACGATTTTAGGGGGATGTTCCATTTTGGTTGTTCTATGGTCACACAGCAATGTTACAAAGAAGACATTAACAGAAAATTCCCATACAGTTCCCTGTTAGTCAGATGGGGACATTTCATTCGGGACTGCACTGCAACATATCTTGTTCAGTGCAGTGGTCTCTACACTACATTCCCATAATGTTTGCAGGACCTTTAGGGGACCAACCTAGAATGTTATTTTTTGGTCCTATTTTGGCCCTTCCATCACATTTACTGAATGCTTTCAGAACATGTTGTTTTGCAAATGAGGGTCAGTAAAACACAAGATTTGCACAAAAGTCATGATGTGGAATTTTTTTAAAGGGTTGGGGGACATTATTTGGCAGACCTTCTTCTCAAAGATGGATCAATACCAACTCTTGATCCAACTTCATATTAAGAACATGCAAGTATCGCACGTTATATTTTATATGGAAATCGCCTTTGTGAATGTGCTTGCACGCTGACTGTATTCACCTAGATCAGGGCTATGTCAAAAGTGCGCTTGAATTGTACAGGCGGTGAGCTTTTTCGGGCTAAAAATAACAAGCTCTGGTCTCTGTGACAATGGTAGCTTTAGCCACATTAGCACATTCAAGAAAGGCAATGATTTGGAAACACGCATTATAAAGTGCGGTACTTCTGGACATGAAGTGGGATCAAGAGTTGGTATTGATCCATCTTTGAGAAGAAGGTCTGCCAAATAATGTCCCCCAACCCTTTAAAAAACTCCACATCATGATCGTCTTGGAACATTCTCGGAACATTACTAGGTGACATCCTTGACACCAGCAAGGATGTTCTGAGAACTTTCTGGGAACATCAAATTTCCAAATAAAATATGGTCCTTCAAACGTTCTGAGAACATCCTGAATGTTCCATAAAGGTCCACCAAATAATGTCCCCGAACCCTTTAAAGAACTCTACATCATGACCGTCTCTGAACATTCTAGGAGCGTTACTAGGTGACATTCTTGACACCAGCAGAGACGTTCTGGGAACATCAAATTTCCAAATAAAATATGGTCCCCAGAGAATGTCCTGAATGTTCCGTGAAGGTCCGCCAAAGACGCACTCAGAGACGTATGTTCTATCCAGTTGTGTTGATAGAAAAACACAAGATACATTTCTAGTTTCAACATTATTTGTTCTTCAGATATTCCTTTTCAAAAGAAAAAAAGTATCAGCTGTATGCAAAGTGACCCACATTTGGTTTTTGACCACTGAAAATGTGTACAGTTTACTCACAGAGCCACATTAAGATCTCCATATCTCTGGGATTGAACCATCGAAGGCCTTTAAAATGGCCCACCCTTTGCAGCTATAACAGCTTCAACTCTTCTGGGAAGGCTTTCCACAAGGTTTAGGAGTGCGTTTATGGGAATTTTTTGACCGTACTTCTAGAAGTGCATTTGTGAGGTCAGGCACTGATGTTGGACGAGAAGGCCTGGCTCGCAGTCTCCGCTCTAATTCACCCCAAAGGTGTTCTATCGGGTTGAGGTCAGGACTCTGTGCAGGCCAGTCAAGTTCTTCCACACCAAACTCACTCATCCATGTCTCCATGGACCTTGCTTTGTGCACTGGTGCGCAGTCATGTTGGAACAGTAATGGGCTATCCCCAAACTGTTCCCACAAAGTTGGGAGCATGAAATTGTCCAAAATGTCTTGGTATGCTGAATCATTAAGAGTTCCTTTCACTGGAACTAAGGGGCCAAGACCAACCCCTGAAAAACAACCCCACCCCATAATCCCCCTCCACCAAACTTTACACTTGGCACAATGCAGTCAGGCAAGTACTGTACTCCTGGCAACCGCCAAACCCAGACTCGTCCAGCAAATTGCCAGACAGAGAAGTGTGATTCGCCACACCAGAGATCACGTCTCCACTGCTCTAGAGTCTGGTGGCAGCGTGCTTTACACCACTGCATCCGACACTTTGCATCGCACTTGATCTAAGGCTTGGATGCAGCTGCTTGGCCATGGAAGCCCATTCCATAAAGCTCTCTACACACTGTTCTTGAGCTAATCTGAAGGCCACACGAAGTTTGTAGGTCTGTAGCTATTGACTCTGCAGAAAGTTAGCAACTTCTGCACACTGTGTGCCTCAGCATGTGCTGACCCCGCTCTGTGCTTTTACGTGGCCAGTTGACCGTAGAATATTTAGTAGTGAGGAAATTTCGCGAATGGACTTACACAGGTGCCAACCTATCACGGTACCATGCTTGAATTCACCGCACTCCTGAGAGCGACCCATTCTTTCACAAATGTTTGTAGAAGCTTGATTTTATACACCTGTGGCCATGGAAGTGATTGGATGAGCCAATGATTTGGAGGGGTGTCCCAATACTTTTGGCAATATAGTGTATATGAAATGTGATTGCCGTTGCTTAAAGCAAAATTTGAATTTGAACCGTAAGTCTTAAAATAGACATATAATTGAATGGTGTTGTATATTCTGATATGATGTTTCTGAATCCCACAGTGAATGTCGTGGAGGCCTTACAGGAGTTCTGGCAGATGAAGCAGTCACGGGGTGCTGACCTGAGGAACGGCGCTCTTGTAGTCTATGAGATGGTCCCATCCAATAACCCTCCTTACGTCTGCTACGTCAGTCTCCCCGGGGGCAGTTGCTTCGGGAGTTTTCAGGCAAGTACCTCATGCAACATTCCCTTTGCATTTTCCAAGAACCTCAGATCTTCCGAAAATAAATAATTGTGATTTGGTTGCCATCTGTGTCTGCATATTTTCTGTCTAATGTTTTCTCTTGAGGATCTCTTGGAAGTGAATTCTGTGAGCATCTTCAGGATTCGATTACAGTGTGGTTAAATAGCATCTTTGATCTTCTCAGTTCTGCCCGACAAAGGCTGAAGCAAGACGGAGCGCGGCCAAAATTGCCCTAATGAATTCTGTTTTCAATGAGCACCCATCTCGACGCATCACAGATGAGTTCATAGAGAAGAGTGTGTGTGAGGCTCTAGCCTCTTTTAACGTGAGTGCTCACAGTTATCTTTATTCGGTTAAAGGGATAGTTCATCCAAAGAATTAAAATTCAAGCTTCATTTTCTCACCCTCATGCCCTTCAAAACACTTGCGATTTTATTTCTTCTGTGGAACACATTGTTTGTGTTTTTTTCTCATGCAGTTACAATGAATGCACTGGAGCTTTTAAGCTTAATAAAAGTAGATCATGTGATTCATGGACTGTAGTCAAAGAAATGTTAAGATTTCCAATTAATAAGATTTAGGCTTATAAGTCTAGCTCTGACTGTTTAGTGAACAAATCATTCAAACAAACAATCTCAAAATAGCATTCTTGTTTTTAATGGCTGCATTTATTTGATATTGTGAAATATTATTGCAATTTAAAATAACACATTTCTATTTTAATAGATTTTAAAAAGCATTTTATTTCTGTGATGGAAAAGATGAATATTCCTCCAGTCTTCAGTGTCACATGAGCCTTCAGAAATCATTCTAACATGCTGATTTTCTGCTCAAGAAACATTTCTTATTATCAATGTTAAAAACAGTTGTGATGCTTAATATTTTTATGGAAACCATGCATTTTGTCAGGATTTTCTGATAAATAGGAAGTTCAAAAGAACAACATTTTTGTTTTGAAAATATTTAGAAATATTATAATTGTCTTTACTGTCACTTTTGATCCGTTTAATGCATCTTTGCTGTATACATATATTTAAAAATCAGTAGTGTATTGTTTGACATTGTTTAACTTTACTCATCTTTATTTACTGCAGGGAAACAGAGAAGAAGCTGATAACCCTAGTACAGGCATCGGTGCTTTCCGCTTCATGTTAGAGTCTAATAAAGGGAAGTCTATGCTTGAGTTCCAGGTAAGTGAGATCATGATCGGATTGCATGGAAAGATGCAAGTTAAATTTACATGTGACTTTAAGATTCACATACTTGACATTTTTCTTAGGAACTGATGACAGTTTTCCAGCTTCTCCATTGGAATGGTAGTCTCAAAGCCATGAGAGAAAGGCAGTGCTCCCGTCAGGTGAAGTCAAGTATTCTATTTTCAGTTGCAAAAAAAGTCATGAGGAATCGAATAGTCCTCCATCTTTTGAGGAAAAAGTTTACTGCAGTATGAAAACATGCTGTAACTTTCAGATCTCAAAACCTACTCCAAAAATACAATTATTAACATTATTCTGACATGATTGCCACGCTTACATCACCAACAATAGAAAAGTTGCATAGCTATTATTCCAAATGCTAGAAAGGTAATAAAATGTGGGAAAGTCCTCCGAACCATGTAATGTTCCTGACAGATTTAGGATCAGAGACATGTTGCAAAATGTGGGTTATTCTAGTTATTATAACTATAATATTATAAAAAAATATAGAAGGTTAAAATACAAGTTAAAGAAATATTTGCATGTGTGTATGTATGTATATACATACACAATCTATACATGCAAATATTTCTTAAATATATACATGTGTGTATTTATATATACATAATAATTATACACAGTACACACACATATATTATGTAAACACAAACTTTTATTTTGGATGCAATTAATCACGATTAATCATTTGACAGCCCTATTAAAAACATAAAAAGCAATTTTCCTGATTTGAAATAAAATAAATGTTAATATATATAAAATATTTAAAAAAACTTACTTGTTAGCTAGTTGTAACATTTCTCATTTTCTTTTAGTTTAACATGATATACTAAAATAAGTAAAACTAAAATAAAAATTAATAAAAACTTTATAGACATTAAAAAAATTATAATGAATTATAAAAAATTATAATTCATATTTTATAATTATTTATAATTCAAAATATTAATTAGAACTATAATAGTATGTCAATGGTACTAAAATAACACTGGCAAAATAAAAACAAATAACAAAATATTAATTAAAAACGATCATAGTATTTCAGTGATAACACCGTAAAAATGTTTATGAAAAACTAAAATATGACATTTAAAACAAATCTCAAAAACAGTTTTAAATATTAATAAAAACTATCATAGTATCTGAATGATACTAAAATAACACTAGCAAAATGTTTAAAAAACTAAAATATGGCATATTTAAGAAAAATATAATAATAAATACAAAATGGTAATAAATGCTATCATAGTATCTCGATAACACTGGCAAAGAAATGTTTATAAAAAACTCAAATATGACATTTAATAAAACAAAATGTATATAAAAATAAAAACCAATTCTAAATATTAATAAAAACTATCATAGTATCTGAATAATACAAAAAAAGCCATAATAGTGTCTCATTGATAATTCTGGCAAAATGTTTATAAAACATTCTGACTAAAATCACTATTTATTTATATATATTTTTAGTTTTCTATTTGTTATTAGTCCCTTGTAAATATTTATTTGCCGCATTGATATGTTTCACTGACCTGTCTACAGTATGTATAACAATTAGCCTCTTTTGTAAACAGGAAGTGCTTGCTCATTACTCGCACCGAGCGCTAGACGATGACATGCGTACACAAATGGCCGCCGACTGGGTCAGCCGAGAACACACTTTATCCGGAACCATCAACCGAGAGATGGCCGCCACCGAGCGCGAGCTGGAAGAGGCGCGTCTGGCAGGACGGGAGCTGCGGTTTTATAAGGAAAAGAAAGACATTCTGCTAATGGCAGTGGGGCAGCTAGGTGGGTCAAACACTACAACTCTGCCCTGCACATGCTGAAGAGTATGAAGACGTGTCAGACGTGGCATATGATTGTACCAGACAGCACTCCAAAACTCAAACAGTCTTTTTTAACTTGTGTATGTGTGTTTGTGTGTGAGAAGGAGTCAGAAAAATCAGCATTTTGAATAACTCCACAGACGAAAACTACAATGAATTATATGTTTGTCGGTTTTTTTATATATTGAATCTGTTTCAAGTCATTTTAAACTTGAAACAGAATCAAGTGCTATATTGCTATTATTACTATACCAGTATTATCCTCCAGTGTTACTGATTGACTGTACTGGCAAATGGACCTTCTGTGTCTGAGTCGGGAAAATCAGTTTTGAGGCCTTTTTAAAAATCTTTGCATTGTATTTCTCATGAATCCTGTTACGCATGGGCGCTGCTTTTTTTAGCTTTCTCGCCAAAGCACTGCCCATTAGTTTTGTTGTGTGGACACAGCGATACAGTAATTTCCAATATTCTGCATTTATATTCACAAAATAGCCTTGCTCATTTATTTGCTACATATATGTGCTTTTGGTGAATATACAAACCTTTTCTTTGTAACGTTAATCTAAAGTATGTTCATGTAAACACGCATTTATATACAATACTTTTCAGTTAACTAAACTTTTCCACGAGAGCCATAAGTGTTTGCTAAAGAAGCAACCGCACTCTATTTCATAACACAAAGGTCAGATTTTCTCACACTGTCATAACACCGAAATCCCAGCACAGGAAACATACCAAGGCTGTTTCCTCCAGCCTATTGAAAGAAAAGCTGAAGCTGTGCCCTCATTAGATTGCCTTCCGTTAACTTTGTGATTGTAGAGCAATCATGCTCATTTCAAGGCAACGTTTTATTTCTACCTCCTTTCTCAAAGCTTTTGTGAACATTTTTTTTTTTTTACCATATACAAGTGCAGATGGGATTTGTGTTAAGATGAGCAATGCTTTGCAATGAGATGCTTCAGTCAGAACAACAGGAAATAAAAACCATACACTGGCGGTCGAACGTTTGGAATAATTAAGATTTTGAATGATTTGGAAATAAGTCTCTTGTGCTGCTTTGATGCTCGGTTATTGTCAGTCATTATTGGTGCTCTGTTATTAATGATGGTTCTTATTATCAATGGTAAAAACATTTTTGCCGCTTAATATTTTTGTGGAAGCTGAAAAAAAATGCAGGGCTTTTTTTGATGAATAGATGCCTTTTTTTGTAACATAAATCTTTTAAAGGCACTTGAATCAATTTATTGCATCCAATAAAAGTGTTTTTAAAGATCTATCTTATCCCCAACTTTTAAATGGCAGTTTCCACAAAAATATTAAGCAGCACATCTGTTAACTACGGAGCCTGGAACATGACATGCGGGAAAAATTATTTACATTGTGGTCACAAATGAAAAATGTGTTCCCATGACTTAGTAATACATTAGCCTGGCTCCGCCCTCCTACGTACTTCCGCTCAATTTTCATTTTCCTTCAGTACTCCGTCTGGGATTGCGGTATATTCTCTGGTCAAATTTTAACCTGTCCAATCAGTGAACAGAGGGAGTGGCTGAGAACGATGACGTTATGCGCTAGTTTGAGATGACATACGTCATGACCAAACGTTAGTGATTGGTTATGGCAGATCCAATCGTTTTAAACTTCAACAGAGTTCCCGCCTTCAAGGAAGTTAACACTTGTCAATGGAGAGTGGCCTGACTCACTGTACAAATGAAATGTAAGAGAGTCTGGTAGGACCAGGCTACTACATCACCACATATTACTAATTCATTCCCTCGTTTTAAAGGGATAGTTCACCCAAAAGTGAAAATTCTGTCGTCATTTACTCACCCTCAAGTTGTTCGAAACCTGTATGGGTTTCTTTCTTCTTCTCCTGAACACAAAAGAAGATATTTTGAAGAATTTCAGTAACCAAACAGCGTCAGAATTTAAATTTTTGGGTGAACTAGCCCTTTAAGTAAATTGTGCGCGTGATATAATAATTTGTTCCCTTGTGTTACAAAATTGTGGCTACGTTGTAATAATTTGTTCACTTGTTTTAGTTAAATCAAAACAAAGGAACAAATTAGTACAACATGGCCAAGATTTACTAAAGCAAGGGAACAAATTAATAAGTTGTGGCCACGATAAATATATTTTTGTCTGCGTGTGTGGGGATCCATAATACATTTATTGAGTGTGTCAGCGTATTAGAATGATTTCTGAAGGATCATGTGACCCTGAAGACTGGAGTAATGATGCTGAAAATTCAGCTTTGATCACAGGAATAAGCTACGTTTTAAAATGTATTCAAATAGAAAACATTTATTTAATACTTCATAATATTACTGTTTTTACTGTATTTTTCATCAAGTAAATGCAGCCTTGGTGAGCATAAGAGACTTGTTTCAAAATAATAAAAAATCTAATTCCAAACTTTTGGCCACCAGTGTATGTGGCTTCTTATAGACACAAAATGGTCCTTATAGCCTGTACTGTTTATTAAATCATTAAAATACAATCAAATATTTTAAAATGTAACCCCGTTCTTATTCCATCTTCATAATTAATTGTATTATAATTGCTTATTATTCGTTACTGTGTGAAGTGATGAAGTGAAACTTGTTTTATCCCAGTCATTTGCTTCAGTGTTAGAGGCCACGACGGCATGTCACCAGTCAGTTGCCTTTCAGATCATTTTAGATCAGCTTCAGGATCATTGGATCATTGCTGTCTGCTTGAACTGAATTTTAAAGGACTAGCTGCTAAATCTTGATACTAACTCATCAGTCATAATGATGATCAATGTAGGATGTGCATGGTGCGAAACTTCAATGATTGTCATTATTACAGTTCTGAAAATGTACTTTCAAGGGCTAATTGTAAGCACTTGTTTTCCTTGAGTTCCTGCAGAACTGTCTTAATAATTCAATTAAAGCCCTGGTAGTTTATAGGCTGGCATCATCAAACTATATTATAGTCCATGGGATTAAGAATAAACTATTCACACACAGATTTAGTCAAAATACAGCTTTCATGATGTGCAGGCGATTATGTAGGATCGATCACTACAAATTATTTATTTATTCAGACCATGAATTTTGTGAAATGACAATGATACATTTTGTGAAAGACGGGCCATTACTAACAGTATTATTTGCAGTTATTATCAATATATCTTTTTGAGTGTAATTATTATCTGAATCATATCATGTTTCTGAAAAGAATTTCTTTGTGAGTGTATTTTCAATGTAATTTTTCAAGACCTATGTTGTTTGTATTTTTTTTTTGTTTTTGTTTTTTGTCTTATGAATCATCATATGAGTCATCATATTTCACTGAAGTGTATTGACATGTAAATTGCATATACATGTGCATTGCATATAATTTTATACAATTTGTTGGGCCTTTTCCCTGCTTTTTACACTCTTGTTTACCAAAATTATTTTTCAATTAATACTTAAGGTAGTGAATTTGAATCAGTGCATGTTGAGACATTTTATACATTCACTATTTGTTTTGTATGAATAGTCTAACTGCCATTTTACATGTTTTATACGATTTTGATGGGTAGCTTTTATTTTCTTTTTTTTTTCTTTTTTTTTTTTGATTTATATTCTTTACAAATCAATAAAGAGCCTTTTCATATACATGCATATGTAGTGTAACTTCTCACAATCGTGACTGTAAAAAAAAAAACTAAATGGACAAAACTTAACATTTCTGCTGGTTGTAGTCCATGAAGGTTACAAAATTAGAAAGAAAGAAAAAAGAACTTAATCAAATATGTTCTTCAGTAAATGCATTTGAGTTTGCGTAGAAGAAGTTAGACTCTTATTGAGCACGGACTTTTATTTTGAAACCAATGAGTGACATGAGTTAACGTCATAACTCTTTGTTTATATCTTTTTTTAAATTATACATTACATCAATTTGGAAAACAATCATGTTTTACTATATTTGTATTTAAAAGTAAGTGATGAATTCAGCTCATTAAACAAATTTGCTGAATTGTTTTTGTCAGGCAAAATACACTTCTACCTTTTAGGGGTCCTTTATCATACCAGTCCAGCGCCGTTCATGTGGTTTAGTAAATGCAATGACAGATTATGAGCCATAGGTGTTGAAATATTTGTTAATTTAGACAAAGTATATACGCCGTGCTACGAGTGGTGGCTATGGTTAATGTTTGCAACTAAATAAATGCATTAATCTTCAATCTCAACCTCTATATTAATCATGTGGGCTGTAGCATCATCAAGGTTTGTCCTTCAAAGCTGCTGGAGTCTTTCAAATCTAAAATCTTCCTTGAGTCGAATACAGAATGTGTCACAAACAGCATGCAAGGTAAGCTGAAGGAAATGAACATCTTTGATAACACAGTGCTGATTGGTAGTGATTTCTGACAGTTATTATTTAGACTTCATCTTGCACAGTTGCAAATAAACATAATTTTATGAACTCTATGCCTGATGACTAGACACAGATAAACAATAGTTTATGAAAGCACATATGTGTGCAGTGCCACTGAAATGATTTTAAAGATGGAGTTGATGAAACTAAGCCATTTCTAATGTAATCTTCTAGAATACAGTTATTGTTGAACGCTGTTGGAAGGTTCCTTTATCAAAGGAAGGAAAGCCAGCCAAGCTGCATCCACGTCGACACAGGGTGTACCGC
Source organism: Paracanthobrama guichenoti (assembly GCA_018749465.1). NCBI lineage: Eukaryota > Metazoa > Chordata > Actinopteri > Cypriniformes > Gobionidae > Paracanthobrama > Paracanthobrama guichenoti. The sequence continues at coordinate 7,481,095 of CM031961.1, read as the reverse complement.
ATGGTTGAGGACCAAAAACACAATTCCCAGGACAAAATGGAGCTCATCCTCACTCAGACCGTACCCAGTGAGTGCTCTTGCCTTACAAAAAATGAAGTTTGATTTCAAATATGGATTTTTGATGTAATATTTATTTTACAGAGCTTGGCGGGCGAGGCGACACAGTTTTTGTGAAAAAAGCATTGGGCCGCAACAAATTGCTACCCCAAGGCCTGGCAGTCTACCCTTCACAGGAAAATAAAGACATGTTCGCAGAGGAAATAAGGGTTAGTTACGTGTACAAATCATTTGTCATTAACATCATTCCATATAGAAGCTCATTTCTGCCACATAAGAAACAAAATCAAGCTTTGATAAATCTTTAAAGTCCTCATGAAATCAAAATTGACTTTATTTGTTAGCACACATTACAGGTCTTATGGTGAACAATTAATCCGTGCACACTGTTTTCTAGCACACAGAAAAAAATAGTTTGTCGCGGTAATCTTTAATCAAAATCTGAAAAGTAACTTCCGGTCTGGAAACGGCGTTCCTTCTCAGATGATGTCAGTTTGACGGCTTAGGTTTGAAAATGCGTAACCACTCCCCTCCAACCGTTAGTCTGCTATGAGTGAGAGATGGAGAGGAGGAGCGCTGAAGTCAAACCCTGCCCTCTATTCAATATTTCACGCCACAGCACTGAAGAAAACTCACTTGCTACTTCGGTTCACTGGGACTTTAATTATCACAAAAGTCAATTAATACATTAAAAAATAGTCATGAGAAATCAAAATGACATTCTAAGCCATAATTATGAGAAATCAAAATGACATTCTAAGCCATAATTATGAGATAAAAAGTTGAAACGGGCATGTTAAGTCAACATTTTGACTAATTATGTCAAAATTATGATTAAAAGTCAACATTATGACACTAAGTCATAATTATTGGATGAAGTAAAAATGATGACTTTAAAAGTCATTGTGACTAATTTCAAATGATCACAAACTAAATTGACACAAGAAGTCAGTCGATATACACACTCATAATTGACTTAATATTTCATAATTTAGACTTTTTTGAATCTCATAATTCGTCCATAAAAGATGATGAAAAATGATTTATTGTCATCATTTCAACATTTATTCTTATAATTGACATTTTATCATAATTTTGACTTGTCATGATCCTGACACGTCAAAATTAAGATTTGGCATGTCATCATTTCAACTGACAATTTCGACATCTCATAATTGACCTGTCAATTTTGACCTTTTAATGTAATAATTTTGGCTTTTTATGGCATAATTATGATTTACCAAAGCATCATTGTTTTTCTTAAGTGGTGGAAATGGTTTTCCAAAACTTCAAGTGTTCACAGTTTGCTTGTTTTTCCCTTTAGCTACTGCGTGAGGGACGTCCAGAGGACCGCATCCAGACACGCACAGGACAGCTAGTGAGTTATCTTGCGTGTTTTAAACTGTTAAACATTATTTCTTAAACAAAATGGCAGGTTTTATATTTTCATACTGGTGTCAACATGAGCATCCTTTGCGTTCATTTTGCAGACTGTTGAATTCCTGAAGAAAACGCAGCTTGAAGTTGCCATGCACACTTCAGTTCAGTACTCGCTTACAAAAGAGATCGTTTGCAGACAGTTTCTTAGACGGGTAAGATACTAAAATGGAACCTTTTTTTTTTTTTTTTTTTTTTTTTTCAACTCAGAATCTTAATTTTCAGAAACGCACACCATAAAATGCAAGTGTATTTGTGAATGCAAAAGTAATGCATACCTACATTGTTCGCAGTGGTTTTGTACTATTTACTGTATTTCTGTCCACAGCTCGGTGTGTTTGTGCCGACTCATGCCTTGACTCTTCCAGAAGAACCAATCACAGGGCTTGGAGAATACTGGTGTGAAGTCACAGTAAGTAATTGACTTTACAAGTGCAAACAGTACAGTTTTATGATCATTTTACACACATCCTCTTATGGGATGCAATCGTCACTGGCAGAACTTGCCATCTGAGCAGTATTTGGTGTCTCAGGTGAATGGAGTGGACACGGTGAGGGTGCCCATGTCTGTGGTGCCGTATGTGGAGCCCAGCCAACTGATGCTGATGAAGAAGCAACAAAAGCAAGAACAGTCGGATTCAGAATAGTGTTTTCTTTGCTAAATTCAATGTGTTGGAGAAAAACAACTTGGAGAATATACACAAGGAATTTGTACAAATAAAATGATTGTTTATTTTGTCGTGTGCGGTCTTAATTTTCTAGCTTACATCTGTCTTTTGAATAAATTAACATCCATATGTATATGCTCAGTAAGAACAGGGCACTAAATGTGTCAGTACCAAGCAGCAACCTGCCGCAGTTTCTCTTGAAGTTGATATGGAAGTGACTTAAACATAGACTGGCCACTAGGGACAGGCTCCAGAAGGGAGCAGAAGCTCATTGAGCTCCATGTTAAAATGCCCAACTTTACAGCAGAAAAAAAACATGTTTACAGCCTGGTACAAATTGTGGTTTTAGTCAAGGGACCCAATCGTTCTGCATAATTTAGGACATGGCCACTTGAGTGACAGGTGGATTACCGCTGCTGTCACTACTAGCCGTTTGTCTGCTGTCTGTTAGCTCCACCTGTTAGCACCTCTTTGCCCTTTTTCTGTTATCCGGGAGTGACAGATGGCAACAGCCACACTTCAGGCTTCAGAAACATATGGGTGACGTGACAGATACTATGTCCATATTTTCTTTACATTCTATGGTCTATACTAACTAAATTTGAAAATATGAATTTAAAAGGTGCCTTTTTTATTGATATGATGTTTTAAAACATTGCAAAATTAATGATTTTTTCCTCCAAAATTACATATGCATCATATGTCATATTGCACATTACTAAGTAATTATTTATTGTGATTTAATTACTTTTCCCAGGAAAAGTAAGAGATTACACTTAATTTTTCTGATTACAGTTACTTCTGATTGACTTGCATTAAATACTGTATAGACTGGAAAAATTAAATATAAAACAATTGTGGATTTAACGAAGGATGCACCGATATGAACATTTTGGCCGATACTGATAATTCTTTATATTTGAAAGCCGATAACCGATATATTTACTTTAAGCCGATCATTTTTATTTAATTTTTGAGTGCCTGATTACTAAAACAAAAGTCTCACCATTAAAAGCCATGTCCCAAGCACAATTATAATATTTTCATTACAATTTTATGTAACCTATATGATAAGACTGCACATGTTGCACTTAACTATTTTCCTTTTTGAAGCGATTCCAATCATATTTCAAGCAATTCAAAACCATCGTGGTTGCCCGTGTGCATCTGAAGTGTCTCAGCCGAAGGAAATACTCACAATAATTATTTATCGACTTTAATATGTTAGCCAGATTTTCTTATCGGATCGATAACATTAAACATGAACATACACTCACCTAAAGGATTATTAGGAACACCATACTAATACCGTGTTTGACCCCCTTTCGCCTTCAGAACTGCCTTAATTCTACGTGGCATTGATTCAACAAGGTGCTGAAAGCATTCTTTAGAAATGTTGGCCCATATTGATAGGATAGCATCTTGCAGTTGATGGAGATTTGTGGGATGCACATCCAGGACACGAAGCTCCCGTTCCACCACATCCCAAAGATGCTCTATTGGGTTGAGATCTGGTGACTGTGGGGGCCATTTTAGTACAGTGAACTCATTGTCATGTTCAAGAAACCAATTTGAAATGATTTGAGCTTTGTGACATGGTGCATTATCCTGCTGGAAGTAGCCCTCAGAGAATGGGTACATGGTGGTCATAAAGGGATGGACATGGTCAGAAACAATGCTCAGGTAGGCCGTGGCATTTAAACGATGCCCAATTGGCACTAAGGGGGCTAAAGTGTGCCAAGAAAACATCCCCCACACCATTACACCACCACCACCAGCCTGCACAGTGGTAACAAGGCATGATGGATCCATGTTCTCATTCTGTTTACGCCAAATTCTGACTCTACCATCTGAATGTCTCAACAGAAATCGTCTCATCAGACCAGACCACATTTTTCCAGTCTTCAACTGTCCAATTTTGGTGAGCTCGTGCAAATTGTAGCCTCTTTTTCCTATTTGTAGGGGAGATGAGTGGTACCCGGTGGGGTCTTCTGCTGTTGTAGCCCATCCGCCTCAAGGTTGTGCATGTTGTGGCTTCACAAATGCTTTGCTGCATACCTCGCTTGTAACAAGTGGTTATTTCAGTCAAAGTTGCTCTTCTATCAGCTTGAATCAGTCGGCCCATTCTCCTCTGACCTCTAGCATCAACAAGGCATTTTCGCCCACAGGACTGCCGCATACTGGATGTTTTTCCCTTTTCACACCATTCTTTGTAAACCCTAGAAAATCCCAGTAAATGAGCAGATTGTGAAATACACAGACTGGCCCGTCTGGCACCAACAACCATGCCACGCTCAAAATTGCTTAAATCACCTTTCTTTCCCATTCTGACATTCAGTTTGGAGTTCAGGAGATTGTCTTGACCAGGACCACACCCCTAAATGCATTGAAGCAACTGCCATGTGATTGGTTGATTAGATAATTGCATTAATGAGAAATTGAACAGGTGTTCCTAATAATCCTTTAAGTGAGTGTATATCAGCTGATGCTTATACATATTGTACATCCCTAGATTTAACATCAAAATTTTAACGTATAATGTTAAAAATGTGTTTTTAATGTAACCTCCTTTTAAATAGGGAGAAGAAGAATTTATGTAATTGCATATTATTTATTTGAAAGAATTAAAATAGTTTTATGTCTATCCTTATATTGTTCAACTGGTGGAGGTTGATATGGGATTTAGAAAGGTATTAGTAATCAGTAATGCATTACTTTTTAGAGAGAGTAACTTATACAGTAATCTAATTACTGTTGAAGATGTACAGGTGCTGGTCATATAATTAGAATATAATCAAAAAGTTTTTATTTCACTAATTCCATTCAAAAGTTAAACTTGTATATTATATTCATTCATTACACACAGACTGATACATTTCAAATGTTTATTTCTTTTAATTTTGATGATTATAACTGACAACTAAGGAAAATCCCAAATTCAGTATCTCAGAAAATTCGAATATCACTTAAGACCAATACAAAGAAAGGATTTTTAGAAATCTTGGCCAACTGAAAAGTATGAACATGAAAAGTATGAGCATGTACAGCACTCAATACTGAGTTGGGGCTCCTTTTGCCTGAATTACTGCAGCAATGCGGCGTGGCATGGAGTCCATCAGTCTGTGGCACTGCTCAGGTGTTATGAGAGCCCAGGTTGCTCTGATAGTGGCCTTCAGCTCTTCTGCATTGTTGGGTCTGGCATATCGCATCTTCCTCTTCACAATGCCCCATAGATTTTCTATAGGGTTAAGGTCAGGGGAGTTTGCTGGCCAATTAAGAACAGGGATACCATGGTCCTTAAACCAGGTACTGGTTGCTTTGGCACTGTGTGCAGGTGCCAAGTCCTGTTGGAAAATGAAATCTGCATCTCCATGAAGTTGGTCAGCAGCAGGAAGCATGAAGTGCTCTAAAACTTCCTGGTATACGGCTGTGTTGACCTTGGACCTCAGAAAACACAATGGACCAACACCAGCAGATGACATGGCACCCCAGACCATCACTGACTGTGGAAACTTTACACTGGACCTCAAGCAACGTGGATTGTGTGCCTCTCCGCTCTTCCTCCAGACTCTGGGACCCTGGTTTACTTTCATCAGAGAACATAACTTTGGAGCACTCAGCAGCAGTCCAGTCCTTTTTCTCTTTAGCCCAGGTGAGACGCTTCTGCCGCTGTCTGTTGTTCAAGAGTGGCTTGACTCAAGGAATGCGACAGCTGAAACCCATGTCTTGCATACGTCTGTGCGTAGTGGTTCTTGAAGCACTGACTCCAGCTGCAGTCCACTCTTTGTGAATCTCCCCCACATTTTTGAATGGGTTGTTTCACAATCCTCTCCAGGGTGCGGTTATCCCTATTGCTTGTACATTTTTCTACCACATCTTTTCCTTCCCTTGGCCTCTCTATTAATGTGCTTGGACACAGAGCTCTGTGAACAGCCAGCCTCTTTTGCAATGACCTTTTGTGTCTTGCCCTCCTTGTGCAAGGTGTCAGTGGTCGTCTTTTGGACAACTGTCAGGTCAGCAGTCTTCCCCATGATTGTGTAGCCTACAGAACTAGACTGAGACCATTTAAAGGCCTTTGCGGGGGTTTTGAGTTCATTAGCAGATTAATTTTAATAAAATAAAAATTACAAGCTAATTCAAAATATTAATATAACTAAAATAACACTGATGATTAAGTTGCAAGTTTGAGGAGTGTACTAGTTTTGCCCCCAGAAGAGCCTTTTCCTCACCCTGTGGATTTAAAATAAAGTTCCAGAGATATTCCTTTGTGAACGTGTCCATACTGACTTGAGAGATTTCAGTTGTGAACGTCCTGTTCCACCTCATCGCAGTCTATTAAAAATGAGATCTGGAGTACAGAAAAATCACTGCCATTTTCACTGGCTCATCTTTTCATTATGTGTTTTGTGAAATGGCAAATTATTCTGTGGGAAGCATCTTTCGAAAATTGGTAGTCTGCCCAGACAGGGCTGCAAAAACATGCTGTGCGGGTGCAGACTAATCACAGTCTTTTGGCATCAAGGGACCCAATGTGCCACCCAACCAATCTTCCTGCCCTGTCATCAGTCAAGGGACATTCTGATCTTTATAACATGCTGGTGATGACAATTTTTTCCTTAATAATCGTCTTCAAAATGTCTACTGGTTATGCCTTCAAAATATGCCAGAAAACTTCTCAATGTCTGATTTTATTTAGTACTTATCTGACTCATTTCAACTGTCAGCAGGGTTGCCAGATCTGTGCAACAAAACTAGCCTAATGGTCAATCAACATTTGCCCCAAAATAGCCCAATGTGAGGTGCTGGAAATTGTAAGATCCAGTTGGGGGTGGGGTATGACAGGTATGACATCACTTTGTAGGCTAAAAAGCGGAAGCCAGTTAGCACTTTAGCACTGTGCCGAAGTCAATGGATTTTTTAAATGGGATTTTGTTTAAATGGCTGAAATAAGGTCTGTGGTGAGCACAAGCTCAAGACACTTTCACGTTTTATTCTACGACATAAAATACATCAGTATTAACCACACTCGTGATTTTTTGAATCTGTTACGTGTCTTGAAAAAGGCGGATGATAACAAGTGGCTAAAAGGAACTACAGAGGCTGTCGAGGAGCTTACACATCATCACGCCGAACAGGTAACCTCAGTCCGCTTTTATAACCTCATTATGCTCATAATTGTTGTCAGAAGCTTAATGATGGTGACATTGAAATCGCGGGACCGTGGTGTAGTCCGTTTATAGCTTACCTTTAGCTTTTTACTTCTTGGGACTGCATTTAGGCTTCAAAATTCATAAAAGTTGTTCACCTGTGATAATTATCTTGATGGACAAAACGTGTAAGTATCAAACTTTTGTTGATCACAGAGCTTGTTTTGTGATAATTCAAAAGCCTATAGGAAATGGAAAAGGAAAACCAGAGAGATGCCACTGGATGGCCTACAAAGTGACGTCATGCCTGCACCACTCAATTCTAATCAAGTGTGAAACAAGTCCTGGAAAGTGAAGCCAAAGCGATTTGATCGCCCCCAGGTGGCTGGTCTCAGTATAGCTCATAAACCCCTGTAATCAAATGAGACGTGAGACACTAAACAAATTACACTTCAAATCATTTTTTTCCAGCGATAGTTTGTCATTTTAGGTAATTTTTTATCACGCTAATGCTTTTTTAAAATAAGTTAGGTTTTAGTTATCTGGTGCTATAAAAACGGGAATGATGTCATGATTGACAGCTGAGATCGACAGCTTCTCTGAGTGAAGCAGTCACTGAAGCATCCTGAATTTTTTGGGAGGAGATTGGAGCTTTAACTTTAACTTCTACATTTCCATAACCATTTATTTCACACCGACATGAGTTTTTCTGCAGTAAACTACAAACTGATTCTGCGGGAGTGGGCGTGGCCTTGATACCGCAGCTCCACACTGATGTGCAGACTCAGCAGATCAGCGGTTTCAACAATGGAAGAGAGTGAAGGCGTGTCGTCCATCTTTTTTTTACGGTCTATGATTCAAATTGGTATTTTTTTTATCTATCCCTCCATTATCTTCCGCTTATCCGGGGCCGGGTCGCGGGGGCAACAGTCTAAGCAGAGAGGCCCTGACTTCCCTCTCGCTAACCACTTCCTCCAGCTCTTCCGGGGGAAGATATTTTCCCCCAATATTTTTAAGAGTTGAATAAGACACCCAAACTCAATTAACATTAAATCATTGTTCAATTTAATGTTTGTGGCTCAAACCCATTCCTACTTTTTGTGACATATTTACACACTTAAATTAAAATCATCTTTCCCCATATTTTGTACATCTTTTTAATCTCTTGCAAAAATCAAAAAATCTTGCAAATGTCAAATTATTTTGTGAACCAACCTTATTTTGCTCGGGTTTATGTATTTTTATTTATTTCTGGCAGTGATATAGAAACTTTCACACATAAAAGTGTTTTTTACACACAAAATGAAACATTTTAGCACATTTCCTATAGGTGTAATGAAACTGTTACACTTCACTCACGGTTCTACACAAGGGTCTTCGATTAAGAATCTACATTCAAATGAAAACAAGCAGTAAAAAGAATCAAACCAGGATCAAACACTTTTTTTAAGATTTACAAGGTTTTTTAGTAACACTTTACAACAAGATTGTATGCATTAAGATGAATTCATTTCTGCGCAAACACTAATTTTTATACATTGACATTAGTTAATGCATTATGAACTAACAATATACAATAGCATATTTATAAACATTAACTTAATAAATGCAATAAAAATCATAATACATAACGCATTAACTAATGTCAACATACAGAACCTTATTGTAAAGCGTTACCAGTTTTTTCCCCCACGTCTCATCAATAATGTTTTATATATGCCACTGCTCACGATGGCAGTGTGGAAGACAAGACCCTAACGGACAAACAAGTCATGACATCGCAATCATATAATAATAAATCACGAGAACCCACACAGATACTGCTATGTTACAAGTGATTTTTGACAATCGTAACAAAACCCAATGTTGTTCAAATGGAAAGACGGTATTAGGTAGACATTTGGGAGCCATCTTCAACTATGTAATAGCAGCCAATAGAGCTTTGCAGTACTTTCTGAAACAATACGAACTGGCATTACTTTCTGTACAGGCCAACAAAATCTGCTCAACTTTAGGTAGAGGTGTGCGTAACATCTTGATATCCAGTCCATTAGAATCCGTACTTGGCTTGCGTTTGTCGCCGAGTCATTTTGTTGTCGGCCCAGTTGTTCTTGAGTTCCAGCTCGCGTTCCTTGGCCTGATGAATCAGATACGTGATTTGGTGTTTGCGTCTCTGCTGCCCCGTTGGCTGATCTCCTTTTTTCTGAAACGAGATGGAAAAGTCAGTCTCTTTCTTTCATTTATCTCCATCCATCAAATATCCATCAGGAAATGGACAGATGGCAACTTCCACACCTGTCTGATCTGAAATGTCCTCATTGAATGCCTTCTGTTCGAGGTGCTTACCTTGCTGAAGGACTTGCGTGGCTCTGCCTCTGCGGACATGTTCTTGGCCATCCACTGCTTATTGCCGCTGAGCTGATCGTCTCCTTTGATCTCTAGGAACTTGATTTCTTCTCTCCCGCGATTCTGTTTGCCCTGGAGCCGTCGAAACTGGAGAAATACAAAGAATGTTGGATTTTAACCCTGATCAATCAGGAGTTAGTCATGGCAAAACGTCATGATGCACTAGATGGTTTCTAGGGTGTTCTTAGTGGTTGCTAGGTGGTTACTTACTGGCCCAAGGAAAAAAACAACAACAACATCATCTATACAGAGTTTTGCACCTGTTTTACATCCACTAGGCAAAATTATAAATACATTTGCTTGGAAAAGTAACAGCACACCACAACAAGATGCATGATGCAACCAAATGCACGCCAAAGATTAATACAAAGATTAATAAGTAAAAATTATACTATGAACAATAGCAATCAGACATGTGATTGGCTAAAGATCAAATTTACTTATAATTTATTCAAAATAATATTTGTATGTGTTTTTTTATTATTTACAAATCAATGAAACAATACCACTATTGCAATTATATTATTGTACTGTAAAACAAAACAATCGTTTTTAAATAATAATAATAACCATTATTCAGTAATATTTTTATTTATATTATATCATTATAATTCATAAAATATTATATTTATACAAAAACAAAATCAATAAAATATATTACCAATAATACTAATGTACTGTGAAATGTAGAAAATAACTAATTCAAAATAATAATTGTATTATTTAAATTACTAAAACAAACAAATTAATAAAATATATTATGATTGCAATAATTCTATTGTACTGTAATTAATTAAAATGTAATAATAATAATTCATTTAATTTTTTTATAAATAATTATTAAATTCATAATAAATTAATTCTTAATTATAAGATTATTTGAGAATTTAATAAACAACAATAAAAAAACAAGAATGATTATTATTACTTTGGTTTACAGAATAATAAAATAAAATAACCAATATTTATGGCTGTGAATTAAAAGTATTTGATAATACAGCAATTTTATAATTTACCCCAAAAAGCTTGAGCTTCCGTTTACCACAACTGTTTATACGTGAATAAAAGCCTAATTCAATCCGTTCATCATATAAAGCGATCAAGTCTCTTCAGAGAATTTTAATTAAACCGTTCGATTCATGTGGATTATTTTTATGATCTCTTTATGAACTTTTTGAAGCTTTCCTGTAGCTCAAACAATAAGAGCGTGGCGAGCCAAGGTCATGGGTTCGATTCCCAGGGAAAGCAAGAACTGACAAAATGTAAAAATGTGTACCTTGAATGCAATGTAAGTCGCTTTGGATAAAAGCGTCTGCCAAATGCATAAATGTAAATGTAAATGTAATGAAGTGTTAAAGTGGTAGTTGCGTAGCTGTCAATGGAGGGGCAGAAAGCTCTCAGATTTCATCAAAAAGATTTGTGTTCCGAAGAAGAACGAAAGTCTTACGGGTTTGATATGACGTGAGGGTGAGTAAATGATGACAGGATTGTCATTTTTGGGTGAACTATCCCTTTAACCAATTTATGTAGATCATACTTCAGGTTGGAAAATATGGAAATCCATATAATTACAGAAAAAAGCACTGTCCTGAGTAATAGAGATGCTACAAACAACTCACTGCTTCATCATTGAACATTGAAGAGGACCCTGAATCATCTTGCTCATCAGCTGCAGAGTTTGGGTCTTGGTAATATCCCTCCCCATAGTACTCCTGCCAAACATATATTCATAAAGCATCAGCTGCTGCATCTGGAAAGGAATATGGTGTATGATGCATATTCATAAGGACTCATGTTTGTAGTACCTGTGGAGAAGTCTCTGGCAGTGGATTCTCAGGATACTGAGGTGGGTATTCTTCCTTCTCACAGTCTTGCATGGCTCCGATTGACCTACTGCAACTGTCCGCATTAGAACTAAAGTCCAATGGGGCGTCCTCCGCAGCAGGTGGAGGGTGTAGAGAGGGAATGTAAAGAGAATCTGGGTTTTGAGACATCACTGGCTCTGCTGAGCTTTTTGGTAGGGAAAAGTAGTTCTCCGGAGCGACTTCATCGTCACTTCCCTCTTCATCTGCGGCCATCTGTCGTGCTAACTGCATCGCCGCTGACTTCGCAGCAGCTTTGATGGCGGACGGGGATGGGCTGGTTCCAGAAAGACCCTGGGACTTTGCTGCGGGTGCTTTGGGCTTATCCGATCCAGGGCGTTTGGTTAGGGTGTGCGGCACCAGGGGCCGCTGCATTTCCTTCACCACCAGATTCTTAGGCTGGGGCAGCAGAGAGGACAGACCACCACCTCCCTAAAGAATATGGAAGAAAATATTCTTTTTTACTACATGGTAAGTCCCACCCAGAGCATTTATACTCTCACAAAAAATATGATGAAAACAGGCCATCCAGAAAACGTTGTGATGATGATGCTCATTAACATATGCCCGTCCACATAAATGCTTATTTAATATTTAGAAACTTGGAAGAGGCACTGAGACTTATTTCAAACGTTATCCAATGATAAGTGAGGACATTTAATTTAGCTTAAATTGCAATTTGCTTAAAGCCGGGGATACATTGCACGATTTTAGCAATTGTATAAGATCATTACAAATCACGCTGTGCGACATGGATCTATTAAACTTGGGTACGACATGTACAGTCATGGTCAGAATTATTGGCACCCCTGGTAAATATGAGCAAAGATGGCTGTAAAAATAAATCTGCACTGTTTATCCTCTTAATCTATAATTCAAAAAATTTGCAAAAATCTAACCTTTCAAGTAAAAGAATGGAAAGTCTGGGGAAACTTGCATTATGAAATAAATGTTTTACTCCAAAACATGTTGGAAAAATTGTTGGCACCCCTAGAATTTTTTATGAGTAATGGCAATACACGTCTCTGAAGTGTATTGCCATTAATATTTACATTTTTTAGCACACGGTCATGAAATTGTCCAGCCATGACTTCCTGTTCCGCAGGTGTATGAGGAAACCCAAAGGCCAAATTCCCTTAATCCTTCATCACAATGAGTAAAACCAGAGAATATAGTTCTGATCTGCAGCAAAAGATTGTTGAGCTTCACAAAATAGAAAGTGGCTGTAAGAAAATAGCTAAAGTATTGACAATCCCCATTTCCACCATCAGGGCAATAATTAAGAAGTTTCAATCAACTGAAGATGTTACGAATCTGCCTGGAAGAGGACGTGTGTCTATATCGGCCTAATGCACGGCGAGGAGGAGCGTCTGAGTGGATAAAGACTCTCCAAGAGTCACAGATGGAGAATCGCAGAGATTAGGTGAGTCTTGGGGGCGTTTCAAGAAAAATCCTTCTTGCTCATCCAGAAACAAACTCCAGCATATTCAGCTGTCAGACACGACTGGAACTTCAAACAGGACCGGTTTCTATGGTCAGATGAAACTATAAAAAGAGTTTTTGGCAGCAAACCCACCAGATGGCTTTGGTGCAAACAGGGATAAAAACTACCTCATAACCACGGTTAAAAATACTGCTGGATCTTTAATGTTGATGTCCTGGGCATCTTCAGATATATGGCATCATGGATTCTACCAAATACCAACAGATAATTAAAAAAATAAAAAATGTGTCACTGATCACAAAATAAAGCTTCTGCCATGGATGTCCCAGTTCCCTGACCTGAACCCTATAGAAAATGAGTGAGGTGAACTGAAGAGAAGAAGCACCAACATGGATCTGGGAATCTGAAGGATCTGGAGAGAGTCTGTATGGAGGAATGGTCTCTGATATCATGTCAGGTGTTCTCCAAACTCATCAGGCATCAAGACTCAAGACCGTTATCTTGGCAAAATTAGGTTGTAAAAAGTATTTAATAAAAGGGTGCCAATAATTATGGTCAACGTGTTTTGGAGAAAAGCATTCATTTCATAATGTGATTCATTTTTAACCAAAAAAGGTTACGGACTGCAGCTTTAACACAATTCTTTGATTGGTGGAGATCATGGGTAGCCTGGTTAAAACCAAACCATTCTAGTAAAGTAGTAAATCTAATCATTACTCAGTAGTAAATCTAAATTTGCCGGAAGTTGTCTGGGTTTTGCCAGGCTAAATCATGGGCAGAATCATGGGCAATGTAGTTTTCCCACCCAGGCATAACTAAAAATAAATAAATAAATAAAAAAGTTGAAATGATGTGTTGATGACTTCAACAAGCATATACAATCAATACTATCTCTGAGGAATACAGTAGGTTTGTCTTTTGTCTAAATACATAATATAACTAAATGTATGTGACAAATAAAACTCTCTTGAATCTTAAAGGTTTAGAAGTTAAAAATCAATTCCACAATGGGGAAAATGTATGAGATTCTTACTACGGGAGTAATTTATATTTAATAAATATATGTATATCTAATTATACATTTAATAATATTTTATATATTTAAATATGAAAAAATATATTCCAAGGGTCAGAAGAAGGTGGGAAATATTCATTTTAAAATAAAGTACAGCTGTAATGATAATTTAAGAAAAAAAAAAAAAACTTTAATAAGAAGTGGACTTAAAATGTGGGGGCCGGGGACGTTTTATCCATACCTGAGGAGCTCGTTTCTTTCGTACTGGCTCGTCATCATCAGAGTCAGACTAAAACAGACAAACGCCATCAATCAGAAAGAGTTTCAGTAAAATAATTTGGCTTTAATGTATCAGTCAAAAACTCACATCTGCTGGTTTTATTACAGGGACGCTGATTTTAACGGGCTCTGTGCGTTTCTTGGGTTTCGGCAGATCCATAGTCATCCTCTTGGGTGGAGGAGCTGGTGCCTGTTCTGTCTTTTTCGGCGCGGGCAGAGAAGCGAACAGTCCGCCGGTCTTGCCCGCAGGTCGAGCGGGTAAACCCGGCGAGTCGTCGCGATCACTGTCGTCGCTGCTGTCGTACGCTACTAGAGACATCGCCACCGATCAGATGTGTTCATAAGAGAGTGAATCAGACGCAAGAATCGCTGACGAGCATCACTTTCACTAACGCAGCTCGACTGATCTCATATCATTCTGTGCTGTCCTTCCAGGTTTACACGAACAGATATCGACACAACATGCCAAATTCGCCTCCGGACAAACAACGGTTGCAGCAGGAGCCTTGCTTGCTAAAACAATATTTTCATTGCAAAACGCGATTAAAACATGAATATATTAGTCTAAACAAACAAGTAATAACCGTTAGTAAACATATATCGTTCCTCTCTAACCATTTAGACCCATAAACATTTTTCTTCCACCATCGTGAAGGATTTGCTCCACATCCGCTGCACTGTTTCAGGGGATTAAGCGACACTGACGCCAACTGGCGTGGAGTGGAATCTGATCAATAAACGTGACGAATAAACAAAACTGAAAAAAAAGTGTCATTATATAGAACAATACCCTTGCAAAAAACATAACTCACACATAGCTCTGCTGGAGGAGCTCGAGTATCTATTGCTATGCAAAGATATATTACAGCGAGAGAAACTATTATTGTGGAGATAGATAAAGCACACACACAAAAATTATTTATGTGAATATCATTTGAACAGTCTTGCGGCAGCTGAGGTAAAGAGGTCGTTCAGTTGGTTAGTTTAGGCAGAATAATGAGTGGGATTTTTGTTTGATAATGTTTTTGTTTAGAGGACTTTAAATGCTCACCAAGGCTGCATTTGATTAGAAATATAGTAAAACCAGTACTATTGTGAACAATTATTACAATTTAAAATAACTTTTCTATTTTATTATATTTTAAAATGTCATTTATTCCTGTGAAGCAAAGCTGAATTTTCAGCATCATTCCTCCAGTGTCACATGACCCTTCAGAAATCATTCTGACATGATGGTTTGCTGCTCAAGACACTTTTCTTATTATCATCAATGTTGAAAACAGTTGTGCTGCTTAATATTTGTGTAAACATTTTTCAAGATTCTTTGACGTATAGAACATTAAGAAACAGCATTTGACCCCAAACGTTTGAACCACAGTGTACATTTGTACAGAAAATAAGCCACGTGTACTGGTTGGTAGCATGTGTTTGTGGCAGAAAAATCAAGGAAGCCGAGTATAATATTTTGTTAGATTTATTGACAAAGTCTGCAGAACACATACATTATTTCACCATGATAAATAATCTTGCTGTTGTTGTTGAGCTCAAACATAATACACAGTCTCTGTGGTAACTCAGTACCAGTAGCTTTTACGAGGCCTTCTATCTTCCTGAATGTTTAATTTCTCCATAACTTCTTCCTCAAGGGTTTTCAAAGATGGCATGTATGTTTTCAGAAGCGCGTCCTCTGGTGATGTGTCCTTGGGTCCATCTGCAAGGTAGATAAACACTCCATATTTAAATATATAAAACTCTAGGTAGAAATGCATTGTTTTTTTTTATCTTTCTACTCCTTTCCTTTCCTCAGAAACCCCACCTTTCCACTGCTGGGGAATGATGCCATCTTTTCTCTGGTAGACTGGTTTGGGAATAATTCGTCCTGTCCTGACAGAAACGCGCACTCGCTCACCCTCTTCAGTGTATCTCCACTCAATATCTGTGGGCTTCCTAAGAAACATTATACACAAGCAGATACATTAAGAGCCAGGTGTGTTGCATGATCAGGCATAACATTATCCCCCTAACATCTCCCTTTTGCTACCAAAACAGCCCTGACCCGGACTCCACTAAACCCCTGAAGGTGTGCTGTGGTATATGGCACCAAGATGTTAGCAGCAGATCCTTTAAGTCCTGTAAGTTGTGAGGTGGGGCCTCCATGGATTGGACTTGTTTGTTCAGCACATCCCACAGATGGTCGACTGGATTGAGATCTGGGGAATTTGGAGCCCAAGTCAACACCTCAAACTCGTTGTTGTGCTCCTCAAACCATTCCTGAACCATTTTTGCTTTGTGTCAGCATTATCCTGCTGAAAGAGCCACAGCCACCAGGGAATACCGTTTCCATGAAAGGGTGTACATGGTCTGCAACAATGCTTAGGTAGGTGGTACGTGTCAAAGAAACATCCACATGGATGGCAGGTCCCAAGGTTTCCCAGCAGAACATTGCCCAAAGCATCACACTGCCTCAGCCGGCTTGCCTTCTTCCCATAGTGCATCCTGGTGCCATGTGTTCCCCAGGTAAGCGACGCATACGCACCCGGTCATCCACGTAACGTAAAAGAAATTCAGAAGTGATTCATCAGACCAGGCCACCTTCTTCCATTGCTCCGTGGTCCAGTTCTGATGCTCACGTGCCCACTGTTAGTGGCCGTGGACAGGGGTTAGCATGGGCACCCTGACTGGTCTGTGGCTATGCAGCCTCATACGCAACAAACTCCGATGCACTGTGTATTCTGATACCTTTCTATCAGAACCAGCATTAACTTCTTGAGCAATCTGAGCTACAGTAGCTCGTCTGTTTGATTGGACCACACAGGCCTGCCTTCGCTCCCCACGTGCATCAATGAGCCTTAGCCGCCCATGACCCTGTCACCGGTTCACCACTGTTCCTTCCTTGGATCTCTTTTGATAGATACTGACCACTGCAGACCGGGAACACCCCACAAGAGATTGTGGAGATTTTGGAGATGCTCTGACCCAGACATCTAGCCATCACAATTTAGCCCTTGTCAAACTATCTCAAATCCTTACGCTTGCCCATTTTTCCTGTTTTTAACACAACAACTTTAAAAATGTTTTCTTGCTGCCTAATATATCCCACCCACTAACAGGTGCCATGATGAAGAGATAATCAGTGTTATTCACTTCATAATGTCATAATGTATTACGCTAATGTTTGGTGCTCCAGAAGGCCATATTAATGCTCACCTGTCAGTAGGGTCAATAAGCATAACATCCTTCAGCAGCAGAGGGGCTTCACTGGCAATGTAAGTACCCCGGTAAACTCCAGATCTGCCAACATACCTGTAATGCTGGAAAAACATAAAAAAAACCAAAAAAAACAATTAAAAGTGCTGCTTTTCAATAAAATCCTAATGAAGAGAATCAAGAGTATTAAACATGTTTTACACCTACCGTGTTCAGGCCCTCGAGCATGACCCAGTTTCGATGCCGGAACACCTGAGAAACTTTGCCCTGCTTTCCTTTGTCCTTTCCAGACAAAATATCCACCTGGTTGAATTAGATTTAAATGGTATGTTATGCAGATATGCATTGTGAAATAATACAAAACATGAACAAGTTAAGGGGATAAATGGTGTTAAAACATCTACAACAGGGAGATTATTAAAACCAGGAGCCATGGACCTCCAAATATAATCATTGTTGTGCGAGGGACTCCTATTTAATATTATATAAAGATATTATTTGAAAAAAAAAAAAAAAAAAAAAAAAAAATCAATTTCAAATGTTTCATTTTTATGCTTTTTTCCCTACCTGTAATACTGTACTGCTAAATGTATTATTTATTTGTGTAATTTTTTATTTTATTTTAATCAATTATTTTTTAAAGGTGCACTATGTAAAAAAACAATTTCAGTAAAATATCCAAAAGCCACTAGGCCAGTGTTATATATTTTGTTCAGTTGAGTACTTACAATATCCCACATGTTTCAAACTAAATCGTGAAAAAACTTAAATCGTGAGAAAATTGCTATTTTAACCAAGGAACCGGGACGTGTGAGGGCGTCGCCTGTCAATGGCATCATATCTGTTACCCTCGGTTTCCGTTTTATTCTGCAGAAACGCTTTACTCTCACTGCAGTGTGCAACAAGTGTCATAGCAGCCGCTGAGTAACGTCATAACATCATTTTCAACACACTCAGATGTATCTAATATGATAAACAGAGCTGCGTTACCTCATACTCATGACCGGAAAAGCGGAAATGGCGCCGGCGACTGTAGCATAATAAAAGTCCCGCTTCTCGCGAGGCGTGTGTTGTGTTCATCTTATTAACAATCTCTCCAGCGGCATTGCTCAGCTCCCACAACACTCAGTCCTGCTCTGCTTCATACTACAGTAACTTTAATAATCGCATCCATGAACATGATTTCTGCCCAAGTCCTGTCCCGATTCTTTTCCACCGGCTGTGAGGGAAGACCACATGTCCCAAGATTCCCAACTTCTGTTGCATGCTGACTTTAATTTTTTTTTTTTTAATGTTTTTAAAAAATCTGTAAACTGTTCCACAGTCCCCCTAGTTTGAAACCCCCTTTTTAACAATATCAGTACTATTATATTTCAGTGGACTAAAAGATACCTATGATCTGCAAGAAGAAAAAAATTAACAAAACTACAAAAAAATTGTCACTTACTGTGTCTCCTCTAAGGACATGCCATTCTTCTTTTGCAATCGGTTCAACAAACACCTTTCTTCTTTTCTTGCCTGGTGGATTGAGCCGCTTGGCTGCGATCGTCCACGGTCTGTTTGTCCCGTAACGATAATCATGTGGAAATGCAGCTTTTGCTGCCATCGAAAGCAGCGCTGTCAGTCTCATGCTGCTGTGGACAAAAGATCAATCCATAAATTACCGATGGACTCTACACCTGAACAACATATGTCAAGCATTTCTTCTGTAAAAAAACCAACAACATATTTAAATGGTCTATTCTCCAGACAATTTGAATTACTACACTTTCTTGGGCTTCGATGAGTGTTTATGCGTGAGGTCTTTGCACGGTACCCTACCTGAATTGCTGCTTTTAGAGGCACATTTAAATAAAATAACCAAATTAGTTTGTATAAATCATAAATTCTCCATCCACAAGGGTCAAACTTGTGTAGAACATGCGCTACTTCCTGTTCCTTTTGAGACAAGCAACGTGAGTGTCAAAATAAAAGTCTCGACTGGCAGGGCACACGTTTAAAAAGATTATGCGCCATGGTATGCTATTCAATTATAATAATTTATGATAATTCTAAAAGTCTTCCTAAAATGTTTTGTTGGCACTTACATAAACGTTTTCCAATCCCTGAGAGGTTATGACGCTTAATATATGTCAGTATTCTTGGCTTTGGGAGGAAATTTCTCAATGATATGTACAAAAATATATGCTAAATATACTAAATAAATATGTCAAATTATGTATAATTTTGTTTGGTAAACTATTCACAATAAATCAGGTGGGTTTTGTTTCAGGTGGGGGGTGTATGTGACAACTGGAGTGAAATAAATAAAAGAATTGTGTGAGTAAAAATATTTTAATATTCATGGGATTTTGGGTTGAGCTTAACATTAATGAACGGGTTGTATTAATGCTTTAATGCTTTTCATTACATAAAAGTAAATGCCCGGTAAAGACACGGGTAGGAACCTTTGAATTTGTAAAAACAAAATATTAAATATTACTACTTTAGGATATTATTAATATCACCATACAAGAGCATATTAGGAATTTTCTAAATTCTAATAAAAGTCCATCATTATGTCCTATAACAATATAGTTGTTTATATTTCATGAAAATGTACACAAAAAATGACAGTTGCCTGACAGAATATTAAAAGGATTCTTCTTTTTTTTTTTTTTTTTTACTCGCGTAAAATCGTTAACCAATCAAATCGCCCTTTCATTCTGTATCCAAGTAGGATGACTCAGACCAGCCAACTAGCGTCGAGCTTTGCTTTGTAGTCAGGCAGACATAACACAGTCGTCCAATCACAAAATAAGCCGAAAGGGGATTTTTGCTCTATATTTGTCTCAGGTAGTTTCTTTTTCGTTTATAAAATAAACGGTACAATTATTTTGTATTTGACTGAGATATTGCACTAGGTAAACTTTGTACAATGATAATGGGTATGGTTTAGGAGAAAAGCCAGGTATTTTAATGTAATAATCGAAGGTTTACGAGGCGTACAAGTGTAGCTAGCTAGTTCTATAGGAACAGTCATGGGTAATGATATTAACGACAGCTAGCTTGTGCATACATATACTAAAATCTAAAGTTATTTTTTACAAAGTATGTCATTAAATTTCGAATTATAGTAAAATAACTGTTCATTTTATGTCGGTTTTGTTAAGTCGACGTCTGTTCGGCCTGTTCGAACTCACGTTAGCCTATTAGCCGCTATGTCATGCTCATTAACACCAGGCTGCTGTGAGGTTTGTTTCAGGTGATTAATGAGCATTTGCGTTTGAGAATTTGGTTAACTTGCGCTAAAATGAGCTTTTGGTCATAAATAACCAATGGCCTCGTCTAGTTTCTGGTTGGTTGGCCTGTCAGTACGCCCACAAAGATATACACATGGGTGTAATCAACCAGAACTGTGCATGTCTCATATATGCTAGTCGTATGTTAGATTAAATCATGCATTAAAGTGATTATGAGTGATCGGATTTGATCCTGGTATCATGCATACACCGGCTGAAAGCATCAGTTTCTTATGTTGAGATCTTCATTGTGCGCGTGTGTTGCTGAATATGAGGGAATGTCTGGACTGGGGCAGGAAAAACAGCCCTGCAGTATTTGGGCATGGTCGCTATCCGATTGACCTGACAACAGTTTCATGAGTGGCTGTTATTTTCAAAACGGGGGAAATGTCTTGAGCGTTTAGACGTGGGAGAATGTAGGCGCTTGCGTGGTTTTATTGCGTGTTTACAGTCTGTCGCTGAATGTGTAAACCTGGCCTAAATCTGCTAGTTTGTAGTGAAACTGATGCTCATTTACAGACACGTGACGAATTGATTGTCTATCAGTAAGCAGTTTATTCTAAGACTATTTTAACAAGCTTCCTGCAGACTTTGTTGTTTTGCATATTAAAGAAATAATATACAACAATATTTGTACTTTTTTTTTTTTTTTAACCTAATGACACAAATATGGTGTAAAAACTACAAACACCCTACAACTTTTACTGTTGATATAGTTGCATTAATCAATAGCGGACTTGTGTTAGAGCAGCCCTGGTTGCATCTCTCAATAAACCTATAATTAATTTACTTTTCTTTTTTTTTAAACATTCTGTTGCATTAGCCAAACCCTAAATGTGAACACATACTAACATCTACCTCATATCTCATATCTAGAGCTTCAGGTCCAGGAGGGTTCTGAATGCAGTTTGTCAGTCCAGAGTGGTTGAGACATGGCAGAAGATCAGTTAAAGGCAGACTCCTCGGCTGGGGAGGGGGAGACGGAGCCCAGTATGCTGCTGCAGAAGCTTAAGAGCAACATTTCGTAAGAACTACTACTTTTCACTCTTTCTTCATTGTGCTATAGGATCTTAAATCTGTATCTATTGCCTGAAGAAATGGTATATTACATTCAAAATTAAAGGGATATTTCACCCAAAAATGAAAGTTCTGTCATCATTTACTCACCCTCCCCAGCAAGCAATTTTGCATTTGCAGATGTCTAATAGCCGTCCAAACACAGCCCTGACATCTAGGCTAAAACAAGGCAAAATTTGGGCTGTCAGTGAAAATGTAATAGACGTCTAACCAAAGAAATGAAAGCAAGCACCTTGTAATCACTGTTGACTTTGCTTACATGATGAAATATCATACAAGTTACTTTGGCAAAAACCGAGACGGTGAAATTACGGCTATTGCTTGCTGGGTCATGTCGTTCCAAACCCATAAGACTTTTATTCATCTTCAGAACACAAATTAAGATCTGACAGATTTCTGTACTACGCAACTACCACTTTGACGCTTCAAAAAGTAATCTATATGAATTGAGAGGCTTAGTCAAAATTTTCTGAAGAGACACAATCGCCTCATATGATGAACAGATTGAATTTAGGCAAGTTCACTTCAGGTCTGAGTAGTGCATTGAGTTCACTCTTTTTAACATCAAACACGTTCCACACTTTATTTTCTCATGCATGAATGTTTCTTTGCTCGCTAAGATGTAAATAACATTTTGAACCGTCAAACGCTGCATGGATATATGTCACTCCCTGCAGGGCGTGGAAGCAGAGCTCTGCACACATATCCTGACGCCTGCTGCCACATCGACGCAGATGAACAAATGTAGCTCTTATTAGAATGCTCTCATGTCATTCTTAAAGTACCGGTACTAATAAAATGTGGTGTCCTATTGTTTTTAATAGCAGGGTATCGTGATACCTTTCTAGTACCGGTATATCATGCGGCACTAACCCCGGAGTTGATGTAAGCGGGAACTTGCGATTGAATGAAACATCTGGAAATGAAGCAAAATAACAGAGAACAAAAATGGCGAAGTGTGCCCTGTCCAAATACCCACACTTGCGGTCTTTGCACTTGACCACTTGTTGACTTGCATGATGTATTTCCTGTGTTTGGCCCAAGTGTTCAAGTAGGTGTGAAGACTGCAAGTGTGTATATAACTTTTGATTACCCAATGAGACACACTTTGAGTGTTTACAGAGCTTTACAGTACTTCCCAAAACAGCTAGATCATCTTGTCATTAATGTAGTTCATATTTACATGCGAGTAATCATTTGAATCGTATTGTATGTTTTATACACAGTGAAAATAGCCTGCATTTGACCGAAATTACAGAATCGGCAGAAAGCGGATATCTGGATAGCATCGTAAATGTTTATATGGTTGTCACTGCATTTGACACTTCATATAATTTTGGTTTTAATAAGATTTTCCCAATAAACAGGCAAGAATAAACCTGGTGTCCTCCATGATTCCTGTTCATTCTGACAACAGAGCACTTGAATGCAACAAGCTCGTAATCACGACTTCAGGAGTGGGAATCAACAAATTTCCAATAGCATGTGAAGGGAGCATGAGTTGGAGCTGGTTAGAGCTAAACTCTGCAGGGCCCTATAGAAACTGAGTTGAGACTACTGTGCTAGTGGCGCAGAAATTACACACACTTATTTTTTTTAATAAAATATCTCTTTTTTACCGTTATTACCAGAAATGGAAAAAAAATGTCTTTCCATCTTGATTTGAACATATATACATGTATGTTTCTAATCTTTTTTTATCTTTTCACAGTAAAAATGTGCAGGGCAAAGTGGACAAAATTTTGGTAAGTGGATAAAGTATAATGAGATTTCAGTCTTCTGAAGTTGTATAATTGATATCAAGTGTATTTTGAGTTGTAGTTATTATATTCTTATTTATAACAAGGGTCTAACAGGGTGACACTTTTTGTTAGCTATAGTGTGAACTCGAGAAACTCTCAAGTATCTCATCAAGGCACAATGGTGGTAGATTAGGTTTGAACCCACAACTATTACATTAGAACTTCAGATCTATAACAACTAGGCTACAACTACTCATGTTTATGTTGTGTTACAACTGTGTCTTTTTGTATAGTATAATATTAAACACTCATTGGGCACATTTTCTTTCTCATTCCTTCTTTCTCCCTGTCTCCTCTCAGGAAGATGTACAGCGTTTCTCTGACAACGACAAGCTCTACCTTTATCTACAGCTACCCTCAGGTCCAAGTGCCGGAGAGAAGAGGTACAGGTCATAAAATCACACAAACATACTTCAGTCTTGATCCATTTGTTTAATCTGGAATGCTGTGTTTTACATATATTAATTCTGAATAGTATATTTTCTTAGCCTTTTTTCAGGCTAGCTAGAAATAACACAAATGTCACAAGAAATGTTATATGTGAAACATGTTTACAAACTGCTTCTCTGTGTGCACCAGTGGTGATTCAAACTCGGTCAACACGGCAGACCAGCTTCACACCTGCAACTGGATCCGTAGCCACTTGGAAGAACATCCTGACACCTGCCTGCCTAAACAAGATGTTTACGAGACATACCGGTAAGGACCGCTTTGTTGTCAGAAAATGTTAGGAATCATGGAGGACACCAGGATTATTCTTGCCTATTTCTAGGGGAAATCTTATTAAAGTCAAAAATATTTAATTTTGAATAAAATGTGGCATCCCATTCATACAACATTGACTGTGCTAGATGGTCAACTTGCTGACGATTCTGGAATTTCGGTCAAATACATGCGATTTTCGGTGTGTATAAAACATAACAATATGCTTCAAATGGTTGTTCGTATGTAAATATGCACCACCAATGACAAGACAAGGCGATGTAGCTGTTGTGGAAAAAACTTATAAAGAATACCAGTTGCAGCAGCTATCGTTTAAAGTTTATGGGGTGCCCAACTCAGAAACTCGGGTATCAAAATTATGTCAGAGTTTCCCAGTAGTAAATGCATCTTGAGAGGGCATTCATATCTAATCTGTAAGAATTATTCATATGCAATTAGGAAACTTGTATTTACGATACTTCCAACAGGCAGAATTACTTGTGCTTATATCTAATAAAGGTATATCTTCTATAGGTAAACACTTTCCAGCTGTTTTCTTAGACTTAAGGGTCCATCATCTGTGTTTTTTTTTCTGTCCATGTTTGCAATTTTTCACAAAAATACAATGATTACTTACTGGCCTCTTTTATATCTAAACAGGAAGCACTGTGACAACTTGCAGCATCGGCCTCTAAGTGCAGCAAATTTTGGAAAAATCATCCGAGACATCTTCCCTAACATTAAAGCACGAAGACTGGGTGGTAGAGGGCAGTCCAAATATCCTTTTGTCCCTGATTTCATTTAATTTGAAAAAAACACAACAAACATTTTTGCCTCAAAACATTTCCAAAACCCTATGTAGTGCAGTCCAAGACACAATGTCGTCAAGAGTGATACATCAATGTCATGAAAACACGCACATTCTGTGTGAACTGTTAAAGCTTTTTAAATATTTCAGATTCTTAGATGGCTTTCTGCAAATGTCAACACTCTTGATATTATGGAAGCTTGTTTCCGCCACGGAATAAAAAAAAAGTTAATTGCAACTTTTTATTTCACAATTTTGACTTTCTTGCAATCGCAAGTTTATGGGCCCTATCATACACCCGGTGCTATATATATATTATACTCACGCCCATCTGTGTGCCCATGGGCGTGCTGGTCTGAAAACAAGGTGTGTTCAGGCGCATTGTTGGTGCATTGCTATTTTGAGGCAACTGAAAACGACTGTGCCATTAACCAACCGAAACCTGGTCTAAAGTCAGTAGTGCAGTATTTTTGTTTTATTTAAAGGGCACGTTAGCCTATAGGCGGGTGCACAACACGCCGCAGTACACATACATTTTTTAAATATTAAAAATAAAAGGATTCTTCTCTGGGGAAGTGCTCAGTCTTTCTCCTCATAAATTCCACCATGTAAATAGTGAATCTGCCATGGTGCAAGCGCAACTGGCTTTTAAAGGGAACGGGAGATGAGACTCTGATCCCAAAACACACCCATTACTCATTTATAGAATAGGGACAACCCTTTTAGACCATGCGCGCCGACCATTTTTCCTGTCGTTAAACTAGCAAAAGTGGATTCGGACACGCCCTAAGTGCACCTGTGCCATGCGCTTCAAACCAAGCTCTTAGATCGTTAAAATAGGGCCCTATATCTCAGTTCAGACATTTTGTAACTGCGAATTATAAAGTTCAAATTGTGAGATATAAACTCACATTTGCTAAACAAAATGTCTTTTTTTGAGATTTTTGAAGAATTTTTAGATAAAAATGACTTTTTTTAGCATGGTGGACTATATCTGTAATGGTTTGGTTTTGAGAGGTTTTTAAGATGTCTTAATACATTTGACAAATTAATTTCATCTCATGCTTCAAATTCATTCAATTGATAATTTAACTGATTTGAAATTAATAACTATTTAGAATAACTAACTAAAAATATATTTTAATTTGATGACTTAATTTATAGTATATTGTCCCTTAACGTAATTTCCAGCACATACTGCTATAGTGGGATACGTCGAAAGACTGTGTTAAACATGCCGTTACTGCCAAACCTGGACCTCAAAAATGACCCGGTAGGTCTTCTTACTACTGACTTTTTCTCTAATTTGCCTTCACAACATGAAAATAATATAAGCTATCAGTTATGTTTAACATTATGCTTAAATATTCTATTTATATACCCATTTGATGTTGCGTCTCCAGTCTGAACTGACAGAACTGGTGCAAACCTACAAGCAAGAGGTCACCGAAGCAGCCTGTGAACTCATCTGCGACTGGGCCCAAAAGATCCTGAAGCGTTCTTTTGACACGGTGGTAGAAATCGCACGCTTCCTCGTGCAGGAGCACATCGTCAATCCACGCTGCAGCCAAGCCGAGCTCGTCACCTCAGCCGCTCTTGCAGGTACATTTAAAGTCAACAGTAAAATTACGTTACAGTTTACTCCGTGTTAATGTAGTATCATTGATAGACTGTTACAGGTTTTGTTAAAAGAAATAGATTTTATTTAGAGTTAGTAATGTTGCTGTGTTTTTGTCATTTTTTTGTAGTTTTTCTTTTTTAATATGTCTATGTAGTGTTATTTTAGTACCTCAAATTGAGAAATGCTGCCTTGGCAGCTAGATGAAATTAAATAAGTACAAGTTTTTATATTTTATCTTATTTCAGTTTATTTCAAGCAGTTAATATAAAATATATTTTTTAATGGTATTGGTTTTATTTAACGATAACAACCAATGGTTTTGCCTGTTTTAAAAAAAAAATGTTTCATTAGGTGGACCTTCCAAACCTCATAAGGTAATCAAAAAGATTTCAGCAGCTTCCCGAGCAGAGGAGGATAGTGGCAGTGTGGAAAATAAGGTATTGCTGGTCTGAAATCTGAAAATTTCAGTTTTCATTTCTATCCCTGCTAATTAAAAAAAAAAAGAATGCTATGCAAATAAAATAATAATAAGAATATTTTTATAAGAATAATCAGAATAATATTTGCATTTCTCTCTATAATAGTTGATTCTGATTGCTGCAAATATTTGTCAGATATTTTTGTATAGTCAATATAATTGATAATTGTCCCAGGCAACAGATTTCCTACATATCTGTGCATTTTTCTGTGCTGTTATGTTTCTTTACTGAATATTTAATGGCCATTTATTTAAGTAGCCGCATCCTAAGTAGGATCATTTACTGTCAGCCGATCATTGAGTGCATTTACATGCACGTTCTTAAGCCGATTATGCTTAATAAGCTGACAACGCAAGTGGTCATGTAAACACAGTAGCCCATTTCTTTTAACGGAGTAAGGTCATAAACGACTTAAGCATAAACCGGTCGACGCAGGTCGTTTTTTGCCTTTTACCTCGATTTCGTACGTCATGTAAACGCATGAACCTGCTTTTTGTGGGCTTATTGAAGTGCGCGTGTGTGATACGTGACAGGAACGCATCCTAGGTGCAGATTTAAGCGCATCCAGACAGAGCGAGTGTTTTGCAGGAAAGAAAGAAGGAAATCTCACAAACGCAGAATCTTTCATGACCCAGAAAATGTGTTCTCATCTCATGGATTAGAAGTGGTTCAGTCAAAATGCTGCATCTGTAACAGCACGAGAGGATAACATATGAGCTGGAAGTTCCCGCTGACATGTTGCAAGCTTTATTTAACATTACAACTGACATAACATATGGAATACTCAGTCATATACGCAAATGATTGTTTTGACGTCACTACAGGGAAATAACCTGATTTATTAATAAAGTCATGTAAATGCGGTTTACTTGCGTTGTCAGGTTACTGATGTGCATGTAAACCGGGAAAACTGGTCATTTCAATAAGCTGATATTTGTGAGTTATCAGTTTACTGGTGTGCATGTAAACATGTGATAGTCACATATTAGCAGTAGTACATACTATAAATAGTAAATATAATACTTAAAGAAAAACAATCATCATTGTGTTGTTTTTTGCAGCAAAAAGAGAAAGACGGCGTGGAACAGCCATCATCCAATAAGCAGCAGGTCAGTGATAAACAGACCAACAAGGTGGAGTCAGCTCGAGTGGAGGCCTACATGAAGAAACTGCCTCAGCTCCTTCCCAGAGGTACCGTTCCAGAGAAAACCTCCCCACCGTGTCTGGCACCAGCCGATTCTGGAAGTGTTCAAGTCACTTTGCCCATTACTGTCACAACGATACCCTCTCAACCAGGCGGTACCGTCCCTCTTATGATTCTGCCATCGGGCATGAGTCTCTCTTACCCTGAGCGCGAGAAAACTTCTGTTACGGTCGCCACATCTGCTGCTCCGACCCCGGTCGTCCAGAGAGCGCGACCGGCGGCTCCAAAGAGGGGTCCAGACCCATCCACCTCAGTGTCAGCAGTTGGTGTTGCTCCAAAACGCAAAAGAGGACGACCCAGGAAGCCAAGACCTGAAGACGTGGCACCACAGGTACAGTCAGCCCCAACCTTGAATCCAAATCCAGCTTTGCTCACAAGAGGAGTAATCCAAAAGGCCATGCCTTCTTGTGCTCCCGCAACTCCTTCGCAGTTGGTTGAAATTGTGATCCAGGACCAGCCAAGCTTGATGCTTAGCCAACTTCCGACCATCCAGGAAGTGACAGACGCTGAGAATAGAGGCATAGTGGTGCAGTGTCAACCTGCACCAGAACCTGAAAAGCAGCAGTCCGTCCTGTTAATGCAAGGGCCCAATCAACCCAGTTACGAGCTGACCAGCCGGAGGATGGTCATCCAACGTGCGCCGTTATCCAGAGAAGAAAGGCCTGTTCCCCTAGAAGTGCCACAGACCGCCATCTCGTACCTCCCTCCTGCAACGTTATTAGAGGACAAAGGAGAAGTGGAAATTACTCTGACTCCTGTGGAGCCACAGGCCGATTCCATGCCAAACTCAGCAGGTATCCCCACCTGCTTCGGCTCCTTGTCTGGAGAAACCCCCAAACCTGACGTCCCATAACAGCAGCACAGCAACCGTCTCCTTTCTCAGAGACTCTGTGATCTCAATGCCTTTCCAGTGCTTCTGTGAATTGCATATTAGCTTGTAGTCAAACTGAGGTTTACCATCTTGGCTGGGCTTGAGTGGGTATGTCTGCTTTCTGTGTAAAAAAAAATGTATAGAAGTACAAACTTGTCATTGTTGCCTTCAAACAGCAACTACACTCATATTTTCATATTAATAACATAAGTGAATTCCTGAAGATTCCAGGAATGCTTTTAAAGAGATTATGAATTTAAGTGACCTAAAACAAATGTTTTGACAGGAATTTTAGTGCATTGGAAATTGAACAGATATACTCGCAAATAACAGTCCAATCTGGTCCAGCTCAGTTATAAAAAAAAAGACGATTGATAGTTACCGAAGAACTGCTTACCATCCGTTGGCATTTGTCACCATGCTCAGTGCCACAAGAGGGCAGTCGATCCTTTATTGCTCTAACCATCTTTGCATGTTTGTGTTTGTAAACATGATTTGAGACATTTGAGTGTGTTTGTAGCTGTTCAGATGACAAAGAGTGATATTACGGGTTTGCAACTTCAGGGTTCTTAAAAAAGTCCCTCTCTCACCCAATGATTGGGTTAACAGTTATGAGTTCAGTTTTTTTATTTTATTTTATTATTAACGTCACAGATACAGATATACAAAGCTTCGAAATTACTACACCAAGTTGCTGTTGCCAAGGTCAAGACACCACTACTGGTTCAGATGGTGCACAATGTAGGTGGATGGATAAACAAAGACCTCTCAAGTCCCTTTAAATATGCAAATGAGGCTGTGATTTCGGGATCGTTCTCAAACCCGCCCCCTCGTTCAGGTCTGTCCAGTTGTTTCCTTACAGCAACACAAATAGCACTTAACAGATGTACATAGTTTATCCATAAGCCCAGAAGAATATCTTCATTGGTAAAGCATACCAGAACTAATTTAGAACGTTTTATTTTCCAAATGTATAGCCATCGTCACTATATTGCTACTTTGAAATTTTATTCTTATTAGTTACTAGTAAAGTGTGCACTGTCACCCTAAAAGCATGTACAAAAAAATTAGAAGTTAAGAATTTTAAAATTTGATTATATTATTTAAATTTAGTCTGAAATATGTACTAATTATTTATGTATGCAAATTCTACAGAGTTTGCGCCACAACAGTTTCCTCTTTGTTTTGATCATCTCTTAAAAGAGAACTTTGCTCTATTTTAATAGCCTTGAAATACACTATTTATTAGTGGCTTGTGTTTCAGATATTACACTTGATCTTAGCCAAAAATCCATATATGTGAGAATGTGTTGTAATAAAATTGTCATTTAATCTTTAGTTTCATAATAATAATTAATGGTATAGGACAATAGATTTGTTTGTAACTGCTTTATGAATATTATTTGATGTGCTTTATTAAATTCTAAGGTATTTAAAAGGCTATCAATTGGGTAATAAAGTCTCCTTTAAAGTTTACTTGAGATGATATAATCTCAGCAGAGGCTGTTGATGGTTAAAGAGGCACTTCATTTAAAATCAAAGCCACTCCAGTTCTGTATGAAGAGATTTGGAGTCAGATGTTGTTATTTATTCAAATAATGTAGTAATATATGTGAGATGGGAAGTGAGTAGAAGTGATAACTTTACTGTGGAGTAATGGTGCTTTAAAAAGCGAAACGGGTTTAACTACGCGAATGATTGTGATTTCACCAATCAGCAGTTTGACTGCACTTCACGTCCGCTGCTCACTGGTGCTGAATCTGGGGAGAATCACCACAGTTCAATGTTTGCAGAACGGCTAGCGGCGCGTCAGCATAAATTACATTAGGCTCGTGAAATGAATGTGCTATAAATGTCATGTTTAATTCTGAATAATATCAGCTGCTCAGTTTACTCAAGGTCTAAATTTGAACTCTAACCAAAACTAATTGAGATCTTTATTATAATTGCAGGAGCTTTTATTTTGTACAATGTGGTATTTGGGAGGGCCTGTTGCTTTTTGATCATTTGTGATTTATTTTCCCTTTTAAAGGCAGTGCACAGTTCTAATATTCTGCCTCATTTGCAATATTGAGATTTGAATACTTATGTTATATCTCAATATCCTGACGACAGCAATTCCGTATCCTGTGAAATAAATATCAGACTTGCATTGTTTTTTAAAGAATACATTGACAATAGACATGTAATTTACATTAATCAAACAGTTAATGAAGTCATTTACTTGATTGCAATGCTCAAATGAATGACTGAAAGCTGGGACATTAGATTAATATGGATATGGATTACATAATTGAAGAATGAGTGTTCTATAATTAGAAAATAATCAGATTTGACCGATCTGAAGCAGAAAAGTAATTTTTTATAACCTGAAAAGTGATTGAAAGCAGTTTATTTTATGGAAGCTTGTTTACACCAGGGAATAAAATAAACACTCTGATTGCGACTTTTAATCTCGCAGTTAGTTCAGACTTTTTTCTTGCAGTTGTGAGTTTATATCTCGCAATCGAGTTTCTCACAGTTGTGAGTTTATATCTCGCAATCGAGTTTCTCACAGTTGTGAGTTTATATCTCGCAATCGAGTTTTTCTCACAGTTGTTTATTTCTTGCAGTTGTAAGTTTATTTCTCAGTTTATTTCTCGCAGTTTATTTCTCGTAATTGTGAGTTTATTTCTCGCAGTTCTGACTTTTGGTTCAGATGGTGCACAATGTAGGTGGATGGATAAACCACCCACTTTCTCGCAGTTGTGAGTTTATATCTCGCAATTCTGAATTTTAAATTTTTTTTACTCAGAATTGAGAGAATTGTGAGTTTGTTTCTCGCAGTTGTGAGTTTGTTTCTCGCAGTTGTGAGTTTTTCCTCGCAGTTGTGAGTTCTTCCTCGCAGTTGTGAGTTTGTTTCTCGCAGTTGTGAGTTTGTTTCTCGCAGTTGTGAGTTTGTTTCTCGCAGTTGTGAGTTTGTTTCTCGCAGTTGTGAGTTTTTCCTCGCAGTTGTGAGTTTTTCCTTGCAGTTGTGAGTTTATATCTCGAAATTCTGACGATTCTGACTTTTTTCTTGCAGTTTCTCGCAATTCTGAATTTTAAATTTTTTTTACTCAGAATTGAGAGAATTGTGAGTTTATTTCTCACACTTGTGAGTTTCTCGCAGTTGTGAGATTTTCCTGGCAGTTGTGAGTTTTTCCTCGCAGTTGTGACGTTTTCTCGCAATTCTGAAATAATTTTTTTTTTACTCAGAATTGAGAATTGTGAGTATTTCCCGCAGTTGTGAGTTTATTTCTCGCAGTTGTGAGTTTATATCTCGCAATTTCAGATTTTTTTTTACTCCAAATTGAGAGAATTGTGAGTTTATTTTTTCGCAATTCAGAATTTTTTCAGAATTGAGAGAATTCATAAATTCCGAATTGTGATGTAAACTTGCAATTCTGACTTTCTCACAGTTGTTTATATCTTGCAAATCTGACTCTTCGCAATTGTGAGTTTATATCTTGTAATTGTTGATCTCACAGCTCTGACTTTATCCTCGCAATTGTGAGTTTATTTTTTAATTTTCTCGTAGTCTATATCTCGCAATTCAGATTTTTTGAGAGATTTGCGAGAACCCTCATTGCAAGATATGAATTCTGAATTGTGAGATATAAACTTGTAATTGACTTTTTTTCCCGCAGAATTGAGAAATATAAACTCAGAATTGCCAGTTAAAATCTCAGTTGCGAGTTAAAGTCAGAATTGCGAGATATAAACTTACAATTGTGAGTTATACTCCTACGAAACATAAACTCGCAATTCCTGCTTTCGCAATTGTGAGTTAATTTCTGAGAATTGAGAAATATAAACTATGCCAAT
Organism: Paracanthobrama guichenoti; assembly: GCA_018749465.1. Classification (NCBI taxonomy): domain Eukaryota; kingdom Metazoa; phylum Chordata; class Actinopteri; order Cypriniformes; family Gobionidae; genus Paracanthobrama; species Paracanthobrama guichenoti. The sequence continues at coordinate 7,447,885 of CM031961.1, read as the reverse complement.
TAAAAATGCGCAATTGTGAGTTATGAGTTACGAATTGCGAGTTATAAATTTGCAATTCTGAAAAAAAAGATCAGAATTGTGATACAAACTTGCAATCGCAAGAAAAAAGTCACTTTGAGATCAAACGTCGCAATTGCATTCTTTATTTTTTTATTCCTTGGCAGAAATGAGCTTCCATATTATTCCATGGGAATAAATAAAACATTTGGGCATATGATCACTTGCATCCATTAATGGATTATTCATATCCTCATAGTTCATTGACAATTGTCTTTTTTTTTTTTGTTTGTTGCAAGTACAATGTCACGCCACAGAAATGTAATGTTCAGTACAACATTAGTGCCTCATACAAACCACTGTGCTCTGTAAATATCCATTTTCTTTGCATTATTTATGAGGTTGTGATTACGCTCTGAAGCACCGAGTGGATTGTCTTTACTGTTTGGTAAAGGCTCACAAAGCTGTTGCCCTTAAAAGAAGGAAAACCAAAATGACACGCTAATCACACGAGTGGTCAAGGTGACGAGCGTGTGTTGTAATTACCCATCAGTGTCGGTAATTCTTATGTTTCATTGTGACAAACTCAAAAGAAACTAATTGCCACCGTGTCTAGCACATTAACTTCTCACCGAGTCATGTAGAAACGTTCACTAGTTTTTCTATCCACCCAGTGGAATCTGCATAAGTGTTCATTTGTGTGCGTGTCAGTACTATGCCATGAGTTGACCCTGCCATTTTACCATAGTTATGAGTACCACCTTTCTTTTTTAGTCAGTCCTTGCATGTTTGTGTATTGAATATGTTTTTAAAAAGTTACAAAAGGATCTGAAGTTTGTTAGGAGTTGCGCAGTTTCTTTTAAAAACATTTGAACCCTGGTGTTTGTCTTGCACTTTAATTTTCTCAACGGAAAGCACACAGGGGGAGAAAAAGATGAAATGCAGCACCTTGTACGTTGTTTGTTTTTGTACTTATAAAAAGTCTTCTTTTTGAAAAGTTTTTCTTTTTTGTATTTCATGTTTTTTCATGTTAAAACTGTACAATTGGACATCTTCCATATAAAACATTGAAATTATCTCTGACTGTGAGCACATTTTCATAAATCAGCACTAATAAACGATGACGTGTTTCTTTATATCAAGCGTTCGTTCACTGCATTTGTACTGTTTTAATGATATATCATATTTAAATGATTAAATCCACCTTATATTTTCTCTAGTTTTTATATCTCTTAGGATACATTTTAAAAATGTCAGTTTTACTTTGGGATGATCAAGTTACAGTCAGAATGCTGATAAAGATAAAAAAAAAAAATCTATTTTCAGCAAATTCATAACCGTTTCAGGCTTAATAAAATATATACATAAAAATATATATTCCATATAATTATTACATATTAAAAATATATAATATACAAATGCAGCTACATTTTAGCATTCAGTATTCATCAAGGCTACAGTTATTTGATCAAAAATATATAAGTAATATTGTGAAAAAATAATGCAATTTAAAATGTTTTCTATTTTAATATATCGTAATTTATTCCTGTGATCAAAGCTGAATTTTCAGCATCATTACTCCAGTCTTCAGTGTCACATGATCCTTCAGAAATCATTCTAACATGCTGATTTGCTGCTCAAGAAACATTTGATCATGTGACTCCTTTGTACATACGGTCTGATGTTCATGATTCCATTGAAACGCAAGAACGTTTCCCTTAAATTATGATGATATTAAAAAGCAATGCAAAATAGAAGCATTTTTACAATTGCTCCCGGACTTTACACACTGGTAACACTGAACTGTGTACGTGGGCAAAATGATTTGATGACTCCTCCGTCTGCACCAAAAATGCTGCACTATTGCTTTGTGTAAAACCAGTAGCCCAGCACAAGTTAAGTGACTCTTCATAAATCAATGGCCACACATTTCCTGTTAACACAGAAGTGGCTTTTATTATCTCAGCTTACAGAATACTTGGAGCTCCACGTGTGCTGAGCGAATCAAAGCACTGTGTACTTAGCGTACTGTACATCACTTTGGATGAAAAGCCAATAACAGGTAACTATGTACAGATCAAGTTGAGAGTAGCATTTCAGTGTAATATTAAATTTTTATAACAATACCTGATTATTTACCAATACAGTCTTCAAGGGCATAGTTAGGAGCTCCATACTAGCACTCACACAGATTCTCATTAGTGCTTAGAAACAGTTGCTACCTTTATTTGGTCCTGTAGACAATGATGAGTAACAGTTCCAACCATGAGGACAAAGGAAAGGCAAAACAAGGGGGACAACTGTACTGTAAAGGCAGGCTTGGCATCAGGACGACAGGTCAGCTAAGAGTGAAGTCCCTTGTTTCAGTAGTGGTAAAGAAGAATATGTTAACTCAACTGGCTTTAGAGAGTCTGGTTATGGTGGTGAGTGGACTCGGACTTAAAGAATACAACAATCAGAGTCGTCCTTCTTTTCCCGGCGCCTCTGTCCTCCGTGCTGCGAAGCGGCTTGACCTCTCATCTGTGGGGATATGAAGAAAGAACATATTTACTGTGGAGTTCAGTTTCAGTAACTCTTTTGAATTTTGTTTGTGCACTATGGAGGAAACCATTAACTGGGTTGGGAGATGTTTGGAGAAAGGGCATTTGACAACTTTAAAAGGTAGCCTGACAAGCCAGACCCACATCAAGATGTTGGGTCTGGGAACACACCGTTGGCAGGGCTCAATCCGAGGGGCGGGATTGTCTTTCAGATTTCCTCTGCACGCAATAGGATAGCACTACAACCAACCAGAGCGCTATCAGTGGTGAGACAATTTCCCACCAGCAGAGCTAGTTGATAGATTAAACTTTTGCCGTATCTGGTCGGCAAAACTCAGAACACATCTTCCTTTTTTAAGAATGACTTCAGTGCCGTTCTTTGTTAGCAGGGAAGTAGCAGGGAATTCACGTGGAACCGTCGCAACTCTGCTGTCATTATGTTAAGCCCGCCCACCGACTATACACGATGTGATTGGCCTGACCAGAGTTTGGTTTTTCAAGTTCTCAAGTCAATGTTGAGTTGCTAGACGACCCTGGCTGCAAATTACATTTGCTGCCGCTAGGGTGTGCGTCTAGATTTCTAGGCTATTTTAAAGGCACAATACGTAATTTTTTACCACTAGATGTTGCTTATTCAAAACAAAGGTGTAGCTTGATTCCGTTTCCACTTCTTCCGCTCATGCGTATGTGGGGTAACGCAGTGCTGTTTTATCATATTAGATATATTATTTGATTGTGCTGAAAGTTATGTTATAATGCTACCTTGTGCTTTACAAAAAATGGAAATCGAGGGTAACTCGGGTATGATGTCATTGATGGGCGACACACGGATACGCTCCATTTTGGGATAATGCAAGTACACGAGTAAATAAATATATAACATTGTTCTAGTGGTTTTTGGATATTTTAATCCAAAAATCTTACATATTGTACCTTTAAAGGAATAGTTCATCCAAAAGAGTTTTTTTATTTTTCACATAATGACAGTTCATAGAATATATGTCAAAATACCAGAAATCAGTCATACAGGTTTGGAATGACAAGAGGGAGAGTAAATGATCGACAGAATTTTCATTTTGGGGTCAATGGGTTTTTTTTTTCTTGGAAAGAATAAAAACTTTTGTATCATAATAAATATTTTGCAAGATAATAAATGTCTTTACTGCCACTTCTGATCAATTTAATGCATCCTCATGAGTAAAATATTTTTTCGGGATTCTTTGATGAATAGAAAGTTCAAAAACAGCATTTATTTGAAGTAAAAATAAATAAATAAATAAATAATAATAAAAAAATAAATAAAAATTTTAAAAAGGTCACATTATCATTATCTTTACCATTTCAAATAAATGCTGTTTTTAGAACTTTATCCAAAAAGAAAATCCAGAAAAACATTATGGTTTCTACAAAATATTAAGCAACTGTTTCAACATTGTTAATACAATTTTTTCTTGAGCAGAAAATCAGCACATTAGAATGATTTCTGAAGGATCATGTGACAATGACGATGCTGAAAATTCAGCTTTGCGTCACAGGAATAAATGACATTTTATAATACACTATCAGTCAAACGTTGACGCACTTTCCCATTCTCTTTGATGTGAAAGTGTGTCCAAACTTTTGACTGGGAGTGTATATTCAAAAAGACAGCAGGTGTTTTAAATTGTAATAATGTGTGTCATAATATTTCAAGAATATTCTTTGGGGTTGGAAAACTATCTGAAATTCATGTAACACAAGTAGAACAAATTTGTCTAAATCATGAATTAATCTATTTTTATGTAAACTGAATGCAACAATTTACACAGTGGTAAACAGACATTAATTCTGCTAGTGTGTTATGAATAAGACCCATTTACTCTCAAAGAAACAATCCCTAAAGTTCATGCGCAAGAGTTTCCTCCAAAGAGAAACGCAGGAAGTACCTGTCCTGCTGTGGGTGGGTGCTGTTGTGTTTGTGGCTGCTGATATTCTTCCTGCTGCAGTTGTCTGGCCAGCTCAAGATCACTCAAGGGTCCCGGAGCTTCGCCCTGCTCCTGCTGCAGGGACATCGCCACCAGATAGTCCTGGAAAACACATGGAATGACTCGTAAACCAATGTTTCTGTAGAGGTCCTTAAAATGACATATTTCTGAGTTCAACAGAATTACCAGTGGGAAATAATTCAAGACTGAACTGAAATATTGCATTAGAATTCGACTGGATTGTGAGGAGGTGCAAAATTTTAGGCTACAATTGTTACTGTACTAAAAAGAAAAGACAAACCCATAATCACCTGGTCGATCTGCATTTGCTGCTGCTGTGCGGAGGGCTGGCTGGCTGCTGGGGGCTTCTGGGGTGGGTGACACAATCTGAAGTCTGAGTCACAGAAATTCCCATCCCCCTCCACGTTATGGAGACTCTCCCACACCACGCTCTCCTCCTGCAGGAAACCCTGATCTGTGACCAGCAGGTAAAGGTGACCCTGCAGTTTCACACATTGAACATAATGATTACTGCACAGCAAATATGATGTTGACAATAGCTGAAACAAAGCCATTCAAATTTGTAATGCATTTCCATAAGTATTCAAAAGTACCATCATCATCCAACTTGAAATGTGCTGCTTTTAGCATGTATTTTATTGGATTTACAGCAGCTGCTGTCTGTTCTTTTTTGTGTTCAAGATTTACAAAAATTATATAATGAGAATGTACAACATGAATCCATTTTCCGAACCGTGTTTTTGTCTTCCCCTGAATCATTATGGTACATTTATAATAAGTGTTTATATTGGGACTATTTCAGAGCGGTCTGGTAGGAACCGCTGCGGAGGAGCACAGTCACTGCGTGACTCGCCATAGACATAAACAGTAGCTCCGGCTGCAATGCTCTTCCGCAAGACGCATGCAGTTCTGTTTATTACCCGCTAGAGCGGCACTGAATATCACTTCAGATATTTAATGCAAAAAATAGGGACTATGACACGTTTCCACAGTTATTAACATTGTTAATCTATCAAAATATTTTGTGTGGATGTTTCTAATTGTCAAGCCTGCCAGCCGGAGTGTCTATGATAGCCACCAGAGGGCACTCCTTCCGTCTTGGCTCTTAACGGACTGCATTTCCCATAACCCATCTTACGGGCCAATGTTTATGCCTGATTACTTTCAGCCGTTTCGCATTACCCTTGTTAACTGCCTATATTAGCCCTGTGTATTCAGTCATTCATTGCAAAGTCTTGTAAGTGTCACACTGCATTTCTGAGCGCTCTCTCTGCCTGGATTTGCCCATTTTTCTGCCCTGTGTTTTGATCAATTAACCCTTCGCTAAGCCCTGCCCTCCTTAGTTACTGTTGCTACGCCTGTCATGTCTATTTACAGTATGTATGCGCCGGTCTCAGACATTCCCCAGGAAATACTAAGTAATTTTTGGCGAACGGGAAATATCTGAGAGAACCAGACAAAAGGGACTACAGTATCCATTCGAGGGATATATCCACAACATATGCACCCGATTAGAAAATAATTTAATAAAAATTTAAGCTAAAGCCTACAGGTCCCAGCCCAAGCAGCAGCCACCTCATACGCTGACCATTCAAATGGGAAGTACACAAATTGAGGAACAGCTATGTTCATGCACAGCAGGGTAAGTAAAATTAGAAAATAATCTAATAATTATAAATCAAACAGTTTATCCATAAATCTTGTGGAATAAACGCAAGACATTAGCCGGACCACTTTGCAATGATATCATTCTCCCGCTTATATTTTTAGCGCGCCAGGCTACTGCTCACACTTCGTGGGTCTAATCTACGTTTTAGGTTTAGGGAAGGGAAAAAAAATAATCCCCGCTCAAAAGCTTGACAAACCTTCCGCGCCTAGTTACGGTTGCTAAGCCACGATTGGCTTGTTGAGGTTTTTGGGCGTGGCTGCCCAAAGCGAAGGGTCAATTGCCTGTTTTATGGATTCTGATTCTGGATTGCACTAATAAAACTGCATTTGGATCCTCAACCGTGTCAGAGTAGTTCACGACAGTAATGTGACTTTCGACACTGAAGCTTCGAAGCCTGTATCAAAAAAACTAAACTTCTCACAATGAAGCACTGCATCTGAAGCTTTCACACACAACCACATGATTGCTTCATATTCGGATTCAAATAACGCAAACCTCTAGCACAGTGTCATTCGCTTCTTTGATAAGAATAAATCATAATGCGAAAAAATATTTCAGTGTGTAGTTTTGTGCATGTTTATTTTGTATTAATTTAGTGTTCATTTCGTCAGACGAGACTAAATATGTTCGTCAACTACCTTTTTTTCCATGACTAAGACGAGACGATGACGAGACCGCACCAATGTCTAAAAACGCTGACTAAGACTAAATTAACATGCATTATTGTTGACGAAAAAAGACGAGACTAAAATGTTTTGTGTAAAATAAATCTAAGATAAAATCTCTCTTCATTTTCGTCTACAATCATCTCTACTTTTTCATCATGAGATAGAATATTCAGCTGTTACGCCTTCAAAATACTCTGAGTTTGCGCTGTTGCTCAAGTACAGGTCTCTTACCATCCTGTGGCTGCAACACGAAACTACACGGAGCAAGAACTCAACACCCATAGACAGTAGCGAACACGAGTGACGAGCGACGATGACATGCTAGGTAGAAGGAAGAGGCTCGATATTTGGTTGCATTGTACGTAAAGTACAATGATATTGACAAAAAGTCAGCATGTGTCATTATAACTGACGGGAAGCACTGCGGACAAAAAAATATCGGCTAACTGGTTGATTTACAGTGTAGATGCCTAAAATCAGCATTAGCTTATGAGACTTATTACTCTGTGCGCTTTCCTGTGATCAGTGCGAGCCGTCAGCGCAGCAGGCGCCGGCGCTCATGCTTACTATAACTTGCACTGTTGTCATGGTACCCAGGATAAGCACACACACGCACGCACACGCACATCATTTTGAGAAATCAGGCTCAATAAAAACAAACATGACTCTCGTCTTTTCTATAAGGTATATAATAAGAAATAATACAATAATATTACTAATAAAACCTCCTGAAGTGAATATTGTGTGCTGGTTGTCATGACAACATTGCGTGAGGGCCTGCTGAGTCAGTGCTGACCATAGATATACGTATACATATCTATGGTGCTGATGGCTCGCACTCATCATCACAGAAGTAATAAGTCTCATAACGTCTCAAGCTAATGCTGATTTTAGGCATCTACACTGTAAATCAACCAGTTAGCTATGGTGTTGTGGCACATACATTATGCAGATTATATATATTTTATGTAACTTATTTATGCGTGAGTGGGCCTTCACATCATAATAAAAATGAATGTAATTAGGCATAAAAGCAAATTTATATGGAAGGAAATCAAGTTTTAGCCTAAGTGCATATGTACATACATGTAGTTTTCTTTGGACTAAACTAGACTAAAATTATGAGACTTTTAGTCAACTTAAACTTGACTAACAAAAAAAGATATGTGAATGACTAAATATGATTAAAACTAACAAGGACATTTGGCACAAGACTAAGACTAAGACCAAATAAAAAATTGGTGACAAAATGAACACTATATTAACTCCCGGTTCAGAGACACTTCAACCGATCATTCTGTGATAATCTTCTTTTATTTTGCTCATATATGCCTACTTTTTAACTAATGTATTTATTCATACATTGTGAAAGTACAATGACAAGGGAAAGACTTAATTATATAGACTTGTATTTTATATTTGCTTTATACCGTTGATTTATTATATGAAACCAGCTAAAAATGTCATGGTTCCATCATCTGAATCAACCTCTTGATATTTTTTCCTCTTTTGGAAAGCCAGAGAAATGCTATTGTGGATTCTTTTTTCCTTTAGATTTTTGGAACAAACAGGAATTTCAGTGTTCATGTAGTTTCAGTTCACCACTATAGAAGTTTACCCAACTCTGATGACTTCCTTTTCTTTCAACACCAGAATGTGCAAAGGGTCTATTAATTGTGATTTGAACTCTCAATTCCTGTTTTATAGGTTTACAAAGGATATTTCTGCTCAAAATTTGAGCAAAAAGCAGTTATTCCAGTTTAATTTTTTATTTGGGTCAAAAACGAATAAATAAACACTTCTGTGCTATTTTTGCAATAAAAATTATAATAATCTTTATATAGCGCTTTTCTAGGCATTCAAAGCGTTTTTTACGTGGAAGGGGGGAATCTCCTCAACCAATGGTTCAGATAAAAATCTGCCCTAAAATCTTGTTTTGTTTTGGTGGTGGGTTTAAAGCAGCTTGGCGACGCTGGGGTTGTTATAATCAGCTTAGCGGCTATGAAGAGTGTTGGTGTGGAACGGCTGGTAACACCTTGTGTTTTATCATAGTGCTGAAGTGGTTGTTCCTGAAAAATACAGACAGTTCGCCCTCCTTGGCTGTGGTGTTGAGCTCACACAGGCCGTGATATGACAGCTGGGTTGCTGTGGACTCCAAAAACTGCTCTGCTATCAAACCTGTCAACAAACACAGATTAAGACTTACCATCAGCCATAAATACAATGCTGAGAAATTCACACACCTCTGATACACCATATCTGAGCCCTTAGTGTATACCAATAGCTTTAAAGGGGTCCTATTATGTTCATTTACAGGTTCATCATTTTGTTTATGGGGTCTACTACAACACATTTACATAACTTAAGTATTATTTTTCTTATAATTTACATTTTTGCAGCACTAGTTTCAGCTTTTCCGAAAACCACAATCTGCTCTGATTGGTCAGCCAGCCCCAGTCTGTCTTAGAGCTTATAAATGTAACTACCCTTTCCATCATAACCAGCGAGTATCAGCTCCGGAGGCTTACTAAGTCATTGTAAACACTACTGGAAATATGCCAAGTACGCCGTATCAGTTCAAGCCCGAGAATGAAAATCAAAAAGAACAAGCTGATCAACCCAAACCACCTACGCAAACATGACTTGCGCAGGATGTTTCACAGTGGTAAATCTTTATTTTATACCTCTCTTACATTTCAGATGTAATGTTATAACTTTCCCATTTATAACATCTGACCTGCATCAAACTGCACGGTTCAGAAAGCAGAACACAACAAAAGGCTGTGGTTATATAATCCTGAGGAATAGTTAAAAAATAAATTAACCACTGTTTCCTAAATTCACCCAAATTAAAGGGTTAAGCTCTGAAGGTATTTTTAAAGTTGTTTACAACATACACAACTTCAAAACTATAGAAAGGACAGTCAAAAGGTAGTTTTGCTTGATAGAAAACTTTTTAGATTTGTAGAAAAAAATATATATTACATTTGGACATTCTCATTGTGAGAAACTGCTGATAAAAGACAAAAAAAAAAAAGTGTGCTCAAGGGAAATTCTTTCTTATTTAACATGCAATAACTTTTGTTTTTTTTGGTGGTGGTGAAGTCCCCCTACATGTGAGCTGCATCTGGATCAAATTTTGTGGTGATAGTATAAGGTACTCAAAAGTTACAGCATTTTAGACTAAAGTAGCCTTTTGTTTAGCCCTTGGCGTTGACACCCGGAAGGCATTTTTAATTTGTTCCTCCATGAGGAATATCTCGGGTGCTTCATGTACAAAAACTCACTCAAGTTTAGTCAAATCTCAAAACAGTTATGCTTGTTGTATTCCACTCCGTGTCCTTTCAAATGATGTATGACACATGACTATCTGTGCTGTATGATGTCTTTGACATCAAAAAATATTTCATAAATATGAGTGAGTAATAGGATACTCAACAAGAAATATATGCAAACTTGTATATATATGCATGCATATGTAATAATTGAGAGATGGACAAATAATGTTCCCCAAAAGCCTGTTGTGTCATATTTGACATACATTAACATGAAATAAATGTCAGAAGAATTTTTTAACAAAAAAAAAAAAAAAAAAAGGTGTATTGTAATCAAGTGAATCCAAGTTGCTTCAGTGCAGTAAAAGTTTATCTGTTTATCTAGTAAGTCATTAAAGATGTCTGAGCAAAAAGACTTGAGAAAAAGCATGAACCATCAATCAGAGGACAGAAGGCATGGAGTAGATTGTGTACAAGAGGGTTTTCAGCAAAGTTGTGGTCATAATGATAATTTATAGGCCCTAGAAATTTGTGTATTAAATATTATACAGTAAGCTAATATTTTCATAAATAGGCATTACACTTATTGTTCAACAGAATTTTACAAAGAATGTTTATATGAGAGAATAAATGTTGTAATACGCATTGCCAAACAAGAATTCTTTTTTCAGTGAATTTATACCCCCAAAGTGGCGATGTATCCTGGGGGATGTTTTTATTTTTTAATTTTTTTATCATGAAATTGCATAATTTGTGTCTTAATAAGATGGAAAATAGCAATGAATTAATTTTCTGATGTCCCTTTATGGTCTTGCTATTTTAGGGTTAGAGGGACGACTCAGGTCTTGTTAAGAGTTGATCAAGATTATTAGATGGGAAAAAAAAAAAAAAAAAAGAAAGAAGTTAGAAAAAACTATTTTGTGTTATTCCATTCGGTGGTTGCTTGGCTACTCAGGGTGGAAAAAAATTCAACCAGACCACACTCCCTATTTTTTTGTTACGCCTTGGGAGGGAATTATTTAAATGAGAAATGTTGTGATGTGAAGTTCCCAGAAGAAAACTCATATCTACAATAGGGCTGTTTCAGGGAGTTCAGAATATAGAGAAGAACTCCCTTTGGATCTTTTTCATGCTCAAGCAGCAACATTAAACACTAAAGAAAGTTGAAAAATCAGCACAATAGCACCTCCTTTCATTTAAAAAAAACAAAACAAAACATGATCATGCATCTTGTTTGTAATAACATTTACTATACCTTCACTGACTTGACTGCTATCTGTCGAGTGCTTGAACTCTATGATCTTCTCCACCAGTTGGTTGTAGCTGAGTTTTCCCACTGCAGACACCACCTCAGGACTCTGAAGAACAGTGTAACACTTGCAGTGTTGTTTGAGTGTAAAGAATTCGCACATTAGAACATTGGTGACATACCTGCGGGTCGACCAGCCAGCCGTGGTAGAGTGGAATGTCAAGCAGATCAAAGACGATGCACTCAGGCGTGTACTCAAAGTCAGACACACCTGTAAAACGCACGTTGACATCAAGGCCTGTGGACAGCTTTGGCAGCACAGCCATCGCGTCGCTCATGTTCTGTGAAGGGAACGAGAAATATAATGAAAATAGAGTCTTCTGACACAAAACACATGTTATTTTAGGTAATTTATCATGGTCATGTTACTGACCTCAGCGTGTGAGTTATTGAGAATTTTAGGTCAAGTGGAAAATTTGAATGAGTAGTGTTTTCCACACAACATGCGGACTCCTCTTAGCTAACCTATTAAAGGTTACCCAAAAATAAAAATTCTGTCATTAATGACTCACCCTCATGTCATTCCAAAACCGCAAGACTTTTGTTCATCTTCGGAACACAAATGAAGATATTTTTGATGAAATCCGAGAGCTCTCAGGCCCCTCCATAGACAGCAATTTACTTAACACTTTCAAGGTCCAGAAAGTCCGTAAAGACATCATTAAAATGGTCCATGTGACGACAGTGTTCAACCTTAATGTTATGAAGCGATGAGAATACTTTTTGTGCGCAAAAAACAAACAAAAATAACGCATTTATTCAAAAATTTCTTCACGTCTGTGTCCGTCTCTTACGCAGTTGACGTAGTAAATAGAGTGCAGCGCTTCAGAGTTATGAAAGAGCTACACCAGAACGCCGGCTTACCATTGGCCGATGTGGTTCACGTGAGCACCACAACACATGCATGATGCTGATGCAGGAGCTAAACTGCGTAGGAGTGAAGAACATGACGAAGAAATTGTTGAATAGAGTAATTATTTTTGCACACAAAAAGTATTCTGGTTGCTTCATAGCACCACTGGTTGTGGTTGAACCACTGGAGTCACATGGATGATTTTAACAATGTCTTTACTACCTTTCTGGACCTTGAAAGTGTTAATTAAACAGCTGTCTATGTGGGGTCAGAAGCTCTCAGATTTCATCACAAATATCTTAATTTGTGTTCTGAATATGAATGAAGGTCTTGCGGGTTTGGAACGATATGAGGGTGAGTCATTAATGACAATTATCATTTTTGGGTGAACTAACCCTTTAAGTTTAAATTATGCAAATTGTATTTAAAGATACACTGTAGAGACAAGTACAAGCTTGAATTCTTCTATTCAATCCATCTAATTTCCAATCATGGGCAAAAAAGGAACATCGACGGCACATAAACAAAAGGATGCTTTCATTTGCGCATCTCTATAAGCACAAACACACGCTGTAACTGTTGGAATTGTTAATGAAGGGATCACAAGCCTTCATTCATAGACTGAAGGCCTCATTCACAGTATCTGTTTGTATATGTGTTTTGCTTCTGAGGTTTCCAGCACAGCCCGTCTGCTTAACATGTTAATTAAATTCACTAGACATGTGTTGAAGATGTGCGCAGCAGAGCCTGTTACACTTGTTCACCCGCCACACTATGATTTACCTGCTGGAAATTGAGCTCCATGCCCTCCGCTTTCTCTCGCGGTTTGATGGACAGCACACATTCACCTGGAGCGAGAACAGAATCAGACTTTTAAAAACACTTCAGCTTTCTGTCAAAGGTGGTCGTCACTACGTGATTTGAGAAGTGTCACCTTTTCATGTTTGTAGTGTTTGTGAAAGCAGTACTAGTTTATCTCCCTATCACTCTACAGCTATGACCTAATAACAGATGATATACAGTGGCTCCCAAAATTATTTGGACACTTAAGCCACACTTAAAACCTTTGAATGCCATTGTATTAGAGAAATATAAGTGCATAAATATATAACATTATATTGAAACCAGTTGGTTAATAGGGTTTTTTTTTTTTTAAATGGAGCAGAAAAGTTAGTTGCCACTTGGTTTGAAATTGTATGTAATGCAATGACATTCATGCATGTGACCTAAATGTGCATATGTTTCCAAATACTTTTTAGCGACACTGTAAAAGAAAACCTCCACCCATAGCTGATCATCAGTGGTGGTTAAAGTGCCCCCATTATGCTTTTTTGAATATTACCTTTCATGCAGTGTGTAATATAGCCGTTTGTGAATGTAAAAGTTCTGAAAGTTTTAAAGATCAAAGTGCATGACAAATAAAGTTATTGTCTCCTGAAAGAATCAGCAATTCCAGCAATACTTCCATAAAATATCTATGCAAATTTGCATAATGCCAGCCTATGGTCTTTATTGGCTGTCTGCGAAGAACGTCTACTTTGACCTAGAGACCTGCACTCCCGTGGTAGTCCCTACGCAATAAAGTGCGGCGCAGGACTAGATTTGATGGCCGACGCGCCGGGAGTTAAGGTACTTAGGTTGCGGGAGAATAAAACTATTCGCGGGACTCCCGCAAAATAGAAACATATACACTGTTATTCATCTACTGCACAAAAGTAACAAGAACAACTAAAATAAAATAAAAACGATTTACTGGTGCAAGCATATGCAGTTTCTATTTATAACATGTTTTTCCAGCGTTGAGCAATGTAGCCAATCACAGACATACATGTTGATTTCTTGAACACAATGGCCAATCAGATGCACTTAAGATAGAATCCACTCATCGCTCAACACTGAGTTTTTGTCTAGTGCTGAATTCTGCATGCTGACGAATCATCTGATTAAAACAAAGTGTAGACATTATAAAAAGATTCATTGTGCAGTCAGTTTTATTGATTATAACGGAGCTTTGTGAGATTTGTGAGATGTCTTTTTTGGGATTATTAAGGGAGCGAACTTTGCGCGCATTCTGCCATGCCAAACGATGCACGCAGTAGCCTATGCTTGCTTTCATGTGAAATTAACTGTGGTTTGTGAATGTTGATACTTTAATAACAAATAATTTATCAGGAGCATTTATGCTGGGATGTGTAGGTTGAATGTTTCTGTATGTCCATGAAATTATCTATTTACTTTTATGCTGGCTTTTGGGGGCGGGAGCAGGACAAAACATGAATGTTGTGGGCGGTAACTTTTGAGGGACTGAAAAATATGTTTCTACTCTTGACCCTCAAACACTGTAGTTGTAGCTGAGACTGGAAGAGTTTAATTTGTGTTGTCAACATGTCGAGAAGACGCTGTTTTCAGCGCTGTGAAATGAATCCACTTTGCATGCACTTCAAAAGGATGAGGAATCGTGCCGGAATTGATATGGAAAAACAGACGCCATTGTTACTGTTTAGTATCCTGGTGCATCACGTGCTGAGGAAGAGCTGAGATTCAGATATGGAAATAGGCGTTTCATTTTCGAAATGCACCGTAAGCAATTGACCAATCACAACAGACTGGGCCGTCTGACCAATCGGAGCAGAGAAGGCTTGCGGTAAGGTGGGGTTTAGAGAGACTGAATCTTCGAACAAATCGTTTTCAGACTCTTTGAGAAATGAGGTACTGTATATCATAGAAAATGAAAGTGTTTTTTGACCTTTGATGCATGTAAACCTATTGTAGCAGACATCCAAAACTAAATTAGGAACCTTTAAAGGGATAGTTCACCCAAAAATGAAAATTCTGTCATCATTTACTGCTCCAAACCTGTATACATTTCTTTGTTCTGCTGAACGCAAAGGAAGATATTTGGCAGATCTCGGCCCCCATTGACAGACTACCATAGCCGAGATCTGCTTGATTACAAACATTGTTCCAAATATCTTCCTTTGTGTTTAGCAGAACAAATAAGTTCATACAAGTTTGGAACAACTTGAGGGTAGGTAAATAATGACAGAGTTTTCACTATCCCTTTAAAATAGCATAATAGGGGCACTTAAAACATCTGGACTAGTAACCATTCAAACCCACTGAGGGGCCCTTACCATTGTGCCCTTGAGCATGGCACTCAACCTAAAAGCGTCTACTAAATGACTACTTACACCAAGAGCAGAGACTTAATGGTATAATCCGTGATTGGGGTGCCATTAGTGGGACTGAAACACAAATGTTTTCACACAGTAACCACACCCCTTTCTTCTCAAGTCACACTAGCCATCTGTTTCCAACCATAAAGTTAACTGTGGCGCGATACCATGGCTCCTTAACTTATTACAGTCCATTAACAGGAAAGATGTGTGTGACTCATGCACTTTGTGTTTTAAATGTAATTTGATGTAACATATAGAAACAGATACTGCAAGTCCAGTGCTCTGAACATCATACCAAGATGAGCCATCAGCTCTTCTGTGGTGATCACTTCCATCTGAGCCGGCAACTTCACCTAAAGAATAAATAGACAATTCAATTCATATTTTACATGCATATAATGATCTAGACTACGTGCACAAAAACTTCTGCTTTTAGCCATGGCACACCCTTGTCTTCTAAAATGTCACAACAGTGTTTTTTTCTGAACGTGTTATCAGTTTTACTCTGTAAGCTGAGGTCATGTTTATACAGTAACACACAGGAACAGATAAGGAGAGTCATGAATCTATTACTAGGCATTTTATTATATCATATAGTTATATACACACACTACCTAGTTTTGGGCTGGTAGGATTTTTTTATGTTTTTGAAAGAAGTCTCTTATGTTCACCAAGGGCAAGGCTGCATTTATTTGATCAAAAATACAGTAAAAACAGTAATTGTGAAATATTAAATCATTCCTTTGATGGCTAAGCTGAATTTACACATGATCCTTCAGATATTCTAATATGCTGATTTGGTGCTTAAGAAACATTACTTATTATTAATGGTGAAAACAGTAGTGCTGTGTGTGTGTGTGTGTGTGTGTGTGTGTGTGTGTGTGTGTGTGTGTGTGTGTGTGTGTGTGTGTGTGTGTGTGTGTGTGTGTGTGTGTGTGTAAAAACTTTATAATATTTTGGTTGCACTTTATTTTAGTGTACTTGCCTAAGAAAGTACTAGTTAATATAAGGTAACTACATGGGTTAAGGTTAGGTTTAGGGGTAAGTTCTGGGTTATTACCTAGTTATTACAATTACAGTACAGTATGTACATGCGGAACAGGACTGTAAAATAAAGTGCTACCAATTTATTAAATATAATATTAATAGTCATAAGCTAAACCTAAAATGTTACGTTTTAGGGCTGTCAAACGATTAATCACATCCAAAATAAAAGTTTGTGTTTACAAAATATGTTTGTGTACTGTGTATAATTATGATGTATATATAAATACAGACACATGTATGTATATGTTTGAGAAAAATATGTTATATTTATATAAAAAAAGATTATATATATATAGATATATATATATATATATATATATATATATATATATACATACACACAAGCAAATATTTATTTAATATATACATGTCTGTGTGTATTCAAATATACATAATTATACACAGTACACACACATTATGTAAATACAAACTTTTATTGTGGACACGATTAATCGCAATTAATCGCTCACTTCATGCTGTAACTAAAGCTATTATGCCCCTATGAACTGCATGTGTGTATATTATGTAGATCTATTGTTTACATCAAATCCAAGCTTTAACAGTAGACTAATCGTCGCAGGTTTCATCAGTCCAGTCTGTGGCTTGCAACCAGTTTAGCTTCACAGAGCGACAGTATTCTATAAATATGAAGACCATCTTGTTTTGCATTCTGATTCTGACATCCAAAAGGCACAACAAGACATTTCTCATTCTGTAGATTTTGCCCATTTGCACTGTTTTTCTGCCACCACAATGCATGGCGTGCAGCTGCAAATGATGTAACCGTGACGTTGACTCCAGATTGGTCTATACAGTTAAAGTGTCCCTATTATGGCATTTGAAAGGTTCCTATTTTTGTTTTCTGAGTCCCCAACAACAGGTTACATTTCATTGTCTTATAATAAGCATTTATTTTTACCTTATTTGCTCAACGACTCCCAAAGGATTCGCTCCACTATTCATTTTTCCAAACCCCTCCTTTGCGTGACACTAATCTGCGGTGATTGGTCAGATCAAGATTGGATTCACGACTGGAGGAGGATCTTTCTCAATGGTAAGTGTCAATGTCGTTTATGGCACTTCAGGCCAATTGAACATGCAGAATCACAGTAAGTGATGTGCTGTAATCTGATTAATATTGTTGTCGGTCATCATTTGTTAGTTCAGTGTAATGCTTCACAGACAAATTAATTGCCAAATTTATTTAGGGGCACGTGTGGGAACTGTATCAAAATGACAAGCAAGGCTGAAAATGCAGGCAACATGCTAATGATTTGTCTTGATGTCACAACGAAACGGCTTGGGATTCGTTTTAAAAACGATTCATTTAAACGACTCAGTCGACTCTTACTTTTGAGAGACAATAACTTTATATACGCTGCCCTTTCGGATTTAAAACTTTGCAGGATGTTTTCATTCACTTAGCACTATGTTACACACTACATGAAATCCATAATAGGGGCACTTTAATGCACTTTATTACTTAGTAAAAGTGATGCTTGCCTTCGCAAACATCACACATATTGTGTGATTGTGGGTAATGCTGAATGGCTAACCTTCCATCGCAACAACAGGATGTTCATGATGGCAATCAGGGGGCAGGGTCCATTCTCGCTCTGCGTGATGATGGCCGTCTTCTTCTCTTTCCAGGTAATCCACTTGACAAAATAGTACGCTGGCATAGTAGGCTCTGAGGCCCTAGCAGCCCCCGCACCGACCTCTTCATTCCCCTGAGAGGGGACTTGGTTTCCATCCTGAGCAGATTTGGGTGAAATCAAAGGTCCTTCGGGAGGTATCCCATTAGTCTCCTCAGAGAATTCCAGACTTGCCATTGAGAAAGTGGGCGTCACCTCTGACTGGCTGGGTGTGTAGGATTGGCTATTGATGATCTCGGATTCATCGGTTTTGTCCTGGCTTTTACTGGTCACAGAGGCCGATTGAGCTGCATTAGCATTGTCTTCAAGAGAAGTTGTGGTTGTAGGGGGATCTTTGCATGGTGTGAGGTCATCCTTCATACTCCCAGAGGATTGCTCAGTGGTGGCAACACCCTCTTTTTGGCTGATTCCCTTGTCCTGTGGTCTACCAGGGTCAAAGTCCTCATTTTTCGATGTATTTAACTGTTGTCCCTCAGAAATGCCTATAATCTCACCATCAACGGTGTCTGGGCAAGAATTTGCCATGACCTGACAGGTGAGACTGTGAGCTTTAATTAACAAGGACAATTGAACTTGGGTTGAAACAGCAAACACGTTTTAAAAAAAAAAAAAAAAAAAAAAAAAAAAAAAAAAAAAAAAATTATAGGTTGCTGATAAAATTAAAAAAATCTGGCAGTGACTGTTTTTTTCAAAATTGTATTTTCGCTTACTTCATATTCCTGAGTTTTAGTATTTGAGGGATTTCTACAGCTCCCATGTAATTTGATTTCTCCCTGAGGCAGTCTCTTTAAAAACAATCAATTACGCCAGAAATATTATATCAATTCCTTCTTAAGATTAAAAACTTGGTACTGTCCTTGCTCTCATGCCACATCCATCACTGGCATGAAGCACAGAACGGTTAGAGGCAGTTTTTCGGCACACCTCTGCCTAGTAGTGTTGTTTTTGAGTTGCCTAATTCTGGGAACAGCTGAGTCACAGGGAGGCTTTCTGTGAACGCACACAAAGCATATTAACATTTACTCTACATGTACAAACATTACTGAAGTAGACTGTATCAGCCTCAAAGTTACACTAGTTTGTTTTGCAAAACTATGTCATGCATAATTATTACATATGCTAGAAGACCCTTAGGGTTAGTTTTCACCTGATCACTGAAGGGTGACGCTCTGGGGTTAAGAAGACTTTCTGATCTCAGATTTTGGATTTCACAAACTCTGAAACAAACAGGAAGAAGATTTAGACAAGATACCTGTGCTAACTAAAAAGAGCGTTAAAAAAAGAATGTTAAACAAACATTGCAAATGAGCTTTCAATCAGAAGTGAAATAGGCAACACAAGGATTGTGTCTTATCAGATACACAGTAAGGTAGTTATTGCCAATCTATTTGAAAATAAGCAACTCAGTACAGTATGTGATGCGTTTATAAACAAACTAGTTCATACTAACAATCTTGATGAGAGTAACAGACAGCAGTTCACCCTGCATTACTTACCATAGAGACCTTTCTGCAGGTCTTTAGTTCTTTAAAAATGCTCTTCTTTGCCCCTAAGACACACAGTGTATAATACAATAAAGCAGCGAAGGTGTCTGGCTAAATAGTACAGGTTTTGCTGTCTACCAGTCCGGATGATACATGCGCACGTCGCTCGCTCGCTCTCTCGCTCGCTCTCTCTCTCGCCACTCTTTCCGTAATCTTGTTTTTGCCTGTCTCACTTCCGGTGCCTGTGTTTGTAAACAGTGACGTCATGTCGGAAGCTAAGCTCGAATAATAATTTATTACTCAGTAAAATTCTCTATATTGGCAAAGGGTTTTGTTGACTCGTACTGGTAAGAATGCTGCTGAAAAATTTGTTTTGATATTTTAAGACGTATGGGATACAAATTATTATTAAGTGTCTAGTGGCATCTGGTGGTTGGAGGATGGAAATGCAGGTCCGATTTGCACTAAGGATGGCAATGCGAATATAATACACCGATCAGGCATAACATTATGACCGGTGAAGTGAATAACACTGATTATCTCGTCATCACGGCACCTGTTAGTGGGTGGGATATATTAGGCAGCAAGTGGACATTTTGTCCTCAAAGTTGATGTGTTAGAAGCAGGAAAAATGGGCAAGCGTAAGGATTCGAGCGAGTTTAATAAGAGCCAAACTGTGATTGCTAGACGACTGGGTCAAAGCATCTCCAAAACTGCAGCTCTTGTGGGGTGTTCCCGGTCTGCAGTGGTCAGTATCTATCAAAAGTGCTCCAAGGAAGGAACAGTGGTGAACCGGCGACAGGGTCATGGGTGGCCAAGGCTCATTGATGCATTTGGGGAGGGAAGGCTGGCCTGTGTGGTCCGATCAAACAGACGAGCTACTGTTGCTCAAATTGCTAAAAAGGTTAATGCTGGTTATGATAGAAAGGTGTCAGAATACACAGTGCATCACAGTTTGTTGTGTATGGGGCTGCATAGGATAAAGGATCTGCTGCTAACATCTTGGTGCCAGATACCACAGCACACCTTCAGGGGTCTAGTGGAGTCCATGCCTCGACAGGTCAGGGCTGTATTTTTTGGCAGCAAAAGTGGAACCAACACAATATTAGAAAGATGGTCATAATGGTATGCCTGATCGGTGTAGAATAGAATATAATAGAATACCCAAAAAAATAAAAATAAATCTGTCATCATTTAGTCACCCTGATTTTCCCAAAACAATGCAACTTTCTTTCTTTAGCAGAGCACAAAAGGTGACGTTAGGACGAACGACAGCCTCAGTCCCAATTCACATTCATTGTATAGACAAAATAATGCATTGAAATGGCAATGGTTGAAAGGCATTGAAAGGCTGTCAGTTCCACACATTCTGCCTAACATCTCCTTTTGTGTTCCACATTTTTTTTAAAAAGAACGACATACAAGTTTTTTGAGGGTGAGAAAATAATGACAGAATTTTTTTCTTTCTTTATATATATATATATATATATATATATATATATATATATATATATATATATATAAGCAACCTGCCATTAGTATCCAAATCCAAAAGAGTCCAAATCCTGTTCTGGCATCAGTTTAAAATCAGTCCTAGATATAGACAGATACTGATGATGATGATATATTTTCAAATAACAGTCCCATGCAATGGATTTGATTAATACTGTAAAACACATCAATAATTACAATTTATTATAAAACCGTTTAGAGTGCAGCTACATTATATAACCACCATTATATTAAATTATATTGTAATGTAATGTAATATACTATAATGTATTACATTATATTAGCCTATATTATGTTATATTGTATTGTAATGCAATATAATGTAATATACTATAATGTAATATAATGTATTACATTATATTAGCCTATATTATATTATGTTAGATTAGATTAGATATTAAATTATTTACTGACTGCTTTGCTGAATGCACAATGTAGGGTACAAAAATGCATATTTAGTGAATGTTTAACTTTACCTGACTAAGTTTTTGTATAACTGGGAATTATCTGACAGACGCAAATCATTTATTTTGTCTTGTGTGTTTGATGCGTTGTGAAGCTTGTCATGGTACTTTCATATCCTGGCATTATAGGTCACTTTGACCAAATGCAGCAAATCAAATAATTTCATGTCCCCACGTCAAGTATTGAATAGTCTATATTTCATTAATATAATGATATTGAATAATTATATAATTTGTGTTATCTTTCTATTCCTGTACATCTCTGACATCCTTAAAATAATATATACACATTTTTATTTTAATATTCATGTGCTAAAAATGTACAGTCTGTGCATCACTTAATCAAATAAATATTAGCACGAAAGTTGTGCTGCTTTAAAGATCAACAAAGTACATTTTAGTCCACTGAAAATACCAATAAACTTCCATCTTGCGTGCAGGGCCCCAAGTTCAGTCAGTGGAAAGATGGGTCAATCGACCTGATGGACGCTGGACTCAGCCAATCAACAAGCAGCACTTACATCTCACAAAAGACGACTCCACTCGAAGAAAGAAGAAGGGGTCGTTAACAAATGCAGATGGCAAGCACGAATGGTAAAACTACTAGCATACAACCATAAATCCACTAACTAATTGTCTCTAGTTCAACAGAACAATAGATTGGCCACGCCCACTGACGCTAATTATGCACCTGCCACTGGTCCCTCAATCGCCCACAGAAAGAGGGCGGGACTAATGCAAATCGCCCACTAGTGATGTTGGGTGCGGTTGGTTCGTGCTGAGCAGCCGGCTGGAAGATTGAGTCCAAACAGCATCGTCTGTTCTTCTTCAAATCTGAATTACGACAAAACAGCTTGTAATTCCAAGAGAAAGAACCCGACCACATACTAGGGGTACGTTTTATAAAATGTTCCTTTCGTTGAGCAATATGTCTGTTTTAGTCCAATTTATTTAAAGCATTTCAAATGATTTTGGTTTAGGCATGATGTCCAATGTAACAGAATAGATATAATATAACGTTTTTTTACTAGTAATTAAATGTTTTTGCTCCAGGCCTATTTAAGGTTTGCTGGTAAATCCTTCTTCCCACTGTTACTGAAGCATCTCTAAAATGCTTTGTCATGAGATGCGCCATCACTATTTTAGGAGCTGCGCGAGCTAGTCTTTTAATAGACGTTCTTTTGAGATGTTGCAATAAACATGCAAGGCTGTTCATGATAGTCATGTCGGGACCTCATCCACCGATTCCCTCTGGATATTGGGCGTATACCGCCGCTGCATTGTGTGACCAGAGCTAAATCACCCCACGACGCGCGAGACATTATGTGTAGTTCAGTTAATTAGAACAGCCTCATTAGAATCATCGTTTTTAGATTTCACATGTTTTTAAATCGCAGCTCCTCAATGATATCTTTGCAACGATAAGATAATGCATCTTTGTTCTTATTCATGTAAGGACTTAAATCTTGCATCTAATTATAATATATTAATATAATTGGACGACTGAATTACAGATACTATATTGCTTATTCCTTATTTTATAATAATCATAAATATAGTAACACGTTGTTTTTTTATTATTAGTAGTACTTTTATAATTTATTTGCACATGTACATTGATTACATTTCATTATCACAACATGCAAATAATATTTTTTGTTCATAATAATAATTACAATAATTTATTAATTCAATTATAGTACATTTATAGCATAATTTATATATTAGTTTATTAAAATTAATATCACTGTTTAATTAATTATTTTCTATTACATGTATATTTTAGCCTTTGACCTGCATATGTTTTACAGATGTAAATTGCTCAGGTTTCCTGGAAATAGCAGGTAACTGAAAATAGCTCATGGGGAAGTCAGGAGCTCACTGAGGGATAATGTAAACAGGGTTTTAAATAGCAAGCAATGCAGTGTATTCTGTGAAATTAGTTAGTTAAAATCTTGTTTATTATTCAATTGCAACATTGCATGCAATGAATCCAAATGAATATTTGGACTGATCTTTTAGGGTACATTTCAACAGTACAACAGACAGTAATGTACTAAAAATGGGAACGTTTTTTCCTTTGCATTTATGAACAGTTTCGCATACAGACGACAACGCTGTCAAAACCATAGACCGTCAAAAGATGGATGATGCCCCTTCACTACCTTCCATTGATGAAAAATGTCCGAATATGGCGCTGACATCTTGCGCTGATTCGGGACCTGCGCAGTAGAGGGCAGGAAGTAGAGCCGCGATATCAAAACCCCGCCCACACTCCCGCAGTATCTGTTAGTACAGTTTACTGCAGGACAACTCATGTCGGTGTGAAATAAACAGTAATAAACAGAAATTAAAGCCAAAGCTCCAATCTCCTCCTGAAAATCCCCCAAAAAGTGAATACTTCACTCAGAGAAGCTGTCAATCATGACGTCACACCCCAGTTTTTATAGCATTAAAAAACTAAACATGTTTTTAAAAACGTTTAAAATGACAAAAAAAGTTTGTCTCGCGTCTCATTAGAATACATGGAGGGGGCGGAGTTTATGAGCTATACTATGATCAACCACCGAGGGGGGGCGATCGAGGCGCTTTGGCTTCACTTTTCAGGACGTGTGCGGCACACTTGGTCAAACGGATCCGAGAACATGACTAAAATGCTGTATTATGTAAATGTAACTTTGTAATTTGCATTTTTGTAGTTTACGCAGAAACGATGATGGTATTGTTTTCAACTTGCACTTTGGAAAACATTGTCATGTAAATGAATGGCTAAAATGCATAAAACATTTTTATTTGAATGCATAAAAATGCATAAAACATTTTTTTTTTTTTTTAATGTACAGATCGAAATGTTAGACACAACCAACAGCCAGTTCAACTCCTTCCTGTATTGGAGGCAGCCCATCCCATCACTGGACCTTTCAGAGCTGGAAGACCTTGGCATTTCTATGTCCAAATCCAAGGAAGCAAAGTCGACCAAGAGCTTTCCAAAAACCCCAGGACAGGAGGAAGAAGATTCGGAGCTGCTGAAGTACTCCACCTTCAACTTCTGGAAAGAGCCCATCGCTAGTATTGATAACCTGGATTTCAACCTGCTGTTATAAGACACTGCAATGCAATTATCAGTTTCCGCCCAAATCTGTGTTTAATGCCACGGTGGCTGCACCAATTCTCTACACCGATCTGATATTGATGAATTGATTACAAGAGTCATGTATTATGTCTTTCTTGTGAAGCCATGTCAGTACAACTGTGATTACTTGCTAAAACTATTGGCATTACTGAATATGGATGTATTATGTACACTGTTTAGTACTTTACTGCCCTGTAAACTCTACATGACTGCTCAATTGGTTGTGCACATGAAATAAGATTAGGATATTCGGATCCTAAATCTGCCAATTCATTTCATGTTAAAGACAAGGGGATTCAGAACAAATAGTAAATCTACAACTGTATAATATTATTGTATGGAAAATTATATGTAATATTAATGCGTACAGTAACTTTAGCTAAACTAAAATTTCACCTGAAGGTGTTTTTGTATTGAAAAGATGTCCATGTAAAAATGCACACCTAATGCGTTTCACTGTTTCCCCACCATGTTTGATGACAAGTGTCAGATACCAATTAAATTGAGCTTGCTGCTAAATGAATAAAAAATGCATTTGTGTTCATGTTTTTTTCTTCTTCTTAATTTAATAGGTATAAAAATGCATTGTTTTTGAGCATTGACTGAGAGAAGAGAGTATACAAAACAAACACTCATAATTTTACTGATAAGCACAGATGTTATGACAGCTGGGTAGCAAAGGAAAACAGCATAATGCAAATAATGTTTACAGTATTTAATATTATACTAGGCAAAGTTGCACAGTCAAGATCAAGACTTATTAATTTCTAAACATCCATACTAAGAAATCAAAGGAAGAAAGAAAAGCATATACATTTTTTTGAAACATGCAACAAAAAAAAAGAACGTAAATAAAAATAAATTATGTATGTATATGTATATACATAAACAGAAATCTCACAAAATATAGGCTGTATTATACACTTCCCATAGATATTAATAAATATAAATAAAATTGTAAAATATTTAGGATCTATATAGCTGAATGGGTACGCTGTGTCTCAAAACCTAGCGAGTTGCCTACCTAGTCAGCATTTTGGGCCGTTATAGGCTCATGCATTATTTTGGGGGGTTCAAAAGCACATAATAGGCCCAAAACACGCTGTCTAAGTAGGCAGCTCGCTAGTACCCGCACCTAATAAGCCCAAAAGACGCTGTCTAAGTAGGCAGCTCGCTAGTACCCACACCTAATAGGCCCAAACATGCTAAGTAGGCAGCTCTCTAGTTTTGAGACACGTCCAAAGCGTCTGAACAGCTTCACTTTTATTTCCGGGGTTAAAGCAGCCGCCATATCTGAATGCGCTTTAAACACACAGACATGTTTATGTTCAGCCAGTTCAGAAATACAGCAGGGAGAACTATATAGTACTTTAATATCGCCCTATAGACGTCCGGCAGACAAGCTATAACGGTGAGTTTGATACGCGCTGTCCTCGTGAGCTCGTGGCGCAGATGGAGGATGTGTGTGATCTGCTCGGCTCTGTTTTTGACTGCACATGGCACATGAGTTTGGCATGTAAAATACGAGCTTTAAAAGCGCCGTTAAATATTTGCTTACTGATGCAAACATATGTTTCTGTTTATAAGTTCATGTGTTTTTGGTGTATGTGTTTATTTATATGGAGATATTTTGATATATGCGGAGTTTTTCCCCTGCTATTTCTGTCCCTTGTTATCATCAACGTTACTCATTTTCTAATGATATGGACAGAACGGCTGTTGTTTACTAATGGACTTATTGTAGTATCTTCTCGTTGATGCTCTGTTAGGCCAGTTACTGCACTAGTGTAAATGATTCTGATGTGTTTTTTTAAAACATCCTCTGAAAAACGTGAAAGACGCGTCGAAATCTGTGCACAAACGATTACATTTTCTGGACAGATGCAAATTTGTAATACAAAGTACTGTTACCTTTAAGATGTTGGTAACATTATTTTCTTCCTATTCTTTCAGACATCCCCCTCCCCCCCAAAAAATGAAAAGTGTATGTAAAAAATAACGGTCATTATAAAAACTGTAATCTCATAATTTGGTTCATATCTCACACTACAAGTGAAATTTGCATGCAGGCAATCACTACACAATTTGAAATGAAGTTAATGATGTTTTTTATTGGTCAGTGGCAGATTAATCTTTCAGTCCAATATATCTCTGTTAGATTAATGACACTATCTTTATATAATAACACAGTTTTTAGTCCCAGTATGGTATATTTAATCTCTGTCTTTGCTTAGATGTCGCTGGTGGACTTGGGAAAGCGTCTTTTAGAAGCAGCCCGGAATGGTCATGATGATGAGGTCCGGACGCTGATGGCCAACGGAGCTCCGTTCACTACTGACTGGGTTGGTCATCAATAATGTTATCACAAGAAACAATCAATATGGAAAAAATAGTGTTATCAATGCTTTTGCCAATC
The DNA here is from genome assembly GCA_018749465.1 of Paracanthobrama guichenoti. NCBI lineage: Eukaryota > Metazoa > Chordata > Actinopteri > Cypriniformes > Gobionidae > Paracanthobrama > Paracanthobrama guichenoti. Next base: position 7,420,699 of record CM031961.1, on the reverse strand, counting down.
TATAAAGATCTGACACAATCTTTACATCATATTCTGACTCTTATGATGTGTCATTGACGTTATCTGCTTGTGACTAGCACTGCCAATGTAAACAAGGCTGTACTACAAGGCAGTGTAAAAAAAATAGTTTACAGATGTAGAAGCTTATTTTACATGTATCTGGTTTGCAGCTTGGAACTTCTCCATTACATTTAGCAGCCCAGCATGGTCATTACTCCACTGCTGAAGTCCTGCTGAGGGCGGGTGTTAGCAGAGATGCCCGAACCAAAGTGGACAGGACCCCACTGCACATGGCGGCTACTGAGGGCCATGAGGTCATCGTGGATTTATTAATCAGGGTAAGATGAGGCTTGTCTTGCGTTGTGATAGTTTAAAGGGATAGTTCACCCAAAAATGAAAATTCTGTCATTAATTACTCACCCTCATGTCGTTCCAAACCCGTACGACCTTCGTTCATTTTCAGAACACAAATTAAGATATTTTTTTTAGTTTACGTTGGTCAGCTCCTGTGTTAGCATCACACGCATGCGTCGTGGCGCTCACGTGAAAAGCATCGGCCAATGGTAAGCCGGCATTCTGGCGTAGCTCTGTCGTAACTCTGAAGCGCTGCACTGGGTTTACTGCGTCAACAGCATAGGAGACTGACAGACGTGAAGAATTTTTTAATAAAGTCTTTATTTGTGTTTGTTTTTTTGCACAAAGTATTCTCGTCACTTCATGACATTAAAGGGTGTCACACACAGTTTCTGTCAATCTTGAGTACCAATAGAGTAGTATAACATCCGTCATATCTCCGAAAAGTCTTTAGTTTTATAATTTTTATAAAAGACTCTGAATAAAACCGAGCGGCTGGAGGCGTATCGTGTCGGCGGAGCTAAAGAGCCACGAGCGTGCGCATCTATTGCATTGAGAACGTCTGAAAGCTGTGACATCCTTAGAAAACGTGGGAAAAAAACATTGTCCTAAATAAACGATGGCTATCAATCAGATTCAGCCATACATTTATGAACCAGAATCAGATCCAGAGGCTTAAATTGAGAAGCAGCAACTACAGCAGGACTTCTCTATGTGGTAACGTTATGTACTGTAACTGTATATATTTGCTTAGTGGCTTGTGTAATGGGGAGGCACGCAAGGTCTCAAGTTTTTTTTAAGTTGAAATGATTTTAACTTGAGCGCAGCGTTTTTAGAACACCATGTCATGCGCAAGTTTTACAACATTTGTGTGTTTACTCATGGTTTATGAGGACATGATTTGGTTTATGGAATATTGTATGTGACTTAAAGTTAGCAGTAGCAAGCGGAACGGTTTTACACGTCAGACAAGTGCAGGTTTACATAGAAAAACAATGGAATAGTAGCGCATTTGAATGAAGCGCGCTTTGTGTGAAAGGTTTAATATGAAATAATTCATTTAGCTCAACATATTTTCCCACTTTTTGTGTGTTGTTGTTTTGAGTGGTTTTACAATAAACAAACAGACACCTATAGTGGTCAGCTAAACAAATGTATTAAAACACACACCATAGATCGCATGCTCCATTAATAAATTAACTATACGTTCATGTTGTTTACTTGATGTGCAACAAAAACACTTGCGCAACTCCGTTGCTGCTCCGGAAAAACAATCTCCATCCACAGTCCCCTTAACGCTGGGTTTTTTGGGAAGCTGTACAAGGTTGTCTTGCCCTAAAAACCAAAAACACACTTCTTTGGTGACATTGTTGGTTTGTGAAGTCCTGTGACCTGTGCGGTGCAGCCGATGACTTCCCGGGCGTGCTTTTGCTCTCTCGCTCTGGATGACGTGCGCGCGCCCTTCCGGGGGAAGTGCCCGTACAAGGAAATTCCATCCTTGATGACGTCACATAGGCCCATACTCTAAAAATACGTTCTGAAACTTGTGAGAAACCAGAAGGTTTTATTTCTGTGCCAAAAATACTCCATCAAACGTACAACTTATTTTTTGAAACTTTGGCCATGTTTAGCATGGGAATCCAAGTCTTTAACAGTGTAAAAAAACTCAGAATGCATGAAATAGCATTACACCCCCCTTTAAGGTTGAACCACTGGAGTCACATGGCTGATTTTAATGATTTTACTACCTTTCTGGACCTTGAAAGTGCTCTCGGATTTCAGGTCTTAAGGTTTTGGAACGACATGAGGGTGAGTCATTAATGACAGAATTTTCATTTTTGGGTGAACTAACCCTTTAATGTACTATAAAATATTCCAATTTGTCAACTGTGGAGACTGATAAAAGTATCTTTTTATGTTTTAGAGTGGTGCAGACATCAATGCCAAAGACATGTTGAAGATGACCGCTCTTCACTGGGCAGCCCAGCACGGCCACCAGAACGTCGCAGAGCTGTTGATCAAACACGGTGCTGATGTACATGCCCTCAGCAAGTTTGACAAGTCCGCTTTTGATATCGCTGTCGACATACAACACGGCGAACTTATACACCTGTTACAGGTTTGTCATATTTGCAGAAAACTGCAAAACGCTAGAGAATAGTTTATGCGTTCTCACACCTGTAGATCGTTTACTTTGTTCCTAAATGGGATTTAAATAGTTGCAATGTTGCAGTTTCTTCTTAGTTCGGTTTGCTTTCACTAGGCAACATTTCTAAATGGAACACATTTTTAATACAAGTGATGTGTATAAACTGTTCTCTCATTGGTCAGAGTGCACCTGATAATGTTTCGGGATTCTGCTCATAGCGGTCATCCGTCTGCATGGATGGACAACAGCTCCGCAAGCTTATTGTGGTTTTCTTTGAAGCTGTCGATATATTACTTGATAATTTTGAGCAGGAGTCATGGTGCCAACTTCATTGGTGTTTGAGTTTTGGACAGTTATTCTGAAATATGTTCATATGACCAAAGTTAAATTAGGCATTTCACTTCATCTTTGCTCCAGGTTAACCCACGATTCATTTTGAGAGGCATCAGCAAAACAAGCACTACTGCTACGCATTTAAAGTTGCAGTAGGTGATTTCTGAGAAAAACTGTTGATATTTGAAATCAGCACAAACAAACGCACCCCTCCCTTCATTGCTCTGGGTTTGCTGTCCTGTTAAAGGATTAGTTCACTTTTAAAAAAATTTTTGCTGATAATTTATTCACCCCCATGTCTTTCTTCAGTCAAAAAAAAAATTAAGGTTTTTGATGAAAACATTCCAGGATTTTTCTCCATATAATGAACTTCAATGGGCTCCAAACGGTTCAACGGTTCAATATAGCTAACATTACAACAACAGCGTATCTTGGTTCTGTGAAACGGGAAACCCAATGTTACTCGTGTATGGAGCAGAAACAACACAACCTCTGCGTCCATTTTCAGGCCTTCCCGTTTTTGGTCTCTCCAAAGCTGGAAAGCTTTTCTAATATAAATGCGGGTCCTAAAGCTCTTGCCTGATCATAACCCTTCTTTATTCTTTATCCAGTGACATTCCCCTGACCTTTTCTCTTTTGTAATGTCTCTCAGCCATCTCTCTTTCTACAGTCTTTCTTCAAATCTCTCTCTCTCTCCCTCTCCCTCTCCCTCTCCCTCTCCCCTCCTCCTCTCCCTCTCCCTCTCCCTCTCCCTCTCCCTCTCCCTCTCCCTCTCCCTCTCCCTCTCCCTCTCTCCCTCTCTCCTCCCTCCCCATCATGAGTGGATGCCCTCTACTGCTGATCGGCTTCAATTGTGTTGTGTTGCTCGATCCGATCCATTTTCAACAGCGTTTCTCAGAAATCGCTTGCTGCATCTTTAATTAACAATCATATATTGTGATACAGCTTGGTTCAATGGTCCGTTGGGTCAGATTGCTCTCCCACCACAGAGTTTGTTTTCAAGCGGGCTATCACCACCTCATTCAGGCTATCTGACTGAATTTTTGGTGAGGATCTGAGCATAATTTCCTGGTTTCACAGACAGCGTTTAGATTAAGCCAGGATTAGGCCTTAGTTCAATTTGGGCATTTAAGTAACTTTTATAAACGTGCCTTAGAGAAAAAGATTACTGGTGTGCAAATTTTAAGATGTCAGTGCAAGTTGCTTTCAGTTAAAACTGCTTAAACATGCATTTTAGTCTGGGACTAGGCTGTGAAACCGGGGGCAAGTGAACCAAACTAAGGGAGAAAATGCATCAGATTCCAAAACAAATGCTCCAAACGAGCCAGGTGTGAAAACACCCTAAGAAATGTTACTCATAAATTCTCATTTTGCCTTTTAGGAGGGAATGCAGAATCAGGTGAACAGGAATGCCGAAGCGTCAATCATAAACGGGAACTCCACCCCACAGTTCATCATTCAGGGCGTCCCAAACATCCAAGGGGGAGTCGTCAGCCTCAGTGACTTGATCAAAGCCAACTCAGGTTTGATATGACTAGAAAATAATTGTGCAATAAACTAATGTAATAATTACGAACTTTGTTGGCTATTTTATGATCTTAAATTGACTTTGAACCAACGTTTGCTTTTTTCGTTCTCATGATGTTTAGGTGATACAGAGGAGGCCATAGCTGTCAGTTCCTTGGACTCAAGTATTCAACAAGTGGTGAATGAATCGGGTCAGAGGGTCATTACCATATTAACAGATCAACATGGAAACCTGCAGACAAATGGACTCGGCCAACCGTTCTTTGTCACAATGCAGGATGGACGGCAAGGTATAATTAATTATCCTTATTTTGGACTTTGAACTGACTTGGAACACTTCTCAATGTTATACTTTTAAGATCTATATATAGTTTGGGGTATTTTATACTCAAGCCTGCATTTATTTGATTAAAAATACAGTAAAAATGTGAGAGATTATTACAATTAAGAATAGTTTTTTTTTCTGTTTGAATATATTTTAGAATGTAATTTATTTCTGTGATGGTAAAGCTGAATTTTCAGCATCATTAGTCTTGCGTGACCAAGCAGATCTTTTTCCCCCTACTCTGGTAGTCAATGGCTGCGTGATCTGCTTGGTTACAAACATTCTTCCAAATATGCGTTTAGTAGAAGAAAGAAATTCATACAGGTTTGGAACAACTTGAGCATGACTAAATGATGTCAGAATTAAAATTTTTGGGTGAACTATCCCTTTAAAGGGTTTAAAGCCCATGATTTACTCACCCTCAAGTCATCCTAGATGTCTATGACATTCTTCTTTCAGACGAATACAGTCAGAGTTATATTAATGTCCTGGCTCTTCCAAGCTTTATAATGGCAGTGACTGTTGGGTCATTTTTTTAAAGTCCATAAAAGTGCATCTATCCATCATATAACTGTTCCACACGGGGTTAATAAAGGCCTTCGGAACGCAAAGTGGCGCATTTGTGTAAGAAATTTAAAACTTTATAGACTAAAATAACTAGCTTCCGGCAGTCAGCGATCCGCAAGTTGACCCTTGACGCATGCGTATTGACGAACGCAGAAGCGCAGAGGATGGAGCAAAACAAAACACCAGTCATGAATTAGTCAAAAACTGGTGGAGGATTTTGATCTAAGAGAAGAGGGATTTGAGTTTGTTCCCAGCACTATCCTATCCACGAGAGGTGTCAAAGCTGCTCCTGTACAACGCGTCAGGGTTTACTCTTTTAATGCAAGTTGACTCGCGTACCGCCGGAAGCTAGTTATTTTATTCTATAATATTTTAAATATGGATATTTTTCTTACACAAATGTGCCACTTCAATTCAGAAGGCCTTTATTATTATTATTATTATTATTATTATTATTATTAAATGACAATAATATCGTTTATCACAATTATTTCTGGGCCGATATATCGTGAAACAAAAAGTAGTTATCGTGACAGGCCTACATATACACCTAGGATGACTTGAGGGTGAGTAAATCGTGGGCTAATTTTCATTTTTCCAAACTTTTGAACGGTAGTGTATATGATTATTATATTATTGGTGTGTGTGTGTGTGTCTATACATCACTGCTGTCTTGACATTTTTATACCTTGAATACCTAAGGATGTTCCTCTTTAATTTTTTTTTATATTTATTTATTTATTTATTTATTTATTTTAATCAGTATTGGCAGTTCCAGCCAATCAAATCACAGAGGAAGTGGTAGATGACTCCGAACCTCCTGCTCGCAAAAGGAAAATTGAAGTTTCATCCAATAATGCAGAGACTGGTGAAACTGTGAGTATAATATATAATATAAAGCCGTTTGTGTGTGTTTGTGCATGCACACTGCTATATGTTAATGAGCCTTAAGCACAAAGTCATCAGATGTTAGTTACTGATCACTGTTCATCACCCAACCCCACTCCATCTCCATTTTATCTTCAATCTCCAGGAGCATCTCCAGTGGCAGTTACAGGAAGCTAACAGGAAAGCCCAATCCTATCGTCAACAATTGCTCCGCAAAGAGCAGGAAGCCGAGGGCTACCGCATGAAACTGGAGGCCATGTCAAACGGACAGACCAACGGCACCACCGCTCTGGACCAGGAGCACATCGTGTTTGTGCAGGAAGAAGTCTGTAACGAAGAGACAACGGAGGGAGAAGAGGAAGTTGTCATGTTTTCAGAAGGTGGCGTAGTCATCAAAACAGAAGAGATCGAGTGTGCGGACGAGCAGATCACTCTAGTGGAAGCCACGGCGGGTCACACGGAAGTCATCTCATAAAAGAGCACCCAAGAGCGTGGACTCAATGCTCAAGCAACCAAAGAGTGCTTCGGCACGGTTTTGGTTTGGTTCATTTTGATTTTCCAGCAATTAAGTCCTTTTTTTTGTAATTTATTTCCTTGTTCTGTTTTGGTTAATGTTTCTTGCTTCAAATGAAAGTTCACAAAGAAACAACCACAATGTGCATCATATGCACACACCTGACCAGGGAAGATGATTCTTTCTGGGAGTCTGTATCTGCAGTGTCCTAAGAAGTGGTCACCCATCAGTTGTCCTAGATGGGGTTCTTCAAAACAGCTGGAAAAGGTTCACTCAGGATGGAACTTTTTGCTAATTGCATGTCTTTTGAGCTCCCCTAGAAATGTAGCTGCCTTATTCAGACAGTTATTTTCATCACTTCTGAAATTAAACAATGTAAATTCATCTCAGAATGCAGCAGTGGTATGTGTTCTATGCATTGGAAATAACTTAATGCACCAGTTTCAAGAATTTAATTAGCAGGCAATCTGTTTTTTGTTTCTCTGTTAGACCATTTAAAAATCTGTAGGTCAATTAAAAGTGCCTTGGTGTATTTTTGGTCATGTTTAGTTGTCATACATAAAGGATTATACATGAATTATTGCATATATAGTATTTGTTACAATGGGTAGAAAGCATAATTCCCATTTATTAAACATTTAACTCACATTCCTTATGTAACATGTATTGGTTTTCTATGAATATGTATGATAAGTTTAATATTTTGTTTGTTATTTTGCTTTTAAGTTGAGAGCTCTTGTTCACAATGACAGTAAAAGGGATAGTTCACCCAAAAATGTAATTTGTGTCATTAAGTCCCCCTCAAGTTGTTCTTTTTGTTGCTGAACACAAAAGATGATATTTTGAAGAATGTCAGTAACAAACAGTTGATGGGGGCCATGACTTCCATATTATGGGGTCCATCAACTGTTTAGTTACTGACATTCTTCAGAATATCATCTTTTGTGCTAAACGGAAGACATTCATACAGGTTTGGAACAACTTGAGGGTGAGTAAATATGAAAATGATTTTTACGTGAGCTATCCTTTTGACAGCGCTTTCACAAATGTAAAGTCAGATTTCAGTATCAGGATTTTGTATCCGTCTAGCTAGCCTTTATACTGTGTAATGTTATCTCCTTGAGCTATGACAAAATCAGTTGTTTTTTTGAGGCACATAATCTGAGATATTGATGCATTTGACAGCAAGACTTTTAAACTGAATCCAATTTTTGACAAATGATGTGTGTCAAGGACATAATTGTAGTAACCTCAGAAGAAATGGTCAATTTTAACCGGTTTTGATTGCTTCTCACATAAATGTAATTTTTTTTCTAAAACGATCAAAAAATTATGAATGTTTTTTTTTATGTAAAGACATCACCGTCCTCACATTGTAAAAATGAACCACAGTAATATACTGGCACTACAATTTATGGACCTACACTGGTTTAAATGAAAAATCTTGAGTTTAGAGTTTCTCCCACCTGCTTAAATGTATAAAGCTTTTGACTTATTTTTTGATTAAAAATGTTGCAAATATCAATTGTAGGCTTCTGCTTATGTTTTCTGTTGCTCATATTATATTGAACTCAAAAATAGCTCATAACAGCACATTTAGGTCACCAAGATTTTTAAATGTTTTTGTCTCTTTTGCTCAACAGGGCTATTTATTTGATTAAAATACAGTAAAAGTAGTAATATTAATACAATTTAAAATTTATAAAATAAATTCCCAATTTATTTCTGTGAATTTTCAACCTCATTACTCCAGTCTTCAGAGGGTCACATGATCCTTCAGGAATTCTAATATGCTGATTTGGTGCTCAAGAAACTATTATTATTAAAAACAGTTGTGCTGCTTCATATTTTTTGACATTTCAAGATTCTATGGTATTAAAAGGTTTGAAAAAGAAGAACATTTATTAGAAATAGACTTGTTTTGTAAAAATATACATGTCAAACTAGGTAGTAGAGAGGATATAAAACTTGTAATAAACGACACTTATATAAAATTGTTTATTCTTGCTGATTCTGAATAGGTACAATTCGCAATCAAAATTAAGAAATCTGTATACAAAGGAGGAAGAGATCCATCTATTAAAGCACAGAATGTAAATAAAAACAACAAAGGTTTCAAAAAGGTCTTCACATTAGGGTTTAGGGAGGCATTGGTGCTCTCATTGGACCCCTTGGTGGTGCAGGAGGACGTGGTGGCAAGGGAGGCCCTCTCTGAAATCCGAAGGGTGGGGGTCTGGGTGGGCCGGCACCATACCCTGGAGGTGGCATTGGTGGAGGTCCCCTCATACCTGGATGCATTGGTGGACCTGTAAAAAAAGGGGAGGAATTATTGCATCAACAACATCTTGTATATTTTGGTTCCGTTTAAATGCATAAGCCACTTCTTCACAAACATACCCATTGGGGGACCGAACGGTCCTCTGGGAGGGACACCCATGGGGGGAGGAGGCATGCCGGGTGGAGTAGGTGCTCTTTGTTGAGTAGATCCCGGCGGGCCAGGTGGAGGAGGCACCATTCCAGGAGGTCCCGACGGAGGCATCGGCATTGGCGGCATTCCTGGTGGATGCATTCCTCCAGGGAAGGGTGGGGGTCCCGGGGGGTGCCCCCCACCACCCTGTGATGAGGGAGTACCTGGTGCAGGAGGCATAGGCATACCGGGCGGCATCCCAGGCGGCATTGTGCCAGGAGGTGGAACAGGTGGGAAAGCACCAGGTGGCGGCATCCCTGCAAGATCAATGTACAGAAAAATTGATGCAAAAGACATTTATTGTACCAAAAAATAACACCTCCCAGCATCATATTTGCTAAATGAAACCCAATACTTGTTTCTTACTAATTTTGGTGTGTGAAAAACACATCACTCTCTCACAAAAAATGGTGCACATCATTTTGTGAGAGTGTGACGTGTTTTTCACACACCAAAATTAGTAAGAAACAAGTATGTGTAGCATTTTTGTTTTTGACAATGCCATAATTCCCTACAACCGTTTATCTCAGCCGATTTTCATATGCATGACATTATGTCTAATCCTGATTTCAAGGTTAGAATTATGGCCAGTGATGGAAGAAAATGCAAACATGACCCAGATGTTTCATGCTACATCTCTGGGTGTTTTGCTACATCCTAAGTGTCAGAAAATTACAGATGTTGTGGGGAAAGATTTATAAGCGTGTTTAGCCAGGGTGTCTAGCAACTCTCCGTTGGCTTGTGAGCTGGACAAACCAAACTCTGGTCAGGCCAATCACATCGTGTATAGAGACGGTGGGCGGACTTAACATAATGACGGCAGAGTTGTGACTACTTGAAAACAAAGACGCCGGCGAACAGCGGTCTTTCGAATCAGCTTTGGCCGCAACTCTGGAAGACTTGGACTTAAGCTTTTCTTTGAGAAAAGAACGGCACTGAAGTCATTCTTAAAAAAGGAAGAAGTGTTCAGAGTTTTGCCAACCGGATACGGCGAAAGTTTAATCTATCAACTAGCTCTGCTTCACCTTCTCTGTTGCTCTGGTTGGTTGTAGCGCTATCCTATTGCGTGCAGAGGGAATTTGAAAGATAACCGTTCATCCCGCCCCTCGGATTGAGCCCTGCCAATGGGGAGTTCCCAGACTCAACATCTTGATGTGGGTCTGGCTTGTCAGGCTACTAGTTTTTGGTTTTGAAACCAAATCTTAAAAGTTATAGATTACTTTTCACCCCCCACAAAATAAGAATGAAGACTTTTGTTTAGGTTTATGAAATATATATATATATATGCACATTGCATAAAAAGTCTTCATTCTTATTTTTATGAATTAAACTCAGCATCAAATATTAGGCCTTTTCTGCAAATCAGCAGAATTGTTTTCCTCAAGATGCAGGGGGCTGTGTAACAGATAACATCTGAAAAATGTCAGAAAGGGTTCAATACCCTCATAATATCTAACCTGGCATTGGCATCCCTGCTCCCATGGCGGTCATGACAGGTGTGGGCATGGAGGGAGGCGGTGGGGCGTCTGCGAAAAGCTGATGGGGGCGATCGGCCTGTGAAAGTGGATTCTGGGCAGCCAGCAGGCGCTCTGCAGCTGAGCCGTGCCTTTCACCCTTTGAGTCCTTCTTAAAGGCGTATGAAACCGTGATGGGCCGATTGCAGAGATATTGGCCGTTCATGGCCTCAATAGCTGCATCGGATGCATCAAAACTGGCATAGTTGATGAAAGCATAACCCTTCGAATTGCCCGTGTCCGGGTCTCGCATGATCTTCGGCGTCTGAAGGATCACACCGAAAGCGCTGAAAGTATCATAAAGGAGTTTCTCGTCAATCTCAGGGTCTAAGTTGCCAATGAAGATGTTGGCGCCGACGTCGAGGTTCTTGTTGTGCGCCGAAGCCTTGTTGACTCGTATGGGTTTGCCATAAAGTTTGATCATGTTCATGATCTTTATGGCGTAGTCTGCATCCTCTTCACTGAGGAACTCCACAAAGCCATAACCTGAACAACAGACACCAACATCAATTTAAATCATGCACAAAATCATTCATCTGAACGCTCAGTGATATGGAAACTCACCCTGATGTTGTCCTGTTACTCTGTCTTTGGGCATGTGTGTGTTTACAACAGGACCAGCTTGCAGGAAAAGCTCCCACAGAAGAGGCTCAGAGACCTTCTCATCAAGACCACCCACATATACAGTGGCATCTGAAAATAAAATATGATCAAAATAAACACTACTGCACTGGACACAAACATAAGGCGGTTTATAAAACACTCATTACTATTATTATTATCACTACTAGTAGTTATATGCATATATTATATTGTTTTGGTGACTTAATTTAAATGAAACCCCAAACTTTTCTTTGTTATTTGTTTTAAGCAAGCGTATTTGAATGAATGGAAGTGAGCGACTCAATGCTAGTAGAGGAGACAGGAAGAGCTTAAAATGTGTCTGCGGTGCTGCAATAGTTTTCTTGAATAGTACATAAAAGTATCCTTATGAATTTATATTTATTAAATTTACCTTGATTTCGTTCTGAAATCGGTCCCGCCGCCATGATGAACCCGGCGTGTGTACTGACGGAAGCGCTTCTTTTTCCTCCGTAGCGATTCGCGATACAAAACAACACAATGGCGCCACGTCAGCGCGGTGCTGCCGCCCACAGGACAGGAGGATCAACGTTCGTGCCTTTGTGGCTGTCAAATTTTGATTTACTGCGTCCTTGGCTTTTCTTTTTTTATGAAAATGCTTTGTTTTTGCTTTTCATATAATAAATATAATATAATAAATAAATATACCAGCGTTTTAGGACCTAGATTGTACACTGACTGACTGGGCATCTGTCTGAGGCAACCTAGCACACAGTAGGCCACAGTATTGTTTACAATACAAAAGTAACAAAACTGTCCTTAAAATAAAAAATGCAGTTTATTAATATCACCATGAGCTTTGTATACATATAAATATGCAAAAAAATTATGAATACGACAATGATTTTGTAAATGACCAGCAGTGGTGTAATTTACCAGTCTAAAAAAAACGACAACAAAAAAACAGCATATGCTGGATAGGTATGTTTTGAAGCATGGCATGGTTTGAGCTGGTTTAAGCTGGTCAAGTGCTGGTCCTAAGAAACTAGCTCCAGCTCAGGACCAGTTTATAACCAGCTCAGGACCAGCTTATAATCATCTCATGACCAGCTTAAACCAGCTCATGACCAACTAAGGACCAGCATAAACCAGCTCAAACCAGCTGCCATGCTTCAAAACATAGGGTGAATTCAGGGTGATTGGGACACTTTTTACAAATCATCTCAATGACAAAAAGTGTCCCAATCACCCTACCTAACCACACAGAGAAATGGGTGTCAAAATGACCTTTAGGGTATAACAGCTTGTCACTGGGGCAGTACCCTTGAAAGGATACTTTTTTTTTTTTTTACCACAAGAAGTTAATAGTAGTACCTTAAGTACATGTCATTTTAAGGGTACTGCCCCAGTGACAAGCTGTTGTAGCCTACCCCTAAAGGTACCATTTTGACTCCCATTTTCTCTGTGTGCAGAATATGCAGTTTTTTTTCAACAGGGATAAAAGAAACATTGGGCTAAACAGGTAAATTTGCATCAAAATAAAGTAAATTTGTGTTTTCATTCAAAGTTTCATTCAAAGTAGGACATTCCTGCTTTCATGTCATAAATAAAACCTGTTTATTTTATGCTTACAAGAACAGAGTTCTGAATTTGACGTGTTTACCTGTTGATACAGGACGGCTGGTTTTATGACTCAGCTCTATGTCTGGTTTGCAGACGTACAGAATAGGATATATGTTCTGCTGGATTGAGAAGCGACTGTGATTTAACAGTTTTGTGTGAGATCATTAAGTCCCTCCCGCATTGTGTGTCAGTGGTTCTACCTGTTTCACCTGCTCTCCCACCCCAACTGTCTCAAAGAAGAGTCTGGCCGTGTGGAATCTGCCTTTAGACCAGCACAAGAATGGATTCATGAAGCTTTTCAGAAACTTGAGCATCTGCTTTTCTCCTCCCAGTGGATTTTGAGCTGGAGTAACACGTAAGCACTAAATACAGACTGACACATTACTGCAAGGGTGAACATGGGGACAGATTTAGCCTACAACTTTGTCTTCAAAGGTAAGTTTTGATTCATTTGATTAGAGATTAGATTTATCTCAGACTGTTTTTACAATGCTCATTGGATCTGAAACCCATAATAATCTGCAGCCTATAATAAAAAGATGAACAAATGTTCTCTTTCTGTTTTAATATGAATTTTATTAATTTTGTGAATTAGAACAAAACCAAGCTTGCTTTTTGCTGTCTTTCAGTGGTTTTAATTGGGGAATCAGGGGTTGGAAAGAGCAACCTACTGTCAAGGTTTACCAAAAACGAGTTTAATCATGACAGCCGTACAACCATTGGGGTGGAATTCAGCACTCGCTCCATTCAAGTGGATAATATTACCATCAAGGCCCAGATCTGGGACACTGCGGGTCTAGAGCGCTACAGAGCTATTACCTCAGCGTAAGTCCCTCATTATGCCATCTCAAACTATATATCCTTTCACATGAATCCTTATTTAAGGTTATGGAGGCTTTGGAATTTGTTGTTATTAACATCACACCCAGAACCACTCCTTTTTTGCCCGGGCATACAGTTAAAAGATATGTTGCTGGCATACATTAGCCCCAAATGCATGACTTTTAACTCTTTTACATCATAGTTTGTTTGTAGATGCCATTTGGGTTTGCATTTATTTGATTGGAAATACAGCAAAAACATTAATATTGTGAAAATAACTGTTTTCTATTTTCCCAGCTGAATTTTCAGATCATTACTCCAGTCTTCAGTCACATTATCCTTCAGAAATCATTCTAATATGATGATTTGCTGCTCAAGACACATTCTGATTATCAATGTTGATATTTTTTTCAACATTTTGTGGAAACTGATATACATTTTGTAGTATAGATCTTGTGTTCATTTTTTTTTTTTTTTTTAAAGGACCTTACTCCTCACTGTACCAAATGAATGAATCATCAAGCACAGTCTGAGCCAACACTTCCTGTTTCTGCATATGTAATAATGAATAGTTTGGCTCTTGTAGGTATTACAGGGGAGCAGTGGGTGCATTGCTGGTGTATGACATCACCAAGCACCTGACGTATGAGAACGTTGAGCGATGGCTGAAGGAACTGTATGACCACGCTGATCCTCATATGGTAGTCATGCTTGTGGGAAATAAAAGTGACCTGGCAACTGTACGCACTGTACCTACAGAGGAGGCTAAGGACTTTGCAGGTGTCAAAACATTTTATTACTCTTTGTTTTAGACATTTCAGCCCACGTTGTTCTAAATTTGACTTTTTTCTGTGGAATACATTTTATACATACAATAAAAGTCAGTGGGGTCCAGTGTTGTTTGGACCCCAGTCACAATAAAGTCAAGCAGGTTTGGAATAACATGAAGATGATGACAGAATTTTCATTGCTTTAAGACATACTATGAAATAGTTATATTGACACACATTTCTTTTTTTTGTTGATAAAACAGAGGCCAAAGGCTTGCTTTTTATGGAGACGTCCGCATTAGAGTCAACTAATGTTGAATCTGCCTTCCTTGAAGTTCTAACAGGTGAGTTTTCTTTTTACTTCTGTCACTGATTAACATTGAAGCACAGCAGAATATTACAAGGGATATATTTATCATGCACTGTAAACCCTAACGCTCAGAATACTTCATTGGTTTGAGTAGGACAAACGTAAATTAAACAAATTAGTTCAGTCAAATGAACTTTTATGAGTATTTAGTACTTTCTTTTCTTTTAAGTTCACAGAACTGATATATTTTAAGTAATCCAAACTGTTTCATTGTTTTGAGTTTTATGAAATTATTCCTTTAATTTAGATGAACTTAAGTTTAACTGAAACTGGGCTGGGATTTCTATTTCCCAGAATGCTTTGCCATGGCACTCGAAAGGGAGAGTAAATGCTAAAATTAAGTGTTGTGTAATGTTTTTTTGTTTTGTTTCGTTTTTTGTGCAAGATTAATGTTAAGTGGGAGATTTAGTAGTGATTAATGTTTTGTTATGCAAATGTGAAGAGTTTCTGTTAAGGTGGGTTTTGGAGAGTTCATGGTGACAAGTGCATGCGGCTTCTTTTGAGAGCAAGTATGTTAAATGCTTTATATTGCTGCTATTATTAACATGTTAGCAAATTAGCATTTTTGAATTAGCTTGTTATAGCTAGTTTATACTAATACAAATTTTCACATTGAGGTTACATTAAAAATTAAGTTAAATGTATGAATTGGTGTACTCAAACATTTCAAGTTAAGAACAATTAAAATCTATATGTACAAAATGAAAATCTGCCAGTTCTGCTTACTTAAACTTTGGATTTCTTAACTGATTGCCTCAAATTTTTGAGTCTTGCCAACTTTTTGGGGTTTACAGTGTGGTGTCAAAACCAGTTTAAAATCCTTCTTGACTTTAACTCACTTTAAATGCATAAAGACAATGTTCAATGATGTTTCATCCATCAGCTATACACAAGAAAGTTGCTAGTAAAGAGGTCACCAGGGGTTCCATCAGCGCGGTGACTCTGGGCCCATCCAGCGAGTACAAGGAGGAGAGACAGTCCTGCTGCAAAAGCTCCTGAACAGATGAAAGATCATCAAGAGCAAAACAAAGACATTTCCCTTATGACACTGATCACGTCATACCCGTATGGAGGTACTTCTTCATACCTTCATTGGATGTCATATCAATGAGCAAAATAGGGGAGGGGACCAGCGTTTTTACAGTTATTGTTTTATAGCTTATTTTTACTTGTTAAAAGATGTAAAATTGGAACTGATGATGTATTTTTAGATTAGACATGAATGTAAATTACTCTTACAGATAAACCACAAATGGGTTGATGTATTATACAGCTATTTATATGGTGTTGAAATAAACACAAAAATATATCATATTTCTGTACAGACTTCAGGTTTGTAAAATATAAACTATAAACTCAATCTTTGAATAATATAAATATATTGGATTGATCAATTAGACATTTCACATGGAAAGTGTGTGTTGATTATAGATTATTGATATTTTTGCATTACATTTTCCTCCCCTAAAGGATGACACTGAGATCTAACTATAAATAAAAATCTAAAATATCTAAAAATAATTTCATTCATTATAGAAATACGAAGAGCTTTGCACACTCCTGCAGCTTGCAAAATTCACAAAACGTTGTTGTTTCAATAAATATAGGAAATTTTATTCAAGCTGGACTTATTGTGTGACTTGCTCAATACAATTGCCTGTGTGTGTGCTGATATGTTTGAATATGTTAAACATATTCATTAACATAGTTAAAGATGTCAGCATTCATTTTTATTCCATTTCAAATGTTACATATTTCCATATGTAAATATGTAACATTAATATATTTACAGTAATACAGTAATCATTCAGGCTTGGTCACTAAATCGAAAAACCATCAAAATCTAGAATTCATAAATCCTCAACTAATCAGAGTGGTTCCTTTCTCTAACGATCCTTGGCAATAAAGAGTCATTATCTTTAAACATCATCATAAACAATTATTGATTGATGCTGATTAATTACCAAGTCCATATCTACCCAATATAAGAAAACCAGAAGTATTCAGAGTGGTAAACCATACAGTTATAACGCATCAGCATATTCATTCCAGGTTTTTTTGATTACTGACACAAAATTGACATAAAAGCCTAATGTTCAGTTCAGCTGATACACACAGTCAGTGCCTGGGTATTGAGGCAGATTCAGCTGGTACTTCTGTTCAAGTGCAGCAGGAACGAATCGTCCTCCCAGGAAATGATAGCGCCCTTTGAAGTGATTGGCCGCCTTCTTAGGTGCTGTGAGGGAGATGAGCATGTCAGGCTGAATCCCATCAGGACAGCCTTTCTCCACATCCCAGCCTAAAGAGTGAAAGAAAGCTTTTGTCATAATTACACGCCATTTATGATAAACTATTTGATCACTACCAGGCATTTTATGCAATTAAAAGATGCTTTTTGGCTCTTAAATGCCAATCAAACATTTTAATAAACCCAAAACATTTGCTTGAATTGCAATAAAATCAGTGATTATTTTGGTGTGTGTGCATTCTTACCTGAAGGTATGTCGACACTAGCAATGGGCACAGTGATTTTCTTTAGTTGGGAGAGGATGCCACCGAATGGCTCTCGCACAGCACCCTTAAAACTGAATCCAAAGATGGCATCCACAACCAAGTTATAAACTTCATCAATCACATCAGCCTAAAGAGAGCATGATGGGAATATACATGACATATAGTATATAGTAGACACATAGTAGAGTATACATATTAAATATATACACTGCCGATCAAAAATTTGGGGTTGGTAAGATGTTTTTGAAAGATGTCTCTTATGTTGCATTTATTTGATCAGAAATACAGTAAAAACAGTAATATTGTGAAATATTATTTCTATTTAAAATAACTTTTTTCTATTTGAATATATTTTAAAGTGTAATTTATTCCTGTGATGCAAAGCTGAATTTTTAGCATCATCACTCCAGTCTTCAGCGTCGCATGATCCTTCAGAAATCATTTTAATATGCAGGTTTTTCCACTCAAGAAACATTTATGATTATTATCAATGTTGAAAACAGTTGCACTGCTTAATTTTTGTGGAAACTATCATACTTTCTTTTCGGGATCTTTTGATATAAATGTTTTATGTAAAGGAAAAAAATTCAAAACATTGAAATGTCAGATAGGTGTCCCTGGGACATGCAATGCAGTCAGCACATTAAGTTATTAATGAGGAGGAGGAACCCATATGAAGGAAAAATCAGACACCCCCATGGTGTAAAAATGTGGTATTGACTACTGAGATTCCTGCTGTACCTCAGGCATCTCTGTCAGGAAGGATATATCCATCTTCTCACACTGGGTGGTAAGATTCTGAAACAGCGGTTTGCTGGGGCGCTTTGGGTACAATACAGATGGTTCATATCCCTAGGAGATTCACATGCAATATGAATAAAATCAATACGCCTTCATAAAATATTACATTTAATGAGGGAAAGATTTGAGACCGGTGCAGTAACTCGAACTCACAAACAGCTTGAGATGTCTAGCACAAACCAACCCATCTCCTCCATTATTTCCAGGCCCACAGATCACCAGCACTCTGGGTGGACTCTTGAGCAGTGATTGTAGAGGATAGCCCTATGACGTAAACGATTATTAAATTGATTGTGTATGTGTATAAGCTGGATTGATTCGTTCTGCATGATGGAGCATCAGATGTACCTTTGACACAGCTGTGGCACAGCTAAGCCCGGCCAGCTCCATTAACTGATCCACACTGAAGCTGTACTCATTAAACAGCTCCTCGTCAATGTGCTGAGCCTCTTCTTGTCTATGATGACAAAAACCAGAAATAAAAATGGTCATGGTTGTGTTCAATGACAAACAATGCAACACAGTGTATCTTCAATGCAGGGTTATTAGAGTTAACTAAGACTAAAACCCTCCTTATTGATCCGACGTCAATTAGGAGATGCACTAGAGGATACGTTTGTAAGCATCAATCAGGAGACGTCCCAGGTAAACTTAAGGCAGGTGCGTAGGGGAATTTCTACAACACCTTTAAAAGGCACCAAATGTACGATTAAAATACCACTAGAACAAATGTTATATATTCTGCTGCCTTGTGTCCTTACATTATCCCAAATGTTTCCAAGAATGTTTAAATCCAGAGAATTAAGCTTTTTTTTTTACCAAGAGACGGACCGTGTCCGTGTGTCACCTGTCAATGACATCATATCCGTGTTACCCTCGATTTATTTTGTAGAAACCATGGAAACACCAGAGACACTTTAATATATTATGTGTTTGATTAGACAGGTGAGTAACTGTTTGGATACATTCATCAACAGAAAACTAATCATTGTTATATAACTCAACAGTTAGTCTTATTGTTTGAGTCTGGTTTTCTTGATTTACCGCGAGTACTGTGTTTTAGCATGCCTAATATCGATCTAGCTTACTGCAGTGTGCAACAAGTGTCTCTTAGTAGCCGCTGAGCAAAGTATTATTATATTATTACACAGAGGAGCATTATAACATAACTTTCAGCACACTCTAATAATGTATTTAATACGATAAAACAGCGCTGTGTTACCCCACATACGCATGAGCGGAAGCGGTCATCTGTGGCATAATAAAAGCTCCACAAAATCAAGTCGTCATCAAGCTAGTTTTAAAGAAGCGACCTCTAGCGCTGAAAATTACATATTGTGCCTTTAACGCCATTCCAGCTTCTATGGCTAGGTTAATGGCGTGAGCAAGGTTTAGTTATTCAAAAATAAAACTGATTTATTCGACTAAATTTAGATTTACTTGGTTAAAAACATTTTAAAAGTATCAAGAGAATAAAATAAGGGGTAGAAGTATTACAGTCCAGCAAAATATGTTTAATGGACAGTGGATTCTGACAAGATGAATATCTCCTGATAGTAAAAATTATGTGTGAGTCTTGAGTGTCCTATTTGTGTGTAAATGACTTGATCCCAGGGTTTATTAAAATGGAATATACTGTATGTTTTTTTTCCCAACATCAAGATTTATTCCATGTAGTTTGTTGTTTAAGCACTGATCCCATTCCAATTGCCTTTTATTTTTGGTGCATGCATTTAATGTTGCTCTCAGATCTGTGAAAGATATAGAGCATTTACTGGATCTGTAGATAATACTTTCTTGGCAGCGCTGTCTGCTTGCTCATTACCAGAGATTCCCGAGTGGCCAGGTACCCAGCAGAAAACAATATTAAAATTCTTCTTAATGAACGTCAATGCCAATAATAGAGCATTTGCAGTGAACCAGCTGCATAAACCTGGCCACTATGTTAAGACTGTACCTTAAGAACTCATTTGGCACACTAGCAGTTAGTCAAGAGGCAATCGGTCTTACTTTTCTGATTCAAATTAGACCGATCAACCTTTTTATGTAACCGAATTAAAGTTATGAAAAATAAAAAATGAGATGACTAACTTTTAAGACTAATCTAAGCAGTTTATGCAACCGGCCCCTGAACTTTGGCCAGGTATGTGCATATCCTGATGTAGTTGATTTGTTGCAAAAGCTGCTGCCACTTGATTTCCAGATTTAGATTCATATGGGTATATTGGGGTATGTTGTGGGAACATTTCTCTTAATTGAAAAAACAAGCCTGAAATAAAATAAAATACAAACAAATATATTTTATTTCAGCTACTTGCCAAGGCAACATTTCTCGTTTTCATTTAGTTTAACTATATGTACTAAAATAACTAAAATTAAATATATAGGCATTATTATAATAGTATCTCAATGATACTAAAATAACACTGCTTCAATCCTGAGATCTTTGCGTCCGAAAGCTTAGACAGCTGACTTTTTAAACCATTGCCCCGGGTTTATTATTCCCCCGTAGGTTAAAGGTTTGAAAGGTTTTGTAAAGGAGGGCCACTGGTATGGAGGCTTTGAGCTGTGTTTATGATCACTACTGTAGTGGTTTTCCATTTGCATAATAGTGACTATAAAATATGTATTTTACTTATGGAAGTGGCATATTTTGAATTTTGATATTTGGGATATGGCCATTGGACTAGTTTTGTTACGCAGACCTGCCAACCTTGCCTTGCTGCCCTATCAGGCAATGACTTTGAAGGCAGCGTTTGTGCACAAAGGTACCTCACAAAGCTGATTTCGGACAGACTTCTGAGGCGGTGCAATGTTTAATGATTTACAGCAAAATAGAGAGAGTGTTGGTGAGAACTAAGAGAATATTTAATGGAGAAGTGGAAAAAGTTAGTCAAAAATGTACATTTACACACAAACTGACCACTAACCACAACTTTCAGACGCCATATTTATTTTTTAGCAGGATTCTTCACAGGATTGTGGGATATCAAAGGCAGCAAAGGATACATATATACTGCCTTCAAACATCTATCAGATGAAGGTATACAAGCAGACAGGTTGTGGCTGCATTCGGACACAGACCTTGTCTGCCATCAAGTACCTGGGAGTAAACATCTCCGAGGACCTGACCTGGACTGCTCACATTCAGACACAGGTGAAAAAAGCCAGGCAAAGACTGTACCACCTGCGCCAGCTGAGGAAATTCAGGGTTTCACCAGCTATCCTGAAAACTTTCTATTTAGGGGCGATAGAAAGTGTTTTAACTCAGTGCATCACAGCGTGGTATGGGAACAGCACCAGTCATGACCGCAAAGCCCTGCAAAGAGTCGTGCGCTTATCCGAGCGCATCTCAGGGTCAGCTCTCCCGTCTCTCTGCAGGCGTCTACACCAAACGCTGCAAAGGTAGAGCTACCAAGATCATCAAGGACTCTAATCACCCTGCAAACCCTCATTTCACGCTGCTGCCATCTGGTAAGCGCTTCCAAGCCTGATGGCCAAAACTGAGAGACTCAGGAAGAGCTTCTTCCCCCAGGCCATCAGACTCCTGAACTCAGTCACTTAACACCACGTGACTTCACTTCAGGATAAACATACTGTCATTACACTGCACTTTCTGTTCTCGTTGTTACTGTGTAACAACCTGTTATAAACCTGTTTGCACATTATACTCTTTATACATTTGTTAACCACATATTTATAAGTCTACAGTTTACTCACTGCACAGTTTACTTCAATTATTTTATTCCACTTTATTCTTATTTTTACTTTTTTTTTCTTGACTTGATTATTTATAATTCTACAGATATATATATATATATATATATATATATATATATATATATATATATATATATATATATATATATATATATAGATAGTACTTTTTTATCCTATTTCTATTATAATTTCCTCCTTGTGTTTTTAACTGTGAATTTGCACTGTCCATGGAGCGGACCTGTTTACATTTCACTGCCGGTTGTATATTCTGTATATAACTGTGTATGTGACAAATAAAACTCTTGAATCTCTTGAATCTTGAATTAGTAAAATACCCTTTTAAGCAAAGCTCAAATGTCAGAGAGGCTATTATTGACATTGACAACATCAGTAATGTAACATCATGTTATGGCCTAACTCTACACCTGACAAATGATGACTGACATGCAACAATACTTATCAGAGAGTGTAGTGCATTCACACTCACCCCAGGTACTTAATAGTACTGGCCATAGTGCAAGCCTGTCTGTGAGCGAGACCTTTAATGTAGATGTTACTGGCAACATGTGCACATGCTCCTGTATGTGTCAGGACAGAGCCTCCTCGTGATGTCACAAGAAGACCGATTCCGAACAGGGCTCGAACTCCCAACATTCGCCTGGCTTAAGCACCTGAACAAGGAAAAACAATAAGAAAGCTGTAAAGAAAGGATGATGCATGGTATTGATTTCTGCCCACATATCTTGCCACATTCTGGGAAAGGCACAGACAGTAATAACGTTGAGAGGAGAAACCTAATAAACTGCTATCCATTTATTCTAAACTCGGTCACTCGTTTTCTGGTAAGGTGGCTGACACACATAATTCCTTATCCAAACGTTTATAGAACAGATCTACTTACATATAGATATGCATTTTTGTGTGTAAAGAGTGAGTCTATAAAATATATTTGATATATAATATGAATAAACATAATATAATGTATACTTAATATGTAGGCTACAATAAATATACATATATAATATACATAACCACTGCATATAACTCAACCTGGGCAACTTTATCATAAGAAAAACTGATATTACACATTTAAAATAATAATTTAGAACAGTTTTAACGAGATATCATCTGGTTAAAGAACTGTTACAGGGGAGAACTTATCTAAATATATAAAAACCAGAAGCATTCAGTACATTGAGGTTAAACGCTCAGTAACATTCATTAACACTTCGAAATGTTCAAGACACCGTCGAGAGAATAAACAGAGCAAAAAACTATTCAACTTTACAGGGTACAAACATGCAGAAGTATATTAAACAGCAAAGATACTTGCAGACTTCTGCTGCTGAAAGCCAGGATATAAACAATATCCGGGTTAGTGAACGCAAGCCGCTTTTCATAATAATAGTCTGACTTTTGTTAAAAACTTATTTAAATTAAATTAAATTAAATTAAATTTTAAATTAAATTAAATTAAATTAAATTAAATTAAATTAAATTAAATTAAATTAAATTAAATTAAATTAAACAATGATGATGATATGATATTTCTAATAATCATTGGTTATAATATTTTTATTTTTTCTAACAAGCTCTTATTTTAGAGCTTTTTTCCAGGACATAAACTTTATTGTGCTGTAATTTGTGGTATTTATTTGTGTGTAAAAGGGATGTGTGAATGAACATATGCATGGAAACAGAAGTTGTTGTTTTTTTAATTATTCCCTGCCTTCTCTGTGAATGTATCCTTGAATATCATCATGTATATGTAATGTTTCTTTATGTCTCCATATTTATGGAACACATCCATGCATTTAGAGCTCACATCCATGTGTTCAGGTTTGGTCTCGTTGCGGTGGGAACCTCCGCACCCCCTTTACCTCAGGACGTGGTGGTATGTTCCAGTCATTTAATAGCGCTCTCAGAACGCTAATGCTGGCATAGTGTGAATGGTAGCGTCTGGCAGGTGTTATCATAAACACTGCATGATATGACACATCCACTGGATTTGCTGACGCATTACCTGGCTTAAGGTAAGCACGAATTTATTTAAAGCGCCAATTGTTATTTAACCCAAGAAGAATAAACAGTTGAGTCTGGATGTAAATAAAACAATAAAGGAAAACACACCGTATTTAACTTGAACTTGACTGTTTCTTCGGGCAGCACCCTTTTTTTTTTTTTTTTTTTTTTTTTTTTTCTTGGAGTTTTGGATGACAGAAGGATATTTTGGGGGTAAATGAAATTGCCAATGGGACTATATTGTTGCACTATAGTTTAATTTTATGCACTGCATTTCATTTATTTTTTATTGTAAAATTATTTATGTTGGGCTACACTATTTAAGGAACCCAGAAAGAAAGTTTGCATCATATACATGTATGTATGTATGTAATTTTACTATACTATACTAACTAAACTATATCTTAACTATACTTTGTTTCACTTTAATATTCAGTTTTAGGTTTCCAGATAGAGATCACTGATCCCTGTGTTAATGGAAAAGGCATGCTTGCATTTATTGGTAAATATGCAAGCTTCCCCCCTCACTCTCAGACTATCATAATTTCGTCTGGTCATGCAATTTAAACATAATATGACATTGAATTTTACGATGTACGAATAAAGCCATTCTGCCAAAGGGTGTCATGGTAGTACCAGAAGATTTTGATGCAAACTCTGTGTAATTGAAACTCAGAGATGCTGTATTGCTGTTGGTATGTCCTCATTGATTGATCGATCTCAGAGCAGCAGTGCTTTCACATCCAGGCGGATACTCATGGAAAGCTGCCATAGAAAAACCCAGTGAATTATAATGTCTACTGATAGCTGCTGTCTATAAATTACCAAAGAGATGGCCTGTTTGCATGGCTTAGACACATTGCTTTAAAGATCCAGCCACTGAAATGACTGAAGAGCAGTCTGTACAGGGCAATGGCTATGCACTCACAAACTGAAGTGGCTCTGTAATATCAATGTTATTGATGAGTACTTGGTGCATGTTTTGCAGTAAATTAGCCTTGTTACATAAAGATGCTCATTGTGCTTCCATGGTCATGGCAGCTGCACTTCAATAGTGCCATCGTGTTTTCCAGCAAGAGCTTTTAGTGGCTCATGCTTGTCTCTTAGGATGCCATAGTAGATGTTAATGTAGACCAGATACTTTTTAGACTTAATGTAGACTACTTTTGTAGATTTGTAAACATCAACGTATGCCTGAAGAAGGAAATCATGTGATTGTGCTTGGTCGCTGTCCAGTGCTGAAATCAGTACCAATTTTATATTGGACAGATTTCGGGTAGAATTAGCCATAGAAATGTATCTATTCTGAAAAGGATAATTCAAAATAATTATGTGTAGGGGAGAGTTGGATAAGTCTCTTCAGTCTAACAATAAAATTTGTGCATGTTTTTCATCATGTGTATTTAGAAAGTAGCGTTTATATACAGCTGCATGTGATTTGACAGATGCACATTAGGAAAATAAAAAGCATTTTAATGTTAAAAAGTAAAAAAAAAAAAATGTTCATGTCGAAGTAAAAGTTCTACATGGCTGCAGGAATATTTTGTACATGTTGAATTGTCATTGTATCAAAACCATTTACATTTTTATTATTTAATATCTTTGCATCCTTATATTTTCATCATTCGTATTTATTCATATATTATTACTATTGTTCACCCTTTATGTCTCTCAACTATTTAACCAATGAAAAGTATAAACCTTGTAATTCCATTGGATACTCATACTGTTAGTCAAACCTCATAAGTCCACCCCTCCGCTATCTGAAAGAAGTGCCACACGCAGGTTGGACCGTCTCTGCTTGTTTGCAATGCAAGTTAAATAAAGAACTGGTTGTTTGAATAAGCACAGTGTTTTATTTTACTCAAGAAACAAAATGTATATAAAGACTAATGTGGGCTATCTGAGGAGCGGAGAAGAGTGTCTTATGCTGGATTCATGTGCTCTCGGAATTATCGTAGGCTAAATATGAGTTTTCTAGGTAAAAATTGCACATGAACACCCTCGCATTTCAAAATTTGAATGGGATGAGCTCGTAATCACAATTTAAGAAGTGGGACTTTTCACATTTCTGATAGCACGTGAAGGCGGCATTAGCCTAGCATTTGTTGTCGAGTCATATCCAGTGCTTTCTTAAGTAGCCTGTGCGTAACACTTCGTCTTTAATATATTGCCCACATAGCCGTAATAAACTACACTCAACCTGTAAGTTGGTTAAAACGTAATGCGATGCGCTTATTATCTCAGATGCGGCTGTTATAATAATGGACAAAACGCGTTATATAAGTTATATAAAAATTCTCAATTCGCTGGTCAAAAACATCGTAACTCCATTTGAGCTTGATTTTGGTCAAATGTTAATAATATAATGACACATTCAAGTATCTTACCAAATATAAGGCCACAATACCAACTTTGACAACGTGGTGTTTAATTAAAAATATTAAAGATTGGAGATATGGTTTTCCACCGGACAGAGACCGTTTTTACTGCGAGGTAGCTCATAAAGTGTGTCAGTGACTTAATTAATATTGTTGTAAGCCTTGCCTCCAAATGCAAGAAATTATATTACAAAATTATTTTAATATTGCAACTACTTGTACAAAATGTTGAATATTAAAAATGTTCCTAGCTGATTTATGAATATGTGCAGTAAAATAAGACAACATATGGAATGAGATTCATGAAATATCCCTGAAATGTATTTAGACTTGTTAGTTTTACCTCTATACAAGTTCTTTGTGCACTTAAAGGTGCAGTGTGTGATATTTGAGGATCTATTGACAGAAATGCAATATAATATACATAACTATGTTTTCAGTGGTGTATAAAGACCTTACATAATGAACCGTTATGTTTTTATTACCTTTGAATGAGCCATTTATTTCTACATACACCACAGGTCCCCATACAGTGAAGTCACCATTTTGAGCCGTCATGTTTCTACAGTAGCCCTAAACGGACAAACTTCTCTACAGAGCGCTAGTCACTCTCTGCTGTCTCAGACGACCACATCTTTGTCCTGTCGGCCACCGTAGCTTCTCTATGTGCTTCAAAAGGGAGGGGTGGCCTCACCACTAGATGCCGCTAAAATTTACACAGTGCACCTTTAAAGTCCCAGTGAACCGGAAGTAGCAAAGTGAGTTTTCTTCAGTGCTGTGACGTGGAATATTGAATAGAGGGCAGGGTTTTACTTCAGCGCTCCTCCTCTCCATCTCTCGCGCTCATAGCAGACTAACGGTTGGAGGGGAGTGGTTAAGCATTTTCAAACCTAAGCCGTCAAACTGACATCATCTGAGAAGGAACGCCGTTTCCAGACCGGTTTCATGAGGACTTTAAGGGAAACTAAAGGTGATGTTTGTAAGTTTTTGGCTGTACTAAAGCATAAAAATACCATAGTATTTCCTAAATATCTGCAAACATAATAAGTTAACATGTTCCTGTTGCGTGTCCTTAAACTGGCAAGGGGGCGGGGCAAACAATATTTAGAATTTGGCCTGCAGTACCCATTTCAAGCACTAGCATTGTCATTTCTGCAAGTTAAAGTGGTACATTTGATCCCACTCTTCTCTAGTATTTTGGTACAGTGATAAGTCTTGAAGTCTGCTGTAGATAATCCATAAACGATCTGCAGTGACGCAAGCTTGCATTTACATCTATAATACATTTTGAAACTGTGCTATTCTCTTAGGAGAATCCCATCAAGCTGTTTTAAATAATTGAATGACCAAAAAGGCATTTGTTTATAATCCACCACTGTCGAAACGGTGCTGTGGTTAAGAAGAAAAATAATGTTTTTTGTTTTTTTTTCTAATTCACTAGTGGTGGAAATTGTCATTCATGGAGTAATTGACTAAACTCAGCAACTGTTAGTAATGAATGTTAGTTATTCTCTCCCAGGGGCCACGTCCCTTCAGTCTAGCGTGGTGCACTTTGATCTTTCCCTGCTGTTGTGCGATATATGGACCAGATGTTTATTAGTGAGGCTCATTAGTGACTTTTAATCCAATGCAAAAGTGTGTACTTTGTATTTATACCTTGCAACATGCACATAAAAGTGCATGTAATTTATAGATATGGTTGACCCAGTAAGTTTAATGTTGTTATTATGACTACATGCTGAATTGCAATGGATTGCATGCATGTATAAGCAAAATACAGTGAATTTATTTGTTTGCAGTTTGCAGTTAGTCATGGTCTTGGGCAATTAGATTATAGTCCACTGGCTCTGTTTTCATCACCGTTGGAACAATTACCGTTGTCATTTTGTGCTATGGCTCACTCTAATGAAACCAGATGGCCAGAAGGTCATCCTCAATTAAAGGAAAATCCATTTCCATTCATAAAGTTATCCATTACCTCTAAGACGAGGAACATTCGAAACAGTCTTCAGTTAATATCTCCTCTTCTTTTCATCAATATTAAGACCAGGAGCCATGCTATTTCTGGCGTCCATTGTGTGCATGCTTTCTACTTTCCCAAGCTCATCCCAGAGATGAATCACGTCTCCTTTTGATTGACGTATTAAAATCTTTGATTATACCAATGATTTTTACCTAAGCTTTGTGGTTGAGGTAGGTTGACTATTGTGTGCCTACGTCTTACACCGGCCGTATTCGTACATTATTGATGCACTCTGCTTGGACGGGCAGCCCTAGTTGACATATGACTTATCTCGCCATTGATCTCATTAGCTAACAAAGATTTTGACGAGCACAAGAAGTTTTGGGACCTAGTGTACAACTGCAATGGCAGGTGTCTGCAAATATTTGAATATTCATTTATTCAATATCATGCATTTAAATAGAGAGAGTGGAAAAAACAGAATTATAGTCATTAGTATTTTAATAGCCTTTAAAGGCAAGTCTATTAAAGCTGATCTTTGGTCTCTTATTGACATTTTAATTGAGTTAGCACAAAGTTAGCTCTAGTGGATTCAACCAAAGAAGACAATAATCATTTATAATCATGTTTTCTTCTGCTCTTTGGAAAAGTTATATAACCAAAGATAAGACCGTAGACAGGAAATCTACAAACTAATCCCTTGGTAAACACCATCTGGTCGGCAATTAGTGGACATAAAACTAACATTGTCCAGCTCCCTCTGATTTTGTTCAAGACTCTTGGATTGTGACTCTCAGTTGTAATTTGCTCACCCGTAGAGGTCACACCCCTTGCAGAGATGAGGTTATTGGTCCTTGAATTTTTTTTTTTAAACCTGATACCATGAGATGTTGATTGAACCTCTCCCTGTAACCATACTCTCTTCCTACAGGTCTACTCCATAGTCTTTGTGTCACCCATCCAACACAGGATAACAAGGACTCAGAATGTTCAACACAAAGAGGTCAGTACACAGTGCCTTACACTGTTTTTTACATGCATCTTTTTTTTGGAGTCAAGCATGACTTTGCACATACTTGGGCTTAAATGTACATTCAAATCACTAACTCTAAGTATCACTTTACTATGTAATGATGCATATGAATGAAATCTCTAATTGTGCAATTTATTGAGAAGTGTGCTATCACTTTTTAAAGCATATCATAAAAAGCAGAAATTTGAATAAAGGAGAGATCAGAATCATATTTGGAGACCAAAATACTGGTAAGCACTTCAGCAACTGTATAGCAACACCATGGCAACCACCTACAACTCAATAACATTGTATAAGCAAGTTTTGTGATTATTGGGTACAAGGAAGTCATGCATTTGCAAACTGATTTGTATAAAAGAGGGATAATGTAGGTAAAGGCACATTCAAAATTGTTAAAGACTCCCTGTGGTAAAAAAAAGTTTTTAATGTTTTAATGTATATATGTCTATGTGATGTTTTTAATGTGCAAATGAGTATTTTCTCCTTAAAACTGCAGTGAAAGAAAAAGTCAAAAATGCGGTTTGAAATCGCCAGTGTTTCTTAAATCACAAACTACCTTGTAACCAATCCCGTCACAAGGGACTTTAGCATATCATTAACTATGCTCTGAAGCAGGGGAAGCCAGGTTATCCCGGTATATTTTTCTGTTGATATGAAAAATCGGAAACATTTAGCAATATAGTGGGTAAATGTACAAACCCGATTCCAAAAAAGTTGGGACACTGTACAAATTGTGAATATAAAAAAGGAATGCAATAATTTACAAATCTCATAAAATTATATTTTATTCACAATAGAATATAGATAACATATCAAATGTTGAAAGTGAGACATTTTGAAATGTCATGCCAAATATTGGCTCATTTTGGATTTCATGAGAGCTACACATTCCAAAAAAGTTGGGACAGGTAGCAATAAGAGGCCGGAAAAGTTAAATGTACATATATGGAACAGCTGGAGGACCAATGTGCAACTTATTAGGTCAACTGGCAACATGATTGGGTATAAAAAGAGCCTCTCAGAGTGGCAGTGTCTCTCAGAAGTCAAGATGGGCAGAGGATCACCAATTCCCCCAATGCTGCGGCCAAAAATACTGGAGCAATATCAGAAAGGAGTGTCTCAGTGAAAAATTGCAAAGAGTTTTAAGTTATCATCATCTACAGTGCATAATATCATCCAAAGATTCAGAGAATCTGGAACAATCTCTGTGCGTAAGGGTCAAGGCCAGAAAACCATACTGGATGCCCGTGATCTTCAGCCCTTAGACGGCACTGCATCACATACAGGAATGCTACTGTAATGGAAATCACAACATGGGCTCAGGAATACTTCCAGAAAACATTGTCGGTGAACACAATCCACCGTGCCATTCGCCGTTGCCGGCTAAAACTCTATAGGTCAAAAAAGAAGCCATATCTAAACATGATCCAGAAGCGCAGGCATTTTCTCTCGGCCAAGGCTCATTTAAAATGGACTGTGGCAAAGTGGAAAACTGTTCTGTGGTCAGACCAATCAAAATTTGAAGTTCTTTTTGGAAAACTGGGACGCCATGTCATCCGGACTAAAGAGGACAAGGACAACCCAAGTTGTTCTCAGCGCTCAGTTCAGAAGCCTGCATCTCTGATGGTATGGGGTTGCATGAGTGTGTGTGGCATGGGCAGCTTACACATCTGGAAAGGCACCATCAATGCTGAAAGGTATATCCAAGTTCTAGAACAACATTTGCTCCCATCCAGACGTCGTCTCTTTCAGGGAAGACCTTGCATTTTCCAACATGACAATGCCAGACCACATACTGCATCAATTACAACATCATGGCTGTGTAGAAGAAGGATCCGGGCACTGAAATGGCCAGCCTGCAGTCCAGATCTTTCACCCATAGAAAACATTTGGCGCATCATAAAGAGGAAGAGGTGACAAAGAAGACCTAAGACTGAGTTGAGCAACTAGAAGCCTGTATTAGACAAGAATGGGACAACATTCCTATTCCTAAACTTGAGCATCTTGTCTCCTCAGTCCCCAGACATTTGCAGACTGTTATAAAAAGAAGAGGGGATGCCACACAGTGGGAAACATGGCCTTGTCCCAACTTTTTTGAGATGTGTTGATGCCCTTAAATTTATTTTCCCCTTAAAATGATACATTTTCTCAGTTTAAACATTTGATATGTCATCTATGTTGTATTCTGAATAAAATATTGAAATTTGAAACTTCCACATCATTGCATTCTGTTTTTATTCACAATTTGTACAGTGTCCCAACTTTTTTGGAATCTGGTTTATATATGATGTATATTACAATGTTATAATGAACTATATGCCTTTCTCCACTGATGTTCTAAGTTTCTGGATGCTGATTTTTAGAAGGCAGCTGTCTGACTCTGAGATGGCAAACGGGAACATGGTTTGTGTAACTTTAGCAACACATTATTAGCTGTTTGATAACCTAGTCAAGCCGAAGGCTAATCATATCAATTACTGTTATGTGTCTGACGTTGTAGAGAGCGATACATAAAATGCATTACCATTCTGATACATCAACTTGCAGACAAGCCTGTATGCGTGAATGGAGGCGGGGCTCATTTGCATATTTATAGATCTGCGTAGACTAAATTAAGCAAGGCTGTAGAGTTACATTCATTAGCTATTTTAAGGCATGAATGCATTTTTTTTTTTCACAGGAAAAAACTTTTAAATATGTAATTTTGGTGATCAAATATGAGTTTAAAGGGATAAAATGATTATTTACTACAGGGGGACTTTGAACTTGTCATTTGCATGCATTTTAACACTGATATTTAGTTGTAGATATGTAGAGAAGTGGCAGGCAATGCTCCTTTTTGATACATGGACCAAAACAACAGTATAAATTCTTGTTAGACTTGCATTCAAAACATATGCATCATAAAATTATTGATTGCCCATAAATCAGTGTCAGTATGACCACATGACTTATGAATTCAATGTGACCGCACCACGCTTGAGGCGCGCACACAAAAGCAGATCACTTTAAGAGATGTTGAAGTTTGAGGCAGAGCAGGACACTGAGTTTCCTAAAAGTGAACTTTGTGATGAGAATCGAGCTCTGGTAGGAAACCACAGGAGAGAAGATGAAAGCATTATCATTTAAATGGCATAAACCCCAGGTGAAGATACTCCTGGATTCTAATAAATTCATGTTGTAAACGAGATATTGCTGAACACAAGCAGGGCTCTTGAATTTTTGTTTTAGCCCTGTGATGCATTATTGAAGGGTTCAAGCGTAAAAATCTCAAGAGGATTACATAATCCTCTCTAACCCCAAACACCCCCTCCCCACCCCACTACACAGCTGTCGTCCTGCTTGATGGAAGCCATAATCTGCATTTCTCCATATGCACTTTCCATTCCATGATTCTGAGGATAAATATTCTCCTCAAGGCTTCTTAGACGTGCTCTAATGGCCAGCCCAATTGCATTAAAGAGTACCCCATTTCTGTTTTATTGATGACTGTTTTTAGGATTGTTAAAGGGCCTGTTTTATTTTTATACTGTTAGTTAGTTATTCCTTTGTGCCAGTCAAAATGCATTCATGCCTATTTCAGCAGTGTTTTCGGGATGTTTGGAAGGGAGTCTGAGGTCCTTTGAGGTCTTGAGTTATTTTTACCCGCAGTACCGGGCTGTTATCTCTGCTAGAAACAGTGATGGGCTCCTTGGAAAAAGATATCTTCCACATTTTTTTATAGCTTCCTATTGATTTAATTAAAACTAGAAGGGGTGGTCGTAAGAGTTCAGAAATGCTCATTTTGAAAGGTTGTCCACAGTATTATCAAGACTCATCTCTGGATTTGTCTCGGCTAATGGAGTAACTACGCAAGTACATGACGTAAGGCTAGAAAAGAAAGGTATTGGTTTACAGCTTTCTTGGTTCAGGTGAATAAGGATCACAGTGGCAGGTTTAACTAATCCCCACCATCTAAATCAAGCTGAGAGCTGTTTGGCCTTTACCTGATTACCTGAAGACACACTGCCTGTTTAGAACACAAGAAAACCATCTGTTATTACAGTATTTGGTTACGGTTGATTAATTTGTGGGAAAAACAACTGTTTGCAACAGAAAGCAAGCTAAACATTTGAGTATTTAATTATATACTCATTAAATAATTAAAGGTACACTGTGTTTTTGTTCAAAATAAACAAATGTAAATAATGAGTCAATACATCATTAATTCTTCTTCCAAAACGTGTTTTGTCTTACCCTGATTCACTATGGTAAGCCTATTATAAGTGTTTTTATATTAGTCAGTATGGTTTTCACATGAAATTGCATACATGCGTCTCTCAGCCGTGTTAGTTGCTCCGGCTATTAGGGGTTGCACCGACTACTTGACTTTAATGCTGATCATGTATGGAATTCAAAAGCTGACAATAATAAATAAATAGATAAATATACAAAGAAATGTGTAAAAGAAAAAAAGAAAAACACCTATATTTCTACATTTCTTTGTCTGTAAGGTAATGAGGGGGCGTGTTTTACCTCAGGCATAGTAATCGATCTCAGAGTGGCAGTGCTGAAGCGAGTAGAAATCTGTGAGAAATATAATGACCCATAGACAAAAGAACTGATAAAAATAGGAGCAATAGCCTTGTGGGCAGCGTCGTGTGATATGCCATAGCTGTGTACAAGGCAACCTGCGTTCGAGCCTCAGCTCGAGGTTCAGGCTTATTTGTTCATTAATGACACAGGGCCAAATCAATATTTTATAAATAACAATATTTTTTGCTCTGCTCTGCTGCACTTCATTATGCAGTGGTCTGTATGTTAGGATGACAACAAGGTTTAAAAGTCAAATTTTTAGTCTGGTTTGCCTCAGTTGTCTAACAGCACTTGTCAATGGCAAAATGATTTAGATGGCCAGTTAAATCAAAGTAGGCCGGGTTTACGTTTTTGGCTCGTGCACAGTCTTCACACACAGACGAGCACGTCAGTCTTTCGCGTAACTGTGCATTCACACCGCTGCCGGCGAGAGAGTCAAAATTCGCTCTGGCCGCCCTGCCAACGACGCAGTAGAAATATTAGTGGACACGCTGGCACTCTGATGTAGATCGAATGCTTGGTCTTTTTTTTTTAACTGTATTTAAAGGGGCCGCAAAGCAAACAAGCATGTTGATTGGTAGACTGACCACAAGTAGAGAATAAATTACCCTCATGAAATCTTTAAATAAATTGCATTCCCTCTGAAAAACAAGAGTTCTAGCATGAAAATGTTGCCTATAAATAGTGTTGCGCGCCTTCTTATCAAATTACACATCACTATGAATTATCACGTCATAAATGACAGGGAAACCCGCACAGCAATTATCTACTTCTCCTCCACTTTGCTTGGGAACTAATGTGGTCGGAACCAAAGTTTACAGGACTGCGTTCTCTGGATTTCTCTCAAGCGGAGCACTTCTACATTCCAATTGGTTGCTGCCGAACTGCGTCATAGCTCATTACCATAACGTTGATCTGATTTCAACTCTCCTCTACGCCCAAATCGTCCACGGCGCACCACGTCAGTAATGCTTTTGCGGAGAGAGACTCTAATCTTTCCGCTGAAATCACAAAACAAACTGCACACAAACATGTCCCTGCTTTTCATATACAATCATTGATGAACATGTTTGATTTTAATGAAAAAAAAAAAAAAAAAAAAAAACTATATGAGGGCAGATTAGAACCCGAAACCTTTGACACGGTTTACAAAAATTCTACCACAGCAGATCTATGTCTATGATCTAATCTCGGGACTAATAATATATTTGACGCAAATATTGTTTGCAAATTGTTTTATTGTTTTTCACAACTAGAATTAGACCTAGAATTTCATTCATTGTTCTGTTTCTTTATGCTTTATAATAAAAAAAATAAAGAATCCCCCCATGTTCAAGACATGGTTACGGCCTTGTAATGACGTCATCTGCAACTAGTCGACGTCAACTTTTGTCACATAAATGTCGACTGAAGTTGTTCACTCCCTACCCCAACCCCATGTATGATGTGGGTGTGCCATAGCTTAGTTGTCACAATGAGCAAGAAGGGTTGACATGGAGCAGCTCAATCTCGAACCTCCAGGGAATTGCACTTTTAAAAACACAAAACACAGAGGAGAGCCTGCTGGCAAAAAGAGAATGTGACAGAGCTTGTAATAAAACCAGAATCAACATCGGCTCGCCTTTTCTGAAATGGCAAGAACTGAGGTATTTGAAATGTTGTAAAAGTGATGCGGAGATGAGGTGAGTAAGGTATTTTATTGAACAGATAACTTGCAGATAACTTTTTATATATATTATATACGATTTCTGAAGGATCATGTGACACTGAAGACTGGAGATGCTGAAATACAGCTTTGCATCACTGGAATAAATTATATAGAATATATTAAAATAGAAAACCGCTATAATAATATTTCACAATTTTACTGCTTTTATCAAATGCATACAGCCTTTGTAAGCATAAGAGGCTCTGTAGAGGCTTGAACATATGTCCAAACTTTACAGCAAAGACTAAGAAGAGATGCCATGCGTTCTCCACAGATACAATGTTGTAAGATGAAAGCCATTTCTTGGGGGATAAATGAAACATGTAGTCTCATCTGAATTATGTAAGTGAAAAAAAAAAGAAGTATTTTAGGGAGCAGTAGTGGGCATGTTTTTGATGTGATGCCTGTATGGCGCATATATCTTATAAACATAAACAGCCAGGCGCATGCAGTGTGTGGCTGTGCAGATGCACCTAACTACAGCGCTTCAACCGCACAAACAATGAGCACTCGGCTAATTCACAGTGACTGTTCTGTAACTGAGTTTAATACACTCGCTGCACATCACAGAGAAAGTTTCAAAGATCTCCTGAGAATGGAAGTCTCACTTTCTTTGAGCAAAAGAGCAGTGAAGTGGAAGACGACCCCCGGGGTTCTTAAAATATCGCACTGAAAACTGCATAGATGTATAGGTGAACTTTTAATTTCCCTTAGTGTCACCGGTGTAACTATGAGAAATGGCAATTGCCTTTAGGCCCTCCTTAATTGCTAACAAATTTTTATTTCTGGAGTGATTCATCCTCTAAGGTTGTCGTTTGTAGAGTTGTAACATCTCCCACCTTGCCTAATTTAGTTTGACTCGTCTGGCTTTTGCAGAAAGGAAGAACATTTTGAAAGAACAAGTGCATCTACCTATGAGAGCATGAAGGAACACTGAGTACTTTTCTTAGAGTGGATTATGCAGTCTGTACTAGAAACTCAAGTGCTTGCGTAATAAGCCTGGAGACCTTGACTGATGTTTCTAGAATGATGAGGGGAAAAACATCGAATGCAACAGTGCAATTTATAGTCATATCGAAACTTATGCAAATAATATGCTTTGATTGCAGCATATTAAATAATTTAATATTACATCTAACTCTCCAGAGAAATACCACTCATTTAAATACATTTTGGAAAAGGGAATCATTTCAAAACTGAAAGGCACATTTATAATAATTTGAATTCTGTTAGACAGAATACAACCTCTCAGCAACAACCTCTGGTTTCTGTCTAACAAACATGTCTCTGCTAGCTTTTAATAAAAATGCTAAATATGTTTCCGCGTGCTTAGTTAAACTTAATTTGTGGTCTGCTTTTCATCTGCTGATACTTTTATATATAACTGTCAAATAATCCTCATTTCAGTGATCAAATAATCTTATTTTATTTAAAATTAATGAGTGATTAATGCCAATAGCAGACCAAAAATAGAAATAAAACTAAAATAGAAATGATTTTAATAAGTATTTTAAACATTTTATTTATTTATTTAGTTTTATTTATTTTATATAAAAAAATTCATGATAAATGTTTATCTAAAATTGCCCATTGCTCATAAAAAAGCCATGTCGTTAAAAAGCCAAGTCATGCAAATCAATTTGCTGCATAAATAGTTTGTTGCCGTCTCTCTATTTATGCGTTTCAGTGGAGTTATGTTGTTGCGGAAATCTTTATTTCTGTGAAGTACGCTGCTACTTCAGATTCAATTGTGCATTTCCGTCTTGGCTTTGTGAAAACAGAAGTTTCCCCAGTAGTCTTTTTGTTAGTGTTTGTTCTTGTACAACATATTCAACAGTGACCCAGTTCCAGACTTTGATGTCAGAATCTCCGTTCGACAAAGGCACAGAATGTGAATATTTAATATCACTCATATTATCATCAGGCTTGTGCAATAACAAACTCTCTGACGGATTTAACAATTTCATTACAAAAACTGTCATTTGTTGGCATTGGGCGGTTGCCAGAGAGTTGCTATGGGGTCTCTAAGGTCTTCTGAGTTGTTGTTAGGGGGATTGTGTTGTGATGGTTGCTATGTGGAGCAAGTCAAAAGAGCCCATGCTTTTTATGTACTTGGATGCAAGTCTTGTAAAAAGAAAAAATTTAAGGAGGGAACATTTCAAAAATATTGCAGTCACCCTTTATGACTTAAACTGCTTTTAACTTCTACTTGCATTTGGAAAAGATAACGAGACATTTATGTAATGAATAAATCAGAAAAGTAACACTCAAAGATTAAATTCAAATCAAGTTCATATTTTAATGATCAGTGCCCATAGGGTATCAATCGAACACCTGCTGCTGTTATGTAATATTTAAGGAGTTCAGCAGGAGTTTGAGCAGCTTAAAATCTGTCATAATCTCTATTAATGCCCTCTTTCCCCTCATTAAACATGTTCCATGCTGATACAGAAGTATTATGAATGACAACTGCAAGTTAATGCATTAATTTTTCTGTCACTTAACTTAACAAGCCTCTAACTTATCATCCCCATTTTAGGCATATATACTCAAAAATGACATACTTAAACTTAAATGATTGCAATTCTGCTTTAGACTACAGCAAAGTACCATTAAGACAAGTCATTTCACTCGGCAGACGGCGGCCGTCTTTGAAACGCCTCGGGCATGCAAGTTCAGCTCCTATCTCTTTGAATGGGGAAACATCAACTTCTCAAAAACTAGAAAAAAAAATTAAATTTGAAATCACCAATGAAGTCTGACAACTGTCTCATAAATTTTGTTTCTGAATGCTTGAATCATGATCAAATGCATTTTTCAGCCTGGACAAAGCTCATGCCCAGTCCTCAGAACACTGCCTGTTTCTATAGCAACCAGAGCTTCTAAGGCAGCTGCAGTGACGATGACTTTACTAATCTACGATTGGCTCTTTCTTTTAGAAGGCGGGGCTTATTAACCATATTGGGTGTTGCACTTTCTCCCATTCATAAGTAATCGGAGTGCACCGTCTTCCTATATAAAGTCGTTGACTACATTCCTAGTCATGGTTTCTTTTAAAAGAAGACACTTACTTGAGTAAAAAAAATCCTTAAAGCAAGTAGCAATATAACTGAAATAAAATGATAACATTACAGAAGGTATGAAGAAAATACACTGCACTTTATGTGCAGTTTAAAACAAGCAAATACGGCCCACAGTGTTAGTGTTAATTATTACCAGTAAAGAGGTTATAAGAAAGCTATTTCAGAATAGAACACAAATCGTTAACTTGTGATTTCACTTTTCTTTTTTTTTTTACAAAGCATAGTTTAAGTGACGAATGCTAATGGCAAAACGAATACTTAACTGCACTGGTAACTGCACTGTTGTGCATAATTAATGCGTTATGGTGATGTATTATCATAATCACGTCATCACGCAGGCAATGTTTAAATTAGTCCAACATGTTGTCAACTATTAGTTGTTTATCAACTTTATCATAAACGTATTGTAATCTAAATACTGGATTGGCATAAACATGCGCAAAGAGTGATCTAAAATCACTAAAAGCTGTCACTCATCTCTGTTCATCGCGATCTCACAAAACTTCCATTATAATAAATGAAGCTGTCTACACTGATATATTTATAATTCTATATATATATATATATA
Source organism: Paracanthobrama guichenoti (assembly GCA_018749465.1). NCBI lineage: Eukaryota > Metazoa > Chordata > Actinopteri > Cypriniformes > Gobionidae > Paracanthobrama > Paracanthobrama guichenoti. The sequence continues at coordinate 7,381,526 of CM031961.1, read as the reverse complement.
TATATATATATATATATATATATATATACTTCTATTTCTATTATAATTTCCTCCTTGTGTTATTAACTGTGAATTTGCACTGTCCATGGAGCGGACCTGTTTACATTTCACTGTCGGTTGTATATTCTGTATATAACTGTGTATGTGACAAATAAAAAAGGTACAGTGCTGTCACTGGGGCGGTACCTTAAGGTACAAAAGTGAAAAGGTACATCTTTATACTTTACTCACCCCTAAATGGTACATATTAGTACCTTAAAGGTACATATTAATACCTTTTCGGTTTTGTACCTTAGGGTACCGCCCCAGTGACAGCACTGTAGCTTTTTTTCTGACAGTGTACACTGCGCAATGAATCTCTTTTTTACATTGTGTCGTGTCTACACTTTGTTTGTTGTTATCATGAGAGGATTCGCGAGCCAGCAGAACTCGGCATTGAACAAAACTCTGGTGTTTTGAATGGTCATTGCGTTCAAGAGATCAGCAGACATGTCTGTGATTGGTTTCATTGCTCTGCAAAAACATGTTGTAAATGGAAATACTGCGCAAATACTGGGACATTTTTCAAGTCAGTTTAGCCAATATTGTTAGAGCATCAACTTGAGGGTCCTTTGCTGTCGTTCGGGTGCTTAGCACCCCCGTAAAACCGAGCCTGCCTCTCGTGCAGTGCTCCTCTGTCTTCTTGCGCCCTAGGCAACCGCCTACAGTATGTCGCCTATACCAGGGGCGGCCCCAATTTAGAAATGAATATGCTTGTTAAAGAGGACCTAAAATGCTCTTGATTTAGTTTTTAGGGGCTACCAGAATAGGTTTTTATTCTTGAATGTTTGAAAAACACATTTTCATGTATTTTAGATTATTGCAGCACCTCTCTTCCCATTCTGCCTGTAAGGCCGGCTACACGTGTGGCGTGAGCGTTTCATCTGCGTGGCTTCATGTTAACAGGTTAGAGCTTGCACACTGCCTGCGTGACACACGCGTGCCGAAAACGCGTGCATGCTAAAAATAGAACCAACACCTATTTTTCACACGACACGCAAGTGTGTTGGAAGCGTTTCCAGGTAAAATAGAATAGGAAAAGATGTTTGTTTATATGTCAATTTGACACAAATACATATTAATAAATTACATTAAGTTTGAAAGTCTCTAAGTTTTTATATAAATGCAGATATAATTGTAATTTTTTTAAAAATTAGAATAATTATCGATTTTCAAATATTGCACCTGTCAATACAGAACAAAATATTCTGTAGCCTATTTTGCCATCAATACTGCAGGCGTTGTCTTTGCTGTATCAGTAGGCTATATATTTATGTTTAACATGAAGTATAGCCCTCCCTGTACATCACCTAGCAGCAGCAGCGCCATGTCAGACACGTTTCTGGTGTGCAAAGACATCAACCCAAAAACACCAACCGTGGCGGCGGCAACACACTGGTCCAGCTCACCAATCAGAGCACATTGTATTTTTGGAAGGAGGAGCTTCATAGAGACAGGAACTAAACAGAGTGTTAGGCTGGCTAACGCCACGCCACGCAGCCAGTGTGTAGCCGGCCTAACACTCTGTTTAGTTCCTGTCTCTATGAAGCTCCTACTTCCAAAAAATACAATGTGCTCTGATTGGTCGGCTGGACCAGTGTGTTGTGATTGGTCAACTGCTTTGAGCGTATTTGGGAAATTCGTCACTCACGTTCTGCAAGTTTCAGCACACTATTAACGCAACTCAACCAGGACTCGTCCCTTTTATTTTGCATATGCCTTGGGCGAGAATTATTTAAATGAGGAATATTGTGATGTGTTCCTTCCCAGAAGAAAACTCATGACTACAATCGAGGCATTTCAGGGAGTTCAGAAACAGTGCACACTGATATTGAGAATTAGACTTAAATTACACACTAAAGAAAGTTGAAAATGTAAAACAGCATAATAGGACCTCTTTAAAGAACCAAGTGTCAGTAAAAGGTAAACATGTTCAAGGGTTTTATATTATTTCTAGCAATAATTTGTGTTTAAATGGAGATTATTTTAGTGGGTTTATGCATAGGGGAAACCGACTCCTAATGCAAGGTTTGTATGCAAGTATTGTACTGGAATCTGCTTTTGGCTGTAGTGTCCTTGAAGTTCAAACGGTCACCCCTCTTGATAAAACTTTATTTCTTGCCCACCATTTTAATCAGCTAATTTACACACAGTGTAGTAATGCTTGGCTATTGGTATTGATAAAGGACTCCAGAGAGTGTGTGCTTTAAATAATCAATGCAAACTAAAATATCCTCACATTGGGCTTAATCTGCAGAACAAATTTATGTGAATGTCACTAATAAAACCCTTTTAAAAGGTTGTTCAATTCAATACAATCTACATTCAAGAAGTGTTTTTCAAGCAATTAGCTCAGATTAGTGTTTCATGAATGAGACCCAGCGTTCACGTTTCCTTTTTTTACGTAATAAAGCGATAACAAAAACCAAAAGAAATGTAAACTAAAGTCTCACTCACCAAGTAACAACATTAATCATCATGGAAAACCTGGGAAATATTAGAGAATTAAAATTTTTTGATTTCTTTCATTTACTAAGAAATAGTTTTTAGTGGATGCGGAGTTATTTTTAAAAATCCAGTAATCTCAAATGACAGGAAAAGTCATGGAAATGAATTGGTGAAAAGACGCATGTACCCTGAAATTATCCTTTTAGTGAGTATCTTGTTTCCTGGTTTCTTTTTTCCATGCAAGTTGTCCATAAATTTTCTTTTGTTTGCTCTGGAAGTTCTCAAACCACAAGCAATTAGGTCATTCTACAGAGGAACGGTTGGGTGCCGTTGATGAAAGCTTAGATAATGCTTAAATACTGTTGACATGGAGAGGGTTCTGGCGAGCAGTTTCACATTTACTGTGACAATTGCATGTCGTAAATGAGAGCGAGTCCATTAGCTGATAAGTTCAGCCCAGATTTATGGCATGTTAATGTCTCCCTATGGCACAATAAAAGCAAGTGATATAGCTGTGACAATGACGGCTGAAATGTTTTTTTGTTTTTTTTTACCAGTGTCAACAGTAATGTCCTTTAGCAACCTGCTTTAGTTTGTCAATGTTTATTGACATTACCATGACATTTTTCAATTTCAGAACGAGTGTTAAGCTTGAACATGGTTGGTAGGAGACACCAATGGATGGTTGGTTAATTCCTAAAGGACCCGTGAAATTATCTTAGCAGTATTATGCTTTCTATTGTCCTTGAGCTCTGTTTCCTGAGTTCATTGCTCTGGTGAATGAGTAAGTGTTAAACTTCAGAGTACTGTTCTTTCTTGATCTAGGTCAGTACATCTAGAGAGGGCTGCTTGTCTGACCCCATCACTTGTGCCGTCTGAAGCCTTTTGCCTTCATCTTCCTCCTTTACTGCAGCATCTCCAAAAGAGCTGTCAAGGGGCAGTCACTCAAAAAGGCTACTTTTATGCACTTTGCAAAATAAGCAGAATGCAATATGCATTGATTTTTGTGTGTTATTCCAGCAAAGATGCTTGATGTCATTGTGTTCATTTAGATGCATTAAAATAGACTTTGAATGTTCGACCCGACCTGCTGTTGCTCATTTCACTTGCAAAAGACGACACCGAAGCAAACATGGACTGCTTAATGTTTTTGGTAAAGAAAACCTGGACCTCAGGGGAAAAAAATAAACAGATAAATGTATCAAATTAATTAAAATATATGCAAGTGCAAATTTAGGTCGGTAAGAATTTGTTTTCCCTGTTTTTGAAAGAAATCTTATATTCTCACCAAGGTTGCATTTATTTGATCATATATACAGTAAAAGCTGCAATATTGTGATATACAAACCCGATTGCAAAAAAGTTGGGCCACTGTACAAATTGTGAATAAAACCAGAATGCAATGATGTGGAAGTTTCAAATTTCAATATTTTATTCAGAATACAACATAATGACATATCAAATGTTTAAACTGAGAAAATGTATAATTTTAAGGGAAAAATAAGTTGATTTTAAATTTCATGGCATCAACACATCTCAAAAAAGTTGGGACAAGGCCATGTTTCCCACTGTGTGGCATCCCCTCTTCTTTTTATAACAGTCTGCAAACGTCTGGGGACTGAGGAGACAAGTTGCTCAAGTTTAGGAATAGGAATGTTGTCCCATTCTTGTCTAATACAGGCTTCTAGTTGCTCAACTGTCTTAGGTCTTCTTTGTCGCCTCTTCCTCTTTATGATGCGCCAAATGTTTTCTATGGGTGAAAGATTTGGACTGCAGGCTGGCCATTTCAGTGCCCGGATCCTTCTTCTACGCAGCCATGATGTTGTAATTGATGCAGTATGTGGTCTGGCGTTGTCATGTTGGAAAATGCAAGGTCTTCCCTGAAAGAGACGACGTCTGGATGGGAGCATATGTTGTTCTAGAACTTGGATATACCTTTCAGCATTGATGGTGCCTTTCCAGATGTGTAAGCTGCCCATGCCACACGCACTCATGCAACCCCATCCCATCAGAGATGCAGGCTTCTGAACTGAGCGCTGAGAACAACTTGGGTTGTCTTTGTCCTCTTTAGTCCGGATGACATGGCGTCCCAGTTTTCCAAAAAGAACTTCAAATTTTGATTGGTCTGACCACAGAACAGTTTTCCACTTTGCCACAGTCCATTTTAAATGAGCCTTGGCCGAGAGAAAATGCCTGCGCTTCATGTTTAGATATGGCTTCTTTTTTGACCTATAGAGTTTTAGCCGGCAACGGCGAATGGCACGGTGGATTGTGTTCACCGAAAATGTTTTCTGGAAGTATTCCTGAGCCCATGTTGTGATTTCCATTACAGTAGCATTCCTGTATGTGATGCAGTGCCGTCTAAGGGCCTGAAGATCACGGCATCCAGTATGGTTTTCCGGCCTTGACCCTTACGCACAGAGATTGTTCCAGATTCTCTGAATCTTTGGATGATATTATGCACTGTAGATGAGAACTTCAAACTCTTTGCAATTTTTCTCTGAGAAACTCCTTTCTGATATTTTTAATTTATAATATTAAAGTCTTTTAAATGTTCGCCGGTTCCCACCTCCTTCTTCCCATACAAACTATGTTACAGTTCTCTATATTCTGTTGCGAACAAAATATAAGTTTATGAGATTTGTAAATTATTGCATTCCTTTTTTATTCACAACTTGTACAGTGTCCCAGTTTAAAATAACTGTTTTCTATATAAATATATATTATGATGCAAAGCTCAGCCATTACTCCTGTCTCCAGTGTCACATGATCCTTCAGAAAAACATTTTGATTTGGTGAAGGAACATTTTTAACATGTAAGGTTGAAATTTTTGTGATGATTTTTTTTCCAGGATTCTTAATTGTATAAACCGTTTAAAAGAGTGTATTTTTGTGGTTTTGTGACTTATGTCCTTATGTCTTAGGCTGCTAGAGGGTCAGAATTTTAGGTTACACTTTAGATTAGGGTCCAATTCTCACTATTAACTAACTATTAATTTACGACTTGCCTCAAGAAACTCTGAATTACTGCTTATTAATAGTTATTAAGTGAGGTAATTTAGTAGGGTAGTTGTAAAGTTTAGGTATTGGGTAGGATTAAGGGATGTGGAATATTTTCATGCAGAATAAGGCATTAATATGTGCTTTACAATTACTAATAAACATCCTATCTCCACATGTATGCTAATAAGCTAGTTAACTGTGAGAATTGGACCCTAAACTAAAGTGTTACTGAATTTTATTGTATAGTGTAACAGAGTGTTTTATTTGAAATAGAAAGAATGAAACAATGTATTTACGGTCACTTTTGATTGTGTAATGCATCCTTGCTGTTAATGTGGTGTTTTAAAAAAAAAAAATTTAGTACCACACATTTTTGAAAGGTAGTGGTATATGTAAAAGCAAATCAAATAAAGAATAATTTGTTCCCCCTTTCTTTATACTAGGTTGAAGAAAAAGTCCCAGTCAGTGGACATCCCTGATGAGAGTTATACTGCTTCATTCGTCAAAGACCTGCTGGCATCACCCATGATACAGACTGTGACCAGAACAGCCATAACTGAAGAAAAGGAGATCAATACCACCAACATCCACAAGGCTCGTAGTCCTCGACGTGGAGAGCTCAAGCGAGGTTATACCATCGGTGCGTGAGGTCTTCTTCAGTTACCCTTCTGCCCAGTCTTATTATGTTATCTGTTAGCCTTTGACTTCCTGAGCAAAACAGCTTATCTTGGGTTATCTTTAGTTAGAAATAATAAAATACTAGTGTATTTTCTTCCCCCTATTTAATGTTATTTTTAGTATTGTAATCACACTATGTATGTTTTAATCTAAGTACTTATTGATTTTAAGGTTTAGGATTACTTACTGAACGTGTTAATGTGCATTAGAAAACACATCTAATGCAAATCGAGCACATTAACATTATTTTACAATGGAAAGGAATATTCCATTGAGACTTGTTAGTTATGCTTAATCCAGTGTTGGCACAGGAACTGGCTGGCCGGCCCTGCAGTAAGAGGGAAATGGATACCTTTGAGACTGTAATCAGAGGAGAAAAGAGGATCTCATCCCTCTGTGGACCTGCGCGCACACACACACACAGTAATTACTCCTGAGTTGCAGGAGATGATCCAGCCTCTTGACTAGAAAGCGAAGCAACAATAATGAACACACTTTAACCCTCTGACTGATTATGTAAATCTTGATGAATCTGGTCATTTCAAATGGTTATAATCAGTCTTTTTGAAAGATATACCCTACCATTTGAAAGTTTGGGGTCAGTATGTTTTAATTATGTTTTTGAAAGAAGTCGCTTATGTTCACAATGGATGCATTTATTTGATCAAAAATACAGTAAAAGAAAATTTTGAATTCTAAAAATTAACTAAGGGATGTGCGATTTTTAAACTCGTATCATACTCATTTTCTCATATCAAGATTGTAATAATTTAGTGGACATTTTTGCTTGCTGTGGATTCATCTAACAGCCTATCACACAGCAGAAACAAACAAGACAACAGCCAGTCAGTGCATGTCGCTAATGAGTGATTTCTCTGTTTCTGTGTGTGTGACAGACGAAACCGTGCTGTTCATTCACAGTCACACACGATGCTCAGTGTTTTCAGTATCTGCCGTTTCAATATAGGAGGACATGAACCTCATCTCCAGAGCTGCTTTCAGAGTGACTTCACAAACCTTTCACGGTTCCATCTGAGAAAAACTTCCAAAAAATACACACTAAAACAAGATCTTCAAGTCAAACTGTCAAAATAAAATTTAAATTATGACCGAAATATCACTGCTGTAGCCTATTGGCTACTAAAATGCACTTCTCAAAGTGATATTAAGGAATATCATACAACTGTCACAGTGTGTAGCACAGGAACAAACTGAAGAATCAGAAGATCTGAATTGAACAAACGTTAATCTTAACTTCACAGGAACATGCAGAGAGGCACCGAAAACACAACCTTACATAAGTTACCGGACAAAGAGAACTTAAATAGCAAACAGAAACTGGATAATTAACTGGATACAGCTGAACTAAACTAACTAATGAAGGTAACCACGGAAACAAACAGGTGGCGGGAAACTGTGACAAAGGAACATGTGACAAATCAAAACACAACAGAAAGACCAAACAACCAGACGGGCATGTGACAACAACCAAATATTTTTTCATCCACGTTTAAAATTCTGCAGCATCTTATTTGACAAAAACGTGCAATGTTTGGTTGTAAATTATATATTTTAATTTTTTATAAATTTTAAATGCTTGATTTAAATTGTTAAAGTTTATATACATTTTTTAAAATAAAACAGAATCCAAAAAATGGAAAACTAAATGGAATTTAGGGAAAATAAAATGGATTTCATAGGGCCCTACATTAATGTTTACATTCATTCTCAAGGTCTTAACAAATACTGTATGTGGAAAGCATCGTTCCACATTAATGGTAGGTAAATTAATATTGTGATAAATATCGATATTGTATGATATGAAAATTCAAAATATTGTGATATGTTATCTCCTAGCCCTACTCTAATAATTTAAATGTGATGGCAAAGCTGATTTTCTGCAGTCCAGTCTTACAGTCTTCAGGGTCACATGATTTACATGTCAAGTCACCTTTTATTTAAATATATATATATAGCGCTTTTTACAATGCAGATTGTTTCAAAGCAGCTTCACAGTGTTAACAGGAAAATAATGCATCAAAATTTGATTCGGCTGTACAGCCGCTCTGGAGAAAACGGTGATATCATCCAGCTCAGTTCAGTTATCATATCATCAATGTGGGCAGATCGGTAATATAGTTGAAATTTAAGTGTCCCCAACTGAGCAAGCCAAAAGCCAAAGGTGACGGTGGCAAGGAACCAAAACTCCTTCAGGGCTAGAATGGAGAAAAAAACCTTGGGAGAAACCAGGCTCAGTCGGGGTGCTAGTTCTCCTCTGGCCGACGAACAGACAGTGTATGATTAAGATTCTGGCAACATTACAGGTCAGAAGTCATATTAGATCAATAGATATTCGTAAGATTATTCGAAAGATTGGAGTTGTCACACCGGAGATGGGTTTAATGAGGATGTCCTGTCGATGCGGCAGGGGGAGTTTATTTGACACGCTCTCTGCAGACATTTCAGGGATGTGTTGCTCATGTCCTAAGGTAATCTTAATAGTCGTTCTACCATCTGCTTTTTTCTCTTGTTTCTTATAAGAAATAGTTTTCCCACTTACTGTTTGCCATCTTTGTGATCAATGAAAAATAGAGTTATTTTAACATGTTGGCAAGTATCAGCCTCACTTCCAGTTTTGCTTCATCACTGTCAATTTCGACATTTTCAAAAATTAAAAATCCATTTGAAGTTTTGTGGTGATTTGATCTAAAGAAAAAGATAACAGTTTTTGTTTAATTCCAAGATGGTGGAAAATCTAGTTGCAAATTAAAACGGTCTTATTCTTTGATTCCCTGAGTCATGTGAGGTTCAGAAGACTTTCTAGGCCAAACAATTTGAAAGTGTCTAGTAGAAGAATATTTTACAAGGTAGTTCACCATAAATAATGCACTGAAATAGCAATATTGAACTTTAAATATCTAGTAGAATTGGTCTTTCAAGGTCTTTTCAAACAGCTTCTGATCTTTTGAGTACGACTACAAATAGCCATGATGCATCAAGCTTCCTAATGGCCATTTTAGGAGAACTGGCTGCTGTGGTGGTGAAATAAATGCGCTCGTACCTTCAGGTGAGCATGTAAACGTGCATTTGTGTGTTGTTTCATACCCAGACAGCCATAAGCTCAATTAAACCTGTGAGCATGCAGTAATTACTTCAACAAGATTTTTCCCGAAGGACAGATACTACAGGTATTTTGTGACATCCCAGCGCCGCTTCCGTTACAGCTAATGTTTCTCATTGTTACCTGCAGGGCAGGGTCGACACCAGCCTGAGGCTCCTGTGACTGATGATGCAGCTCTGCTATTAGTTCTCCAGCAGTCGGGTGTCTCTCCCAATTAACTGTCTGTGGAGAAAATCTTTTAATCAAAGCTTTGATCAGATCTCTGCCAGACTAGTGTACTAGATGTCGTAAGTCAGACTAATTAGACTGTTAATCATGGTGATTTGTTCGCAGTCTTAAGCAGCATCACATCAGACTTCATATGAATGCCTTTTTATGAATGTTTTAGCAGTGGCTTAGATGTAGACTTTTCTCTGAGGCTTTACAAATTTGTACATGTTCCTAAATGTTGTTCTTGCATCTAATGGATCTTGCTGTTCTATGAACATGAGTGATGCAGTCAGTATATTGGTTGTTTTGGATGCTTTCTGTCCATTTTCAGAAACATCAGGGGTTAAAAGAAAAAGCACAGTGCGGCATTCTTGGCTTTTAAAGCCTTTTATAGCTGTGTGCCTGTATTGAAGATTGAACCTCTCATATGTAGCTCCCTCACAAACACACACATACACACTCACAAAAAGTAATCTTCTCAAGTGAAGTGCAATGGACGCAGAGCTTCTGTAGAAAAACACTAAAATAGAGTGGATGGAAAATGAGAGTGTACTTCCCCATACTCAAACTTCAGTTTATGTCATATAAAATATGGTATTTATTTGTTTTCTTCCTGCATGATATTGTGAGCACTTATGGTCACTTGACTTGATATACACTCACCGGCCACTTTATTAGCTACACCTTGCTTTTGCCTTCAGAACTGCCTTAATTCTTCATGGCATAGACTGAACAAGATTCTGGAAACATTCTTCATATATTTTGGTCCATATTGACATGACAGCTTCACTCAGTTGCTGCAGATTTGTTGGCTGTGCATCCATGATGCGAATCTCCCGTTCCACCACATCCCAAAGGTGCTCTATTAGATTGTGATCTGGTGACTGTGGAGGACATTTGAGTATAGTGAACTCATTTTCATATTCAAGAAACCAGTTTGAGATGATTTTGTGATATGGTGCGTTATCCTGCAGGAAGTACTCATCAGAAGATGGTACACTGTGGTCATAAAGGGATGGACATGGTGTGGGATTACAAATTTAAGAATCTCTTTAAGATCATTTGCTGATCCTATGTCCTGACATAACATTGTGTGAAAAACTAAGGTGAAGTACATTGTATTTAGCATTTAAGGTAAATACAATGACATCAGGTGAATGATTCTATTTTAGTTAATTTTTAACGAGCGGTTTCTGCCGGTTCCTGTTCTCTTTATCTCTTTATTGTAAGTCAAATGATCCAGATTACTGAGACTCTAACCTTTTGTCTTTAATGACTCTTAGAGCCCCTGTCCCATTCTTTGAATAGGTATGCTGATTGGATTAGGACTGGTGACACTCTATAGTCTGGGGTTGGTTGCTTTTAACTGTAATCTTCATTTACATGCCTTAAGGTTGTCACCCAGGCCAATTGGTACTAAGGGGCCCAAAGTGTGCCAAGAAAAAAAATCCTCCACACCATTACACTACTACCAGCCTGAAACGTTGACACAAGGCAGGATGGATCCATGCTTTCATGTTGTTTACACCCAATTCTGACCCAACCTAGAAGTCGCAGCAGTCTGAATGAAATCTGAATGTCGCAGCAGAAACGAAGCAGACCAGGCAACATTTTTCCAATCGATATTCTATTGTTCAATTTAGGTGTGCCTGTGCAAATAGCTGCCTCGATGTGTTTTCTGCTGCTGTAGCCCATCTGCTTCAAGGTTCAATGTGTTGTATGTTCAGAAAAGCTCTTCTGCAGATATCGGTTGTTATTAGAGTTACCGTTGCCTTTCTATCCTCTCAAACAAAGTCATTCTATTCTGACCTCTGTTATCAACAAGGCATTTTCTCCCACAGAACTGCCGCTCACTGGATATTTTCTCTCTTTTTTGGACCATTCTCTGTAAACCCTAGAGATGGTTGTGTGAGAAAATCCCAGTAGATCGATAGTTTCTGAAATTCTCAGACCAGCCCGTCTGGCACCAACAACCATGTCATGTTCAAAGACACTTAAAGGGTTAGTTCACCCAAAAATGAAAATTACTCCATGATTTACTCACTCTCAAGCCATCCTAAGTGTATATGACATTCTTCTTTCAGACAAATACAATTGCAGTTATATAAAAAAAGATTCTGGCTAATCCAAGCATTATAATGGCAGTGAATGGCAGCCCAAATCCCAAAAAAGTGCACCTATCCATTATAACAGTAATCCACACGGCTCCGGCGGGTTAATAAAGGCCTTCTACAGCAAATCGATGGGTTCTTGTAAGAAAAATATCCACATTTAACACGTTATAAAGTAAAATATCTAGCTTCCGGCAGACCGTCTTCCGTATTCAACTCCATTAAAGAAGCATAACTAGCGTGATGATGACGTCGGACGTAGCGTAAGTGTTTTTGAACTGCACGAGGCATTACACTTTCTTCGTAAGTTGAATACGGAACTTGTCCGCTGGAAGCTAGATATTTTATCTTACTTTAAGATTTAAATATGGATATTTTTCTTACACAAACCCCTCAGACGGCCTTCATTCACTGCCATTATAATGCTTGGAAGAGCCAGGACATTTTTTAATATAACTCTGATTGTATCCGTCTGAAAGAAGAATGTTATATACTCCTAGGTTGGCTGAGGGTGAGTAAATTATGGGATAATTTACATTTTTGTAATCGTCTTGCAGATCGTCTTGACCATGTCTGCATGCCAAAATGCGTTGAGCTGCAGAGTAAGGTGTACCTATATTTATAGTTTCATTTATCTTAAATGAAATAAGTGACATTAATGTAAAATATAAAATTAATAAGTGATCTAAATGGTTGGTTTTATTTGTAGTTTTATATTATAAGGTTAAGGCACTAATGGGTTGAAAACAGGTTTCCTATTTTCAGACATTACTAAGATGAGCCAGCAGAGGGTGTATTAAACTTGCAGTATAATATAAGTAACATTAATAAAATATCTTAATGCTGATTCATTAAAACTAAACTTGTCTTTCCATTCTGTAAAAAAAGTTGTTGTTTTAATGTGTACATTATTATTATTATTATTATTATTATTATTACTACTACTACTACTACACAAAATAATATAAAAATAAAGAATATAAAATAAATAAAAACAACAAAGCTTCATGGAAACAATTGCCTGTGGTTGACTTGACTTGCGGCCTACTTTTCTCTTTACCAGGCATCATGCCAGATGTCAAGTTTGTTTAGTCAAGTCCAAAATTCCTGGTTATACTTGCATCGAGCAGTCTAAAGCAGATGAAAGAGCTTGTCCTCTTGTATTGGAGTGCTTTTTTTTTCTTAATAGATTTTTGATGTAGCTGCAAGCAGGTTCAAGAAAGGTATGTAGTGGAACTGTTTAAACAATGTATTTTAAATGTAATTTTGCAGCTCAGCTAGATTACATGGCATATAAATGGTGATCATTGGGGGAATTGGTGATCCTCTGCCCATCTTGACTTCTGAGAGACACTGCCACTCTGAGAGGCTCTTTTTATACCCAATCATGTTGCCAATTGACCTAATAAGTTGCAAATTGGTCCTCCAGCTGTTCCTTATATGTACATTTAACTTTTCCGGCCTCTTATTGCTACCTGTCCCAACTTTTTTGGAATGTGTAGCTCTCATGAAATCTGTTTAAACAATGTATTTTAAATGTAATTTTGTAGCTCAGCTAGATTACATGGCATATATCGCAGATTTATTGCAGAAGCAAAGTGAGGCTGCTATGACTCTATGAAGTTTTTCTACAAACCCGATTCCAAAAAAGTTGGGACACTGTACAACTTGTGAATAAAAACAGAATGCAATGATGTGGAAGTTTCAAATTTCAACATTTTATGATGTTTTATGATGTTGATTTTAAATTTCATGGCATCAACACATCTCAAAAAAGTTTTGTTCAAAAGTTCAAAAAAGGCCATGTTTCCCACTGTGTGGCATCCCCTCTTCTTTTTATAACAGTCTGCAAATGTCTGGGGACTGAGGAGACATGTTGCTCAAGTTTAGGAATAGGAATGTTGTCCCATTCTTGTCTAATACAGGCTTCTAGTTGCTCAACTGTCTTAGGTCTTCTTTGTCGCCTCTTCCTCTTTATGATGTGCCAAATGTTTTCTATGGGTGAAAGATCTGGACTGCAGACTGGCCATTTCAGTGCCCGGATCCTTCTTCTACACAGCCATGATGTTGTAATTGATGCAGTATGTGGTCTGGCATTGTCATGTTGGAAAATGCAAGATCTTCCCTGAAAGAGAGGATGTCTGGATGGGAGCACATGTTGTTCTAGAACTTGGATATACCTTTCAGCATTGATGGTGCCTTTCCAGATGTGTAAGCTGCCCATGCCACACGCACTCATGCAACCCCATCCCATCAGAGATGCAGGCTTCTGAACTGAGCGCTGAGAACAACTTGGGTTGTCTTTGTCCTCTTTAGTCCGGATGACATGGCGTCCCAGTTTTCCAAAAAGAACTTCAACTTTTGATTGGTCTGACCACAGAACAGTTTTCCACTTTGCCACAGTCCATTTTAAATGAGCCTTGGCCCAGAGAAAACGCCTGCGCTTCTGAATCATGTTTAGATATGGCTTCTTTTTGACCTATAGAGTTTTAGCCGGCAACGGCGAATGGCACGGTGGATTGTGTTCACCGACAATGTTTTCTGGAAGTATTCCTGAGCCCATGTTGTGATTTCCATTACAGTAGCATTCCTGTATGTGATGCAGTGCCGTCTAAGGGCCTGAAGATCACGGGCATCCAGTATGGTTTTTCGGCCTTGACCCTTATACGACAGAGATTGTTCCAGATTCTCTGAATCTTTGGATGATATTATGCACTGTAGATGAGAACTTCAAACTCTTTGCAGTTTTTCTCTGAGAAACTCCTTTCTGATATTGCTCCAGTATTTTTGGCCGCAGCATTGGGGGAATTGGTGATCCTCTGCCCATCTTGACTTCTGAGAGACACTGCCACTCTGAGAGGCTCTTTTTATACCCAATCATGTTGCCAATTGACCTAATAAGTTGCAAACTGGTCCTCCAGCTGTTCCTTTATATGTACATTTAACTTTTCCGGCCTCTTATTGCTACCTGTCCCAACTTTTTTGGAATGTGTAGCTCTCATGAAATCCAAAATGAGCCCATATTTGGCATGACATTTCAAAATGTCTCACTTTCAACATTTGATATGTTATCTATATTCTATTGTGAATAAAATATAAGTTTATGAGATCTGTAAATTATTGCATTCCTTTTTTATTCACAGTTTGTCCCAACTTTTTTGAAATTGGGTTTGTATATCACAAATTCAGTGATCATTCAGTGATTTATACTGATTCCAGGCTAGCTGTTTTCTTGCTGTACTAGATGTACTAGATCTGTCCTACTTTAGAAAAGCCAATGATCTGCCTAAATGTGTGAAACATGGAAATATTTGGTTTATACTATTGAGTACATTTCAAATTCTTGGTAACCTTTTATTTAATACCTGTCACATTCTCAAAGGTGTTGTTTGAACAATGTTTTAATATGTGTGGTTGCCAGGGTATTCTGGATGATTGCATACAAAAGTATAGATTTTAGATTTTATTGAAACGGCTGTCTTAAGATAAATCCAGATTCCTTCTACCTCTTTTCAGCAAAAATCAATCTCCACTCTTAAAGCAATTGAAAGCTGTGGAGCCACTCAAAAACGAGTTGATTCGAGTAACTCGTGCAATCCCGCAGCCGGGGAGAGAAGGGAGTGACAGACACTTTGATTGACAGCAGTTTCTAAATCCATGTAATGACTCCGGAGTCCTGCTCCACTCCCCTGTAATGTGACAGGTGATAGGAGGAGACAGCAGACTGCTGAGTTGGTGTTTCTCACAGCTGACCTAAACACTTTTCAATCCTCCCCGCTTTGTTCTGCATGCAGCGAATCTCACTGCAAGAGAACAGATGCTGCAGTCCGGAGATCAAATTTTTTTTTTTTATACTTATATGTCTTCTTAAAGTGTAAGGATCTTTACTTGGATGGCCATATCCTTCCTCTAGATAAACATTCGTTAAAAAGTGAAAGCCCTCAATTCCCTTTATCCCTTTATTTTAGTGATACCAGTTACTTTTCTTAACAGTATGTCGTAATAGTTCAGTAAAAAAAGATCAACATGTAATTCCAAGCAGTGTGCTGTTTGGATTTGGGTGGTGAATCTATTTTCGCTGAACTATTTCTTCGGCTCCAGCTAGCCTACTGCTCAATAAGTGAGCCTATTTACACGTTGTGATGTGTATAGACAACATCGTGTACTAAGACCGATGGAAAATGAAAAGTTGTGATTTTCTAGACCGATATGGCTAGAGACTATACTCTCATTGGCGTTATTTTGTCACTTGTTGAGCAGCAGGCTAGCTGGAGTCGTTTACCTCCAGTCTTTGTGCTAAGCTAGGCTAGGGGTGGGTGCGTCAGACAGAGTTATGGCACGCACGGAGATGAGAATGGTATGTATGGACTTATCTAACTCGGGGGATACGTTGAATAAGCTAAAGTCCCAAAAAAGTCGGCGTGTTCCTTTTAAGGAGGGTCAAGTTGATGAATACTGAATGGACGTTCATGTGTATTATAGGCTGTCATATGATAACATGCTAATGGTTCTGACATCATAACCATGTTAGTTTGGGAATTGTTTATACAGCTTATTGTTTTTACAGCTTAGTATTCATCTGGAAGTTCTTGTAAGGCAGTTTTGTGACTAAATGGTGCACTGAGCTGAGCAAGTTTTTTTCTTTATCTGGTCCCTTTAAAGCCTGGCTTAAACTGCTGGCCCTTGCAGTTTCATTATGATGGGACATTTATGGGACAAAAGGGACACCATAGAATAAATTGGCCTGCATAAGTCGTGTTTAATGCGCATGCTGTATCCTCAGCACCTCTCAGCCTCTAGCTCAGGTACTTTGACAGAGGAGTCCCTGGGGTCTCATTTGGGTTAAAGTTTGTAGCTGGCATTTCAAACAGTCCTGGTAAGACGTCTTTACATCAAGATTACACCGAGTAAGAATGACTTTAATTGGCATTCCAGCTTCCTTTTAATTTTTGAATAACAAAAAATCAGTTGAGGCCGGCCAGTCAGAAGGTATCATCCCTTGAGTTGTCTTTTAATGAGAATGAGTTTGTTATGCACACTCACCCTAGTTACGAGAAGCTCTATCTTAGACTCTGTTTACACCTGGTATTAAGATGCATTTTGGTAGATCAGATCACAAGTAGACGATGCTAAATACAGGTGTAAAGGGGGTCTAAAACGTTTTGAGTTTGTCCACTTCCAGAAGTTGTCGAAAAACACATTAGACCGGATTGCTTTCATAGTGTAAACCCTCATGTGGTCAAATGTGTTCAAACGGCCACAAAAGACTCCTCTCCGCCTACTAACCTGCGTAAACATTATGGAAAGTGCGCTAGCCGGACAAGATTTAAATTTTGTCTGTTGAAGACTAGTTTGGTTGGACTAGTAAGTTTGGTTTGAAGATGAAAAACATATCAAGCACAATGTTCTCTCTCACTATTCCTGATTTCTAACACATACTCACTCACCGCTTTTGGTGTGGTCTTGCAGCTGTCAGAGCAGAAACGAAAGCTGCTGCTCTTCATGTTTTTCTGTCGTCTTCAGTGCGTTCGTAAATTGCGTGAGCTTATTTTGTCCATTAGATCAAAAGATCATAAAAAATGTCATACATTTACCAACACATAGACTCTCCCCACAAAGAAATCAGGACAGAAGTGGTTGAAAGTGGACAAAAGAGATGGATTGGGGTATGTGCCTCCCTCGTCTACTTGTGAGCCGATCAACCAAAATGCATCTTAATACCAGGTTTAAACAGGGCCTTACACTGTGAATATACACTCAACTAAAGGATTATTAGGAACACCATACTAATACTGTGTTTGACCCCCTTTCGCCTTCAGAACTGCCTTAATTCTACGTGGCATTGATTCAACAAGGTGCTGAAAGCATTCTTTAGAAATGTTGGCCCATATTGATAGGATAGCATCTTGCAGTTGATGGAGATTTGTGGGATGCACATCCAGGGCACGAAGCTCCCGTTCCACCACATCCCAAAGATACTCTATTGGGTTGAGATCTGGTGACTGTGGGGGCCATTTTAGTACAGTGAACTCATTGTCATGTTCAAGAAACCAATTTGAAATGAGTCGAGCTTTGTGACATGGTGCATTATCCTGCTGGAAGTAGCCATCAGAGAATGAGTACATGGTGGTCATAAAGGGATGGACATGGTCAGAAATAATGCTCAGGTAGGCCGTGGCATTTAAACGATGCCCAATTGGCACTAAGGGGCCTAAAGTGTGCCAAGAAAACATCCCCCACACAATTACACCACCACCACCAGCCTGCACAGTGGTAACAAGGCATGATGGATCCATGTTCTCATTCTGTTTACGCCAAATTCTGACTCTACCATCTGAATGTCTCAACAGAAATCGAGACTCATCAGACCAGGCAACATTTTTCCAGTCTTCAACTGTCCAATTTTGGTGAGCTTGTGCAAATTGTAGCCTCTTTTTCCTATTTGTAGTGGAGATGAGTGGTACCCGGTGGGGTCTTCTGCTGTTGTAGCCCATCCGCCTCAAGGTTGTGCGTGTTGTGGCTTCACAAATGCTTTGCTGCATACCTCGGTTGTAACGAGTGGTTATTTCAGTCAAAGTTGCTCTTCTATCAGCTTGAATCAGTCGGCCCATTCTCCTCTGACCTCTAGCATCAACAAGGCATTTTCGCCCACAGGACTGCCGCATACTGGATGTTTTTCCCTTTTCACACCATTCTTTGTAAACCCTAGAAATGGTTGTGCGTAAAAATCCCAGTAACTGAGCAGATTATGAAATACTCAGACCGGCCCGTCTGGTACCAACAACCATGCCATGCTCAAAATTGCTTAAATCACCTTTCTTTCCCATTCTGACATTCAGTTTGGAGTTCAGGAGATTGTCTTGACCAGGACCACACCCCTAAATGCATTGAAGCAACTGCCATGTGATTGGTTGTTTAGATAATTGCATTAATGAGGAATTGAACAGGTATTCCTAATAATCCTTTAGGTGAGTATATAACTACTAGTGATAGATTTCCTTTTGAAGAACCTGTTATCTGCAACTTGCGTATTTTCTTTAGAAAATGTATAACACTCAAGGTCAGTATGAATTGAGGCGATCAGGAATTCTCAATTTTGCTCAGCCCCTGTTGTATCCCACCAGCCTATACTTTTCCAGGCGAGCCTGATTAGTTTGTCTGAGGTGAATTGAAACTAAACTCTACAGGAAGCCTGTGCCAAAGTGGACACCTTCTATTCTCACCCCCGTCGGTGAGCGTCTGTGAGGGCATCTGCTTGTGGGTATCAGTCAGGGAGCCATTTCCGCCACTGGTGGGAACCTGCTTCTAAAAATAGCCCACCATGCCCGAAGATGCCAAGATAATAGGAGGCTTGGAGCAGTAATTTGTTGTCCTGAGCAGACAGCAAGGGGAATTGTCTTGACCGATTTGCTGTCAGTGGTCTTTTAGACCAGTGTTTGTGGGCAGCTTGTGTCAACTGTAAATTCAGGTTTTGGTATTACACTACTGTTCAAAAGTTTGGGGTCAGTAAGACATTTTGGGTTTTTTTCCATTCAGCAAGGATGCATTAATTTAATCTGATGCATTAATTTAATCAAATGCATTGATTTATTGCATGCAGTTTCCACAAAAATATTAACCTGCACAATAAACAGAGTACTTACCAACACAATCATCATTTTTGAGAGACAGTAAAGATGAATGCATATAAGAAGAAGTTGTAAAGAAATTCAAACCAATCGCTCTTTGGTGGCGTGGATGGTCAGGTTACTGTTGATCATCTGTCCATCATCGTATAAAGCCCGCCCTGACAATTTGATTGGTCCGAACAGCTCTGGTTCGAGCATAGTTACTCCACAACGGATCAAGTCCAGACCGAACTTCCCGACCTCAAATGTTGTGGGTGGGGTTAAATTTGGCTGGAATCCAGGCTAGAAGACTGGAGTAATGATGCTGAAAATCCAGCTTTACCATCACAGGAATAATTACATTTTATTATATATTCAAATAGAAAATAGTTATTTTAAATTGTGATAATATTTCACAATATTACCATTTTACTGTATTTTTGATGCAATGTATTTTTGAGCAAGAGAATTCATTTTTAGTTTGAAATTAGTTTAAAAAATAAACTCAAAGACTTTTTTTTACATTTGTGCAGGGTGGTTATTAGTTTATCACTAATGACTTTGTTCGCATTTTCTGGCTAAATCTGTGGTATTCTGTGGAATTGGTGTGTAGACGCAATAAAATATTTTAATCATCAGTATTTAATAAATGAACAGATATTCTAGTTTTGCAGAAGTAAAAGCTACAATGTTTATTCTGTAACTACACTGTAAAGAAAATATTTTAAAAGTAAGTTACCCGGTTGCCTTAACTTTTAGTTCATTGAAATTAAAATGAATTAGTTAATACAATGAACATTTTTAAGAATTGACATCAGCCTTCATTCAAATAGAATTAAAAGATTTTGTACACTGTAAACTTTTTTTTTCACGATTTGTTATCACAACTTTTATCATTTGTCAAATCAACTTAAATAGTTAATGGGGTTTAGATAACATTTTGAGTTTCTATTTATTAAATCATTCTCCTTTGTTGTATTAACTCAAATTTTCAATTTCAGCAAACTCAAAATTTTAATGCAATAATTTTTACAGTGTAATGAGCTTTGTTTTAGCTGTACTATGGGCAGTTTTGGCCATGTAGGCTTTTAGACAGTAAACTTTTAAAACACTTTTCACACTCATTGACTAGTTTATTTAATTTGTCTGTCTCAATTATCTTGCATTTTTACAAAACAGACAAATACGTTTATGCATAATTTTTTTTTTTTTTTGAGTTTCATAGTTTAGAACTTAATTCATGTTTTTACAAGGAATAGGTATGTTTTATTTTATTACATTATTTTACATTTAGATTATCTATTTTACGTTTGGTTTTGTATATTATACAGAAAAATAGTGAGGAACCACGGCATTGTGATTTTTCAAATCAGAACGATCAATAAGTCATAAAACACTTTTTCATCAAAATAATGACTTGTACAGCCAATTTGATTATACTTACAAAATTAAGGCTGCAACTTAACTTGAGTTTTTAAGTTTTTGAGAAGAAAAAAAATAAAGATGGTCACGATATAATTTATTTTGAATGTCTTTAAGTGCAGATTTGAATCATCCAAACATAAATCACCCAAATGCAAGTGTGGTTTATTTTATTAGGCAGGCCCAAATATCAGAATCAAATCTGCTGTGCTATAAAGTTTATTCACATATGGTATCACCCAGCATAGTGCATTGATACCCACATAAGTATACTCATAAAAATGACATTTATAACCCATTTAATGGCATTTTCTTGTCACCAGGAAACTTAGACCCACAGGCCGAGTCATAAGTCCCAGTAGACCGGGTTGGAGAGGTGTATCCAAGCTCACAATGATAGCCGAGAGCCACTCCCCTGTGTGCGGGCAGGCGGACTAACAAGCCGACGGGGCTGCAAGCTTCCTCTCTCTATCCCTCTCTCTCTCTGTCGCTCCGCGGCTGGTGCTAACAGACGAACAAACGCAAGGGGTGGGGGGGAAACAGACCGTGCGGAGTGCAGAGGAGATGAGAAGAGAGAGGAGGACCATGACTAGCGTAACCCGTGCTCTCCCTCGTTTACTTTCAGACACCGGGCAGAAAAAGAGTGCGCTAGAGAGGAAAGATGTTCGGAGGATATCCTTCCAGAGGCCCAAAGGCACCATGGAGTATGTGGTGAGTAGTAGGTGTTGTCTGTCTGATCCAGGTGGCTCTGTTTACATAATGCACCGGTGTGTGTTTGTGCACTTGACTAAGGATGAATGTGTGTACACACAGCCGCATGTATGTAATTATGTTTGGGATGGAAGTGTGAGCGTGCACATCAGGTATGATTAATTCCCGCTGCAGTGCTGTTAGTATGTGCTGCAGGAAGGACTTTAATTGCTGTTTTTCATGGTACAGTAGTTTACCTGCTGTCTTTTTGCAACAGTGAAGTAAGGTGTTGTGAAAGGAAAATAATAAAATGACTATATTAGGGTGTTCTTAATGTGTGAGCTTTTAAAGTCTGTTCAGAAACATGCCTTTATCCTGCCTTTATCATTTTAAACGATTTGAGAAAAAGAGAGAGGGAGAGCGAGAGAGAGAGAGTTTTTTTCATATGCTCTTGAGATGACCTCAAATCAGGTGGTGACTTTCTCCATGGTAACAGTGGCATTGCCGGGGATGCTGGGAGACGAGGTGGCAGCTCACTTGGTGCTTCTGTCAGCCTGCTACCTTTTAGCCAAACCTTTAAGTGCACGGAATAGAGCTTTATATAGAAGGTCTGTGTAAATACATACACCACAGGAATTATTATTATTGTTATTTATTTATTTTTTATTTTACAATTTTTATGTTTGTATGTATGTATTTTTTTTTTTTTTTTTTTGAAAATGTACTTTGTCAGTTGTAGCACTGATCTGATTTAAACCAATATTCAAATTAAATCATATCATGACCAGTGTTATTTCATTATAGTATTATTTATTTCTATTATTTATTATTTCTGTTACAGTTTTTATTATTATTTTGTATTAGCTTTTTATTTTTATATTCAGTTTTCATTTTAATTTCAGTTGAATTTTTTTAGTAATTTTGTTAGATGCTTTTGTCATTTGTAATTTTTTTGTTATTTTTAAATATTACTATTTAGGTTTTTATTTTATTTTTATATTAATAGTTTTATTTTTTTCCCAGTTAGTAATTTTATTGTTAAAGATTCTGATGTCTGATTTTACTTAAAGGAGTAGTTCTCCCATGATTTGCTCACCCTCAAACCATCCTAGGTGTATATGACATTCTTCTTTCTGATGAACACAATTTGAGTTATATTGAGTTAAGTTATATAAGATTTATAATGGCAGTGAACGGGGCTCATGAGTTTGAAGCTCAAAAAAGTGCATACATTCATCATAAACGTATTCCACACTGCACCGGGGGGGTTAATAAAGGCCTTCTGAAGCGAATCGATGGGTTTGTGTAAGAAAAATATCTATATTTAAAACTTTATAAAGTAAAATATCTAGCTTCCGTACTCAACTTCCGAAGAAAGCGTAACTGACTATGACTAGGATTTAGCGTAAGCGTTTCGAATGTTTTTAAACTACGAGAGGCGTTACACTTTCTGTGTAAGATGAGGGTGATTTAAATCATGGGTTAGTCTTCATTTTAAAGTGAACTAATCCTTTAAAGCATGTTAAATTTGAGCTTTCATGTGAGTGGTATACATTTTATAATATACTATATATCAGTATCAACCAGATTTTTGAATTTTCTAGAGAAAAACAATTGAGTGGCACCCTTGCAAAATTAGCTGCTATGATGCCTAAGGTGTTGCTATGTAGTTGCTAATGCAATCAGAGTGGTTGCTAGGTGAATATTTACTGGTACAGGTCAAAAGAGTCCCCCACAAATTTCCTATGATATTCTCTATGAATTTCTCCCAGGCTTGGGTCCAGTCTATGGGATTATTTTGTTCATTTTATCATCCATCAGGGGAAAATGGTCTGATCACTTGAGAAAGTAATAGCTCGCCTCTCCTCAAAATAATGGTCGCATTCGTGTCTTTAGCACAAATGTTGCAGTACAAGTTATATGCCAAATGCCACTTGGGGTTGGGATATCGATTTCTGCCTTTTCTATATTCCCTGGTCACTGAAAAAGATGGCATGAAACCGCTATTGAGGCATTAAAAAGAATTTCCAGAAGTTTTTTTTTTGTTTAGTTTTTTTGTATCAGGTACTGTTGCTGTTCTGTAACCAAGCCCCCACCTTTCTCTTTCTTATTGTCAGTGTTGTGAAACCGTACACTTTTCCTCTGTAATTGCACACCCTAATATCCACACTAACCAATCTTAGTGATTTGTGGCCCTGTGACCACAGAGATTGATGGGCTTAATCAATCAATGCTCCTAGAGCTACACAGCGACTGTACTTCATTCCTAAGGTTGTGATGAGATCCATGTACCTCATATGAGTTTTCATTCCATAGCAGATATTGGAAGTGGGTTTGCACGTGGATAGAAGATTTGATAAAAAAAAACTTTAAGATATCTTTTGAAATGAACAATGTATTACATTCAAACTATACGAAACATTGTTTTCATCTTGTGTGTGTGTGTGTGTGTGTGTACTACCAATCACTTTTTTTTTTTTTTTCATGTTTGTGAAAGAAATCTCTTATTCTCACCAAGGCTGCTTTTTTTAATGGAAAAATGCAGTAAAGATTTAAACAGAAAAATGTTCTCATTTTAATATATTTTAAATGGGGAAAGCTAAATTTACCGCACCCATTACTCACGTCTTCATGTGTCACATTATACACACACACACTTGAAAATTTAATCCATAAGCATAATGGTTTTTATACTGTACAAACCGTATATTCCATCCACCCTACCTCTAAACCCACCCATCACACAAAACTGTTTAGTATGGTTTTATTTTTTTATTTTTAAGCAATTTGGTTTACGAGGACACAGGAAGTGTTTACTTGTGCGTACATACGTACGCACATACATGCATACAAACCAAAACTTATTCAGACACCAGATACCATCAGACACCTTTTACTAGTGGGTGCAGGACACTATAGTTAATGTAAGTGAGGATAGCAAAATAAAGTAAACTGTGACATATTATACCCAAAAATTCTTCATACAGTGAACTACCAGTAAAATTGATAAACATTTGGGCCCAAAATTATTCAGAAACTTTGACCTGACCATGTTTTGCTTCAGTGTTTTTCTTTAATTGCTAACCTTTGACTCCACAGACTGAACTAAATGAAGCATTGCTTGGTCATTGATTGACCTAAATTGGTATTATCTAATTGTGTACTTAAATTGAATAAGCTGATTGGTTGATTGTAATCCATTACATACCTTTCTATCAGAGTTATCTGACATTATCAAGATGAATTTATTCTGACACAGTTTAACTCAGAGTTCTTGTCATATTTGATTACCATTTTCTAAACTATAGCGATTGAACTGATAATGTGACAAAATGTTGAAGGTGTCTGAATAAATGTGTGTGTGTGTGTGTGTGTGTGTGTGTGTGTATGCAAATATGTGTGAGACTCAGTGAAGGGCCTCTAAAGGATAAATTGAATGCAGACAGAGGGATGGCCCTCAATTATTTATGTCCGGCTGTTGGACTGTAAGCGATACCCAATGAGAATCAATGATTTGGATCAGGTGACTGAGTGATCTGGTGATCTGAGATCCTGCCACCTGGGGATTTATCAAAACATACAAATGTCACATCTTGCAACTGCGACGAGCCACCAAAGGATGAATTCCTCACTGTCGCCACTGCAGTAAACACACTCATGCATCATGCAATCTGAATGAGCTTAATTATAATTTGTGTATGGAGATAATGACTGAATTCATTGAATGCTTTTTTATGATATGTAATTCCTATAGGTGTTATGTTTCTATAATGTTTCATCAAATCATTTCTCAAATGTCTTTTGTGGCATAAAGATGCTTTTGTTTTTATTGGGCAAGATATTTTTCAAAGCTTTTCAGACACAGTGGTCATCACAAAGCGGGCTCAATACATCCCTCTGTGCTCTCTTTGTGTGTTTAACCTGACATTTAGAGACTCTTGGATGCTATTTGCAAAGCATACAATCATCTCCCCATGGCATTGAAGGACAGATATTGTATCTTGAGAGAAGGTTAGCGCTCACAATCAAACCATATGCATCTAAACCTGTTTGAAAGATATTGATTTAACACCTGGTGAGTTAGAGCTTATCTAGAAGCTGTTTAGTTATGAAAAATATTAGTTTAAATGGACAAAATAACATTTAAACTGTTTGGTAACTGCTTATTCATTTGGATTTTTATAGTTAGATTTGTGTTTTACATATACTGAATGACACTGGATGAATGTAGCAATTACGAAGATAAAATAATGCTATGTTTTCCTTTTTGATATTACATTTTGATATTGCTTTTTCCCCGAAGGATAGGAGACAAAGGGAACAGTAATTTTAGATGGTGCATTATGTTACAGGTTGACAGCTCATAAAATGCATCGGTTGGTTTTCACAGGGGCCTTGATTTGCTGTTCTAACAGATTCAAATGCTTACTCAGCCGTGTTACTTGGAAGCTGATGTCTTCATTTTAGAACTTTTTTTAGCTAATAAAATGATATCTAACGTTTTTGTCTGCCTCAACTCTAGGTGGAGTCCCGGGACACACTCAACAGCATTGCGTTGAAGTTTGACACGACTCCCAACGAGCTCGTCCAGCTCAACAAACTCTTTTCTCGCGCTGTGGTCCCTGGCAAGGTACTGTATGGTGGAGTAATTTTCAGAGCAGATGGTCTCTATGTCCTGCTGAACTCTCTTCCAGTCAATTGCTTTTCCCAGTATCTAGTGTAATAAGAGTAGGGTGAAAAATGTGCCACCTCGAAAATTTCAAATGCCTTCTTAAGTAGCAAATTCATCTTGGTGCCTCCACAGATTCACATTAATGAGCAGAGATATTGTGATCCTCAGGGTAAGAACTAGAACCATTTAAAAAGGGAAAATGTCCAGAGAAAAAGAACTTTAGCTTTTGTAGAAGAATATATGTTCTATTTGTTAAATAAACAGCTTCATTGCTGAGTTCTGAATGGTAATTCATGCTCTCTGCATGAATCAAAATGGCTGTCTAGAGATCAAACTAGCTATCTGCTTGTTTTCACTCATTGATTTCATTAGCCCTTTTAATTTTACTTGGCTAAATACCATTGCTGTTTGCATGTGAGATGATATAAATCTAAATGGCTCTTTAGGTGCTGTACGTCCCTGACCCGGAATACATCTCCAGTGCAGACAGCTCTCCCTCCCTCAGTCCCATCAGCCCACTCTCCCCCACCTCTTCAGAGGCTGATCTAGAGAAGGCCACCACAGTAAGTGCCACCTCAATCTTCATCCACAGCTTTCAGGGGAACAGCATAGCGTGAAGACTAGTCCTTTATCATTGTTTTAAATTTCACATGTATATGATTAAATGATTTTGCTTGCTAAGGTCTGATCAATGTCTGATAAACACTTACTACTCAAGCATGAAGAATTGCTTTTTATATTGTTCACCGCACATGCTTTTTTCACCCTTGAGCATGCATTGTTTTATGTGTCTTTCCAAAAAAAATGTATAAGCATATTTTTCCATGATTTGGAACAGGGATGGGGAAACTCAGTCATCCATGTAATAAGTTGGGTTTCATTAAGGGCCATTCAGTATAATATGAAGACTTATTCAGCTCAAAAACCAGCAAGTTATTAAGAAACTGCTTGGATCATGAATTCACACTAATGCAATCTACGTCTACATTTACATGCAATAGAGCGTGTAAAGTGAAATAGACCATGTAAAGTGAAATAGAAGTACCATGGACTATCATTTTGCATAGCTTGCATTTTTATGTTGATTCGATTATTTTCCATTTACTTCAACTAGCTTTTTAATTTGAAGTTGCTGAGCTAAGCCTGTCCAATTAAATTGAACAAGATCCAAATCAGTGGCAAAACTCCTTTACATACTTGATGACATTTTAAACACCTGCTTTAGAATATCATCAAAAAGTTGATTTATTTCACTAATTCCATTCAAAAGTTAAACTTGTATATTATATTCATTCATTACACACAGACTGATATATTTCAAATGTTTATATCTTTTAATTTTGATGATTATAACTGACAACTAAGGAAAATCCCAAATTCGGTATTCAGAAAATTCGAATATCACTTAAGACCAATACAAAGAAAGGATTTTTAGAAATCTTGGCCAACTGAAAAGTATGAACATGAAAAGTATGAGCATGTACAGCACTCAATACTGAGTTGGGGCTCCTTTTGCCTGAATTACTGCAGCAATGCGGCGTGCCATGGAGTCCATCAGTCTGTGGCACTGCTCAGGTGTTACGAGAGCCCAGGTTGCTCTGATAGTGGCCTTCAGCTCTTCTGCATTGTTGGGTCTGGCATAATCGCATCTTCCTCTTCACAATACCCCATAGATTTTCTATAGGGTTAAGGTCAGGCGAGTTTGCTGGCCAATTAAGAACAGGGGTACCATGGTCCTTAAACCAGGTACTGGTTGCGTTGGCATTGTGTGCAGGTGCCACGTCCTGTTAGAATGTTAGAAAGACATTAAGCTGGTCAGCAGCAGGAAGCATGAAGTGCTCTAAAACTTCCTGGTATACGGCTGCGTTGACCTTGGACCTCAGAAAACACAGTGGACCAACACCAGCAGATGACATGGCACCCCAGACCATCACTGACTGTGGAAACTTTACACTGGACCTCAAGCAACGTGGATTGTGTGCCTCTCCTCTCTTCCTCCAGACTCTGGGACCCTGATTTACTTTCATCAGAGAACATAACTTTGGAGCACTCAGCAGCAGTCCAGTCCTTTTTGTCTTTAGCCCAGGCGAGACTCTTCTGACGCTGTCTGTTGTTCAAGAGTGGCTTGACACAAGGAATGCGACAGCTGAAACCCATGTCTTGCATACGTCTGTGCGTAGTGGTTCTTGAAGCACTGACTCCAGCTGCAGTCCACTCTTTGTGAATCTCCCCCACATTTTTGAATGGGTTTTGTTTCACAATCCTCTCCCTGCTTGTTTTCCCTGCTCCCTGCTCTCTGTTATCCCTATTGCTTGTACACTTTTTTCTACCACATCTTTTCCTTCCCTTGGCCTCTCTATTAATGTGCTTGGACACAGAGCTCTGTGAACAGCCAGCCTCTTTTGCAATGACCTTTTGTGTCTTGCCCTCCTTGTGCAAGGTGTCAGTGGTCGTCTTTTGGACAACTGTCAGGTCAGCAGTCTTCCCCATGATTGTGTAGCCTACAGAACTAGACTGAGAGACCATTTAAAGGCCTTTGCAGGTGTTTTGAGTTCATCAGCTGATTAGAGTGTGGCACCAGGTGTCTTCAATATTCAACCTTTTCACAATATTCAAATTTTCTGAGATCCTGAATTTGGGATTTTTCTTAGTTGTCAGTTATAATAATCAAAATTAAAAGAAATAAACATTTAAAATATATCAGTCTGTGTGTAATGAATGAATATAATATACAAGTTTCCAAGTTTCACTTTTTGAATGGAATTAGTGAAATAAATCAACTTTTTGATGATATTCTAATTACATGACCAGCACCTGTGTGTATAATATATATATATATATATATATATATATATATATATATATATATATATATATATATATATATATATATATATATATATATATAATATAATATATACACACACACACACACACACACACACTAACCCTTTATCTAATATTAGATTAAAGGTTAGTTCACCCAAAAATGAAAATTCTGAAAATTAATTCATGTCGTTTCAAACCTGTAAGACCTTCGTTCATCTTCAGAACTCAAATGAAGATATTTTTATGAAACCCGAGAGTTTTTTGACCCCTCCATAGACAGCAATTTAATTAACACTTTCAAGGCCCAGAAAGGTAGTAAAGACATCGTTAAAATAGTAACATGCGTTGTGTTGCTCACATGAACAGCGTCAACCAATGGTGAGCCAGCGTAGAACCCGGAAGTGGAAACATTAACTAATACAGATACAACTTTTGATTAAAGAACCTGAACTAACATGAGCTAACAAAGAACAGTTGTATTTTTATTAACTAATGTTAACAACAATGAATAAGTACTGTAACTAGTGTATTGCTCATTGTTAGTTTATATTAGTCAATGCATGTGTGTGTGTATGTGTTTATTTTATTTGTTAAACATTCTTTTTTTGCTGCCCTTTTAAAAATTCTAGACTTGACCTACTGTGTAACTTATGCATACTATTTTATGCCTGTCTGTTAGTTTGAAACTCCATTCTCATCAATTATAAATTTATGGAAAAAATAACCAGCAAGTTCTTTAAAACTTCTACTTATGTATTCCATAAAAGATATCATTCATGTTACGAACATCATGATGTTGAGTAAATGAGTACATTTTCATTTTTGGATGGACTATTTCTTCAATTTCTGGCTCAGATTGTTTTGTGTCCACAAGGGGGTGGCGATGAATTTCCCTTTTGGGTGCAGCTGCTATTCCTCTATGAAGCCAGAGATTCCAGTAATTGTTGTATTCAGACAAACTGCATTCCTCCCAGCTATGTTTGTCCCTAGTTGGTGATACTGGATGACAAATAAGAAGGAAGATATCTTGGAAAGATCACCATGGCTACTTTTAAGCTCTCATCTGTCCGTATGCGGTTTAAGGGTCTAATTTATGCCCTGGACTGGCATTTTGAGGTTGCCAAATGGATTGTGTCACCTCTGTTGGATTAGTGTGTGCCTCTGTGTGTAGTTCCGGATCCATATGGTCATGGATTTACTGGTCCTGCTGTTCGGTGCCAGAGATTCAGGGATACACGGTTGCATTTCCTTATGAGTCATCAATGGATAAAGCAAGCGCATACACAAGCTTGTACTAACTTCAAATGTATTCCGGTATCAACATGCTTCTCACGAGTAAGAATACACATGCATATCCTGGTACTTTTAATAGCCTTGAGAATTGACTGTGTTACAATCACATTACATGAAAAACACGCACTGCCACGTGAACATTCATGCAATATGCATGTTACTCAGTGCTGGCTTTTGCATTCCAGCATACTGATTATACATACACAGTGGAGTGCATCTAAACTGTGCAGTCAGTCACAGCAGCCATACATTTATATACTTGTCTACAGTCTGTACACATGTAATATTCATGTGTTGGGAAAAGCATACTATGCAGTTAAGCACAGTGTGGATTCGCCAGTTTTGCTACATTCATATATGGTTGCCTCAAACATGCTGCTCATGGCCCATCAGTTGCATTTTTATGTATGAACATCTTTTGCTGGTTATGTTTACTGTTAAGGGCCAAATTTAGTTTTATATATGCAGTTAGTAGACTACTTAAAGGGATGGTTCACCCAAAAATGTAAGATTAAATTACCCCGTGATTTATACACCTACACCTTATACAATACACCATGACTTGAGGGTGAGTAAATCATGGGCTAAGTTTCATTTTCGGGTGAACTAACCCTTTAACCTCTTGGAGCCAATGGATGTTTTTTGGGGGGGCTACCATTATAAAGCTTGGAAGAGCCAGCATATTTTTTTATATAAATCTGATTGTGTTTGGCTGAAAGAAGAAAGTCATATACACCTAGGATGGCTTGAGGGTGAGTAAATCATGGGATAATTTTGGTGCACTTTTGATAAAAATGTGCATCACTTGCTTGGTTGTAAACTCCAGTAAACAACTTGGTTTTCTTTTATTAGTGTTAAATGAGCAAGCAATGTTTGTTTGTCATGTATAAGAGGTTGCAGTGTGTTCGTGTTTCACAGAGCTCTTTGTGTGAGAAGTTTAAATGTATTGAGTGAGGAGTCAACCATGTGTTCCGTATTTGAGATTTTTAGCTCAAACCCAAGAATATCAGCTTGTTGACATTTCAGCTTAGGATTCTGCTGCATTGCATGTGAATTTTTGTAAAGCTAAAAGTAACTTTTTATAATCATTAGATCTTTATTGGTGTGTCAGCAGCACCAACTTTCAGTGAGCAGTGACTTTCCTTTTTCTTGTCCTATAATGAGCTCACACACATACAAACACACAAAGATGCTGACAGTCACTCAACCAGTGCAGCATCATGTTAGGAAACCTGCCTCAGTCTCCTTGGTTTCCGCCTGTCAGCCTTCTTACTGCAGAGAGCCCTCAAGGGATCTACCTTATGCCTTAATGGGTTGTTATTTCCAAGCCTCCTTGTTATGATACTGTGGGTGTTATATGTGGGTGTGGGTGTTAGAGGATGTACTGTGAGCTCACATTCAGTGTGATGTGGCGAGGGCTACCACTGATTGAGCTGTTGCTCACACCAACTTCATCCCAACAGGACTCAGATGATGTCCACCGGAGACACAGCACCCCCGGCCTGGGTCACGGGCCTCCTCGACCAGCCAGAGTGGTGTCATCCACCTCCGAGGAGGAAGAGGCACTTACAGAAAAGTTCCTTAAAATGAACTGCAAATACATCACGGATGGCAAGGTGGGTTTAAGGGAGAGCGAATTTCTATGTGTCAAGATTCTGTAAGTCAGGTGCACAGATAGTTACTAGTCACTGGATATGCCATAATGTGTCAGATTTGATATGTAAAAATAATTTCTGTTAGAGGTACTTCGTAGAAACAAACTTTAGAGTCCGTAAGATGTATTTATTTTAAATTTAAGAACGTAATACTCAATTGATATATGAATTTTATATTCGATGCGAATGCATTAAATTGATCAAAAAAGATTTCTATTTCAAATAAATGCTGTTCATATTCATCAAAGAATCCTGAACCAAAATGTATTACGATTTCCAAAAAAATATTAGGCAGCTCTACTGTTTTCACCATAAAAAATACATTTAAAAAAAGTCTCTTACTGAGCTTTTGAACGGTAGTGTGCATGTTCAGGATGTTATGATTTTATATATTTATTTAAGTACATATATTTAGATACATTTAGATACAAGCTTTAGCTTGTGTACTGAAATTTAAAAATTATTAAAATAAATGTACATATTCCACTTTTTGGCTGTTAAATATATGGTACTTGTTACTTCTAGATGGACAGAAATTATGATTACAAAATCTATAAACCTTTCCACTAATTTTACAGTATTTTCGTTCAAATAGGCTATTTTTTCCATGCCGATTTATTATTGTGGTATCACTGATTTTAGATTTACCCCTAAACAGTATATGAAAAACAAAACCAAAACATTGGTTGGATTTCATGTCGATCTTTTTCTATGTGGACGGCTTATGGCCAGAATAATCAATATGCAATAACATAATGTGATGATCAAGTCTTTCCATGCAAAAGAGTAATGTACGGTCTATTGTTTTTTTTCTTCTTTTCATTGCCGTCTTTCTCCTCTGATCTTTTAGGGTATAGTAAGTGGTGTGCTGCTGGTAACCCCAAACAACGTCATGTTTGACCCTCATAAGTCAGACCGGCTGGTGCAGGAGCGAGGTTGTGAGGAGTACGGGATCATGTGCCCGCTGGAAGAGGTGCAGTCTGCAGCCATGTGCAGGGAGATCACCGACATCAGGGTCCGAGAGCTTGTGCCACCGTAAGTTGCTTAACAGCCTGAAGTAATTAAGCGGCGCTTACTTGCACATAATTTTTGCTACAGATATGATGACTGTCTCTATATAATCAGACAACACCCTAACCCCCTAGATTACTCTAGCAACTGCATAGCAACATAACCAGTTTGAACAACTTAGTGGGGAAATGCTACTCATATAGCTATGACATGATTCGTATTATCATTTTTTTGTCAACCCAGAGATCTAGAGCTTGAACCTTCAGTACCTGAAGCAAGCCATCTCAAGAGGGCACCACGTCTCAATGCAGGCGATGCGGCACACCGAATCCGTGAAACGGGCAACGACAGTACCAGTACGGCCCCTCGTAGCACGGAAGCTTCTCTGTCCGAAGACGTTTTTACTGAGTCCGAACTTTCACCAGTCCGTGACGATGCCCTTGCAACATCTTCCGAAGAGCTGCAGCAGATAAAGTCCTCTGGTGCGTCTTCTGAATCTGTGCAAACCATCAACCAGGCCACCACAACCACTGAAGAGCCTTCAATGGCTGAAAAGGATGTAAAAGAAGCTGTACAAAATACAGGAACGAAGGGAAGAGGATGGAGGGATAGTGGCATTGAGCAGAGTCTGAATGCCACAGATTTATCAAATGAGGTGCTGTCTGAGAACGTTCTGGAGAATGTAATGAGGGACCAACCTGCACATGAGGCCAAATCACGCACAACATCTGAGTCGCTTTGTTCAGACACTGTGGCTGTTGAAGATTTTGCAAAAGCCTCTGAGTCACAGAAGAGCATAGAAGCTCAGACCATGCAATCGTCCAGTGATATAAAGGAAGGAGAACAAAGGATGTCCAATGACTTCACATTAGCTAATGAGCTTGGAGCAGATGAGGGACAGAGTACAGAGGAAGGTAACATACTGTTATCACATGTGTTAAAGTCAACATGAAATCAAATTTGACACCATTAACTTTCTTAATACATGTTCATGATCTTATTTGTACATGTTCACCCCAAAAAATCTTTCTTTATATTCTATCATCAAAATATGGTCCATATGTATAATTAATTATTTTTATATATTTGTTTATCAATAAATGGCAGATATTAAACATGTAACAAACTAAATTTGCAAATACACCGATCAGGCATAACCTAATATTGTATTGGTCCCCCTTTTGCTACCAAAAGGGTGTGCATGAGTCTGCAACAATGCTTATGTAGATGGTACGTGTCAAAGTAACATCCACATGGATGGCAGGTCCCAAGGTTTCCCAGCAGAACATTGCCCAAAGCATCACACTGCCTCCGCCGGCTTGCCTTCTTCCCATAGTGCATCCTGGTGCCATGTGTTCCCCAGGTAAGCGACGCACACGCACCCGGCCATCCACGTGATGTAAAAGAAAACGTGATTCATCAGACCTTCTTTCTTTGCTCCATGGTCCAGTTCTGATGCTCACGCGCCCACTGTTGCTGCTGTCTGCGGTGGACAGGGGTCAGCATGGGCAGTCTGTGGCTATGCAGCCCCATACACAACAAACTTCGATGCACTGTGTATTCTGACATCTTTCTGTCATAACTAGCATTAACTTGAGCAATTTGAGCTACAGTAGCTCGTCTGTTTGACTGGACCACACGGGCCAGCCTTCGCTGCCCACGTGCATCAATGAGCCTTGGCCGCCCATGACCCTGTCGCCGGTTCACCACTGTTCCTTCCTTGGAGCACTTTTGGTAGATACTGACCACTGCAGACCGGGAACACCCCACAAGAGCAGTTTTGGAGATCCTCTGACCCAGACGTCTAGCCATCACAAATTAGCCCTTGTCGAACTCGCTCAAATCCTTACGCGTGCCCATTTTTCCTGCTTCTGGTCATCAACTTTGAGGACAAAATGTTCACTTGCTGCCTAATATATCCCACCCCCTAACGGTGTTATTCACTTCACCTGTCAGTGGTCATAATGTTATGCCTGATCGGTGTGTGTATACAGCTCGTAATGTTAAGTGGTCTCTTAATTTTTTCCAGAGCTATATATATATATATATATATATATATTTATGTGTGTGTATATATATATATATATATATATATATATATATATATATATATATATATATATATATATCTATATATATATATGTATATGTATGTATATGTATGTGTGTGTGTATTATGTATATTTGAATACACACACACGCATGTATATATTTAAGAAATATTTTGTGTGTGTGTGTATGTGTGTATATATTTATATAATTTATATTATATATAAATCTAAATTATTTTATATATAACTATAACACATTTTTTCTTAAATGTATACAAAATATATAATCAATAAATAATAAATAATATATATCAAGATGTTATTGATGGTAAAAAATAAAAATGGGTGCCAGTGGCCTTTCAGAAAATATTAAAAGAAATGTCCCATCCTACTACTTCTTTGTTTCACTCTGAACTTCGAAAATAAAAAATGCAAGTAAAATGGGTTGCAGTGTTTCATGTTGACTTTAAGCTTATTTCTTATCGTAGCTCTCTCTCTTTCCCGAGGGTATTGCTTATATAAAAGATATACAGTCCTTGATGACATAACGTACAAATATATTGACGTGTCAGCCTACATATTA
Organism: Paracanthobrama guichenoti; assembly: GCA_018749465.1. NCBI lineage: Eukaryota > Metazoa > Chordata > Actinopteri > Cypriniformes > Gobionidae > Paracanthobrama > Paracanthobrama guichenoti. The sequence goes on along the minus strand of CM031961.1, from coordinate 7,346,103 downwards.
TCCTGCTGTATCACTGCTGTGGTCTAATGAGGACATGGCCCTAAAAATATGCTGAAAGAAACATATTTTCAGTTAGTCTTTTGCCGGAAATCCACAATTTAATTTTCTCCATTTATTTATTTCTCTCCAGCACACTAATAACATCAGCTCACTCAACATGACAGCTTATTTAGCATATGTTGCATCCAGCATGCATAAATAAGCTACAATATAGATTAATTAAAATTGGATGCAAGATTCATGTTTTATTTTTACATGCTGAGATAACTACGAAAACAGACTTTGTGCTGTTTGTTTCCTGTCCCAGTTGTGCCAGGGCCCAAAGACATGCAGAAGTCCAAGTCGCACAAGTTCCTGTGTCTGCGTGTTGGCAGGGCCATGCGGAAGACCTTTGTTTCCCACGCCAGTGCCTCAATGCTGCAGTACGCCCAAAGAGACAGGAAGCACGAGTACTGGTTCGCTGTTCCTTCTGAGAGGTCAGTGCGGTTCCCAGTTTGGCTGCACCCCACATTAAATGTCACCTTCCTGTACTGCTAAAATGGAATTGTTTACTGATTTACAGCTCCAGAGCCAGGTGTAGTATGTTCTTTAAAATATAAATACACTGGTGACACTAGAAATGACTGAGGCTAATTACCTGACCTATTAATCTGAATGTTCAAAAGCAAAGCCTTATGTAATCCATCACAGAATCTGTTACTTCTGTATAATACAGCTATTCAGCCACAGTCAGGCAGATTATGAGAGATTTGCATGCTGCATATGTGCATTTTCATCTCCAAATTGAATTATACATGGATTGAGTTTTTTTCAACTTTCCCTAGAGCAATAAATCAACGTAATTAGCTAAAACTACATAATCTCTAACAGATGAGAGTCTGTAATGTGATTCCATATTCATGATCGTAAAATAAAAATGTATATGACGTTTAAACAATTGCTTTGTACTGCATAACGCTTGTTTTCTGTCTAAAGACAGTGTGACGTGTGAAAAAGCGTAATTTCACCCTGTCCCTGTTTGACTTTCTGTTTAGTCTTCTGACATTTCTGCTCATTTTGACCTAGGGTGTTTATATAACTTAAGTTTTGTATGCTTGGTTTTCGTGATTTAACTTTGTATTTGTGAGTTCTGCAGTTCACACACATGGTTTACGACCTCCATCTTGACCTATTAAACTCAAACAAACCGAGTCTGCGTTCGTGTCATAGTGGCATCCATGGTAATGATGTCTCATTAAGTATCAGAGATGTGTGCAAGGGAAGGACAGCACAAGTAACTGCTCTGCTGTTGTCTGACCCAGTTTGGTGGCAAGTCGCATGATCCATTCGAGATACGACAATGGTCCATTTTGTCATTTCTGAACCTCAAAGAGAACATGTTAGCTGTCGCATGCATACTTGCGTACTTCTCATAGGCTGTAAGGTTTTCCACATGTCCCCAGGAGTCGCCTGGATCTCATCCAAATCTCTCCATGACGAGGTCATTGGGTATATGTGTGTGTGTGTGTGTGTGTGTGTGTGTGTGTGTGTGTGTGTGTGTGTGTGTGTGTGTGTGTGTGTGTGTGTGTCTGAGTTTGTGCATGTCTGTAATGTGTGTTTATGGTTGCAGTTCTTTGTAAATGATCTCTCAACATCAGTGCCATTTGCTAGCAGGACTACAGGACAGGGTTTCATCACTGTCAACATACCGTAATCACCTATAAGTTGATGATGACATATATCATTATAAATTGAACAGAGCAATCTAGGAAAGTGGTATATCAGACTACGGACATGCATTGTGGTTATGCCGCCTTCACGTGCTAAAATTTTTCCTTGTCCATCAACAAGTGCTCCTATTATGCTATTTTAAAGGTTCCTATTTTTGTTTTGGATGTCTCCTACAATAGGACATGCATCCAATGTCAATAAACACTTTATCATAATATTAATATTTTCAAAGAGTCTGAAAATGGTTTGTTCGAAGTCTCTCTAAACCCCTCCTTACCACGAGCCTACTCTGCTCTGATTGGTCAGACGGCCTAGTCTGTTGTGATTGGTCTACACTTACAGCGTGTTGGAAACGAAATGCCTGTTGCCTTATCTAAAAATTTTATATGAATTCCAGCGCACGCAAGTCCTCATCCTCCCTCTTCCTGTCTCAGCTACAACTACAGTGCTTGAAGGTTAAAGTAGACGTTGTTCATGAGCAGCCAATGAAGACCATAGTCTGGCATTATGCAAATCTGTTACATTGTTACGTAGTTATAGCCTATAGACACACTCTAGCGGCAGCAAATATAATTTGCAGCCAGGGCGTCTAGCAACTCCCCGTTGGCTTGTAAACTGGAAAAACCAAACTCTAGTCAGGCCAATCACATCGTGTATAGAGTTGGTGGGCAGGCTTAACATAATGACGGCAGAGTTGCAGAGGTTCCGTGAGCTACTTAAAAACAAAGAAGCTGGCGAGCAGCGGTCTTTTGAATCGGCTTTGGGCGCGACTCTGGAAGACTTGGAGTTAAGCTTTTCTTTGAGAAAAGAACAAAGAACGGCATTCTTTAGAAAGGAAGATGTGTTCGGAGTTTTGCCGACCGGATACGGCGAAAGTTTAATCTATCAACTAGCTCCGCTTCACCTTCTTCGTTGCTCTGGTTGATTGTAGCGCTATCCTATTGCGTGCAGAGGGAATTTGAAAGACAACTGTTCATCCCGCCCCTCGGATTGAGCCCTGCCAATGGGGAGTTCCCAGACTCAACATCTTGATGTGGGTCTGGCTTGTCAGGCTAACGTAGTTCAGTAACAGGAAGTAACAGGACTCGTTTCAGCATTTCAAAATCTATGCTTTCATTTGGGAGTCAATAACTTTCTTTGTTGTGCACTTTGATCTTCACAAACAGCTATATTACACACTGCATGAAAGGTAATATTCAAAAATGCATAATAGGTGCACTTTAATGTGGATTACATGAACCCTATTTATAACTTAACATTGTTTTATTGTAATTTGGGGTATGACTGACATGCCTGGAAAAGTCATGGAAATTAATTTTCTCTAGTTACTATGAGGTTTTGTAGTTGTTTTCAGTTCCAAAATAACACAAATTCTTTGTGCAATCCCTTTTTGATCTCAATAAAATTAATCCTATCTGTTTTTGCAATTGCAAATTGCTGGAAAAGTTGGAGAAATTAATTGATCAAAAGTATAGGAACCCTGAAGGTTTGTTAATTGTGCAGGATAAGACCAGGGGAAAACATAACGAAGCAAAGCATTTTTCATCAGGGCAGAAAATCGGGGGGAAATGAATTAATTTTTATTTTTTTGCATAGAACTGTAAAAACACAACTAACTGTGACATTTATTAGTGTATGTATTTCAAAAGGGAAAAAAAATGGCATAGCACTGCATTTTTCATTAAAGTAAATCAGGTAGAATTTTAGGTATGTATTTATTTTCCATTTAGGCTAAATAAATAAATTGGACACCGGCACACAGTATATTATTATCAGGCAACTAGAAAACATCTCATTTTAAAGTAATAGGATGCCAGCGTAAATAAAGACCTGGTCCGGTTTGGACTGAACCTGTTATATCTTAACAAGCTGTCATACACCGAATGAACCCTATATATCTATTTTTGTGTGTTTCCTGTAGGTCAGACCACCTGTATGCGTTCTTTGTCCAGTGGACCCCTGATGTGTACGGGGAAGGGCTGAGTGGAGTGACCCGGGAGCCTGGGTTTGTAGTGGTTAAAAAGAACCAGGATGCTGAAAGTGGGGAGCACGACAAACCAGTGCCTGATATCACATTCAAGGACTGGGAGGTATGAACAATAACTACTGCAAAATAACAAGCCTTAACCTTTTTGTTAGTCAAAAAATATGTAAAAAAAAAAAAAAAAAAAAGTACATAATATTAATGACTAAAAACCTAGAAAGTATTTTATGCATTCATGCAATATATTTAAATATAATTCACCATTTTAACTATTTATTTGATTGTCATAAATATTAATACTGCTGTTAATTCATGCATGTGTTTTTAATTGAAATGTGTGTGTTGTGTGGCTTTGATAATTAGCCTTTTTTTAGTTGCAGTTGTGTTGTCATAGACATGTGATCATGAATATGCTTACATGATGTTTATGTTCTTTCCCGAACACATGAGCCTGTTATTCACAGCAGCATTGGAGTGTGTGTGTGTGTCTTTTTTTTTCTTTCAGAGTTTGTCCTCTTCAGCTACTTCAACCATGTTTATGCACATAATAACATTTAAGTATGAATGCATGCTTGTTCCTGTTGCCAGTCACCGTCAATGTCCATTTACTATCTTGTTGTAGTGTCTTATTTTCATAATAACATCTTTTCCTTTCAAAGGATGTGATGAACTGGTATGTAATGTCCTTTCATTGTAATGTGCGTTTGGCTTGGCTGTTACTGTATTGAGTGTTTGTCTGCAAATGGACACAATCATTTCATCATCCCTCTTAAACCACTTATAGACTCCAGTGAGCAAGACCATCTGACTGATAAATGCAGATTATGCTTATCTATAATCAAGATAATAAGTGTGAACACTCAATGAAGACGATAAAGACCGCATAATAATTAATTGCCCAATAGTGATGATCCAGATAGCGAAACCTTTTTTTCTTTTAACATGTACTATTTTGTTTTATTTTTCTGGCTCTCAGGAGGATATTTGCTAGAATTTTTCATATATATATATTTTTTTCATATACACACACACACACACACACACACACACACACACACACACACACACACACACACACACACAGATCAGGCATAACACCGGCGAAGTGAATAACACTGATTATCTCTTCATCACGGCACCTGTTACTGGGTGGGGTATATGGGCAAGCGTAAGGATTTGAGCAGGTTTGACAAGGGCCAAATTGTGATTCCTAGAGGACTGGGTCAGAGCATCTCCAAAACTACAGCTCTTGTGGGGTGTTCCCGGTCTGTCTATCAAAAGTGGTCCAAGGAAGGAACAGTGGTGAACCGGCAAAGGGCCAAGGCTCATTGATGCACGTGGGGAGCCGATCAAACAGACGAGCTGCTGAAGCTCAGATTGTTCAAGAAGTTAATTCTGGTTCTGATAGAAAGGTGTCAGAATACACAGTGCATCACAGTTTGTTGCACATGAGGCTGCATTGCCACAGACCAGTCAGGGTGCCCATGCTGACCCCTGTCCACCGCCACTAACAGTGAGCATGTGAGCATCAGAACTGGACCACGGAGCAATGGAAGAAGGTGGCCTGGTCTGATGAATCACATTTTCTTTAACATCACGTGGATGACCGGGTGAATGTGCATCGCTTACCTGGAACACATGGCATCAGGATGCACTATTGGAAGAAGGCAAGCCAGCGGAGACAGTGTAATGCTTTGTGGGGAAAAAGCAAAAGGGGGACCAACACAATATTAGGACATTTATGACATTAGGTCATAATGTTATGCCTTATCGGTATAATATAAAATATATATCAAGTCCAGCTTTTATGTTATTATTCCAGCTCCCAGGAGGCCATTTTTCTAGGCTATATAAATATGCATTTTATTTATAATATCTTCCAGATAGCTATTTGGCTTTTTATAAAATATGACTCAAGCCCTGTGCAGCCTCTTATCTGGGCTGGCCAGAGGGGAGGCCACATGAGTTCATGCTTTTCTGTTGCCCTGCCGTCCTATTGGTCCCTGTGGGATATAAACAGCGCAAAGCCTCTAGTTCACTTCTAAAAGTGTCTGTACCTCCGTGGGTCCATGTGGATACTAAATATTGGATACACACCTGCATATCTTGGGGCTTTCAGGAGAAGTGATGTTTTTCTCCAGAAGAATTAAGGAGGGATGTCAGCTGACGCCCAAATACAGCTTTGGCCTGGTAAAAAAACGAGCCCTGTGGCTCTAATGTTTGTGTGTGGCTGAGTGACTTGTGCTTAAGTGCACTTGACATGCACATTGAGTTATGTATCAAGCAGCTGTAGCTTTCTAGGCTTGGTAATTGATGTAATTTAGTGCATACACTTTTTGCAGTAACATAGCATAAATATACTATGCAGTTGCATACAGTGCAATATTGTAATACGTTATTGCAATATGTGGTGCGTCCCATATGATTAACGCAGTTTTGCTATAAGTTAATCAAACTGCAACACGTACCGCGTTGTCCGTAGTTTTTCCACATGAGAAATGAATCCTTCAAGTGTTCCCTTTTGAAAGTTTTGTTGCGTTTATAACAACTAATCTGATCGCAATGAAATGAAACTGAACGCACAGATTCCGTCGCGCTGCGTCTAGTATTTCCCTTGTTGACATGCTGTTAAAACTGCAGCGCTCTTATGGCGCGAGACGCTGTAAACAGCAAGACCTGCATGTCATGCAGTACCGCACGATTACGTTATTTTTCATCAGTCGCGATTTTAAATCGAAATGCAACCTCCATATTATAGTTTCATCAAGAAAAGCTTTTTTCAAAAAGACGTCACTCGGCTGCTTTATAATGAAAGCTGAAGAAACATGTTAAGAGCATTAGCCTTGTAGCCTATGCATAGATTGCATAAAGCATGCTTTCTGTTTGTAGGAGTTAAACTTAATGGAATTACTAGGATGCCATTCTGGGATGGGCATTTGGATATGTTAGGGTGGGCAAATTATATCTATAGGTGGAGCAAAGAGTTCTGGGCAATGTGTTTTTTTTAATGAAGCAATTTCAGCTGTAGCCTATGTTAGTGAAGTCTTTGGAACGGACTGCAGATGTGAGCCAATACACCTCTTCAATGCATAATATTTCCAAAATAGTAAATATAGAGAAAAAACAGTGTGTGTGCAGATAACTGACCCATAGCCACACCTATAACCCATGCGATAGTGTAAAATTCTATATTTCAGCTTTGAAAACACTGTTTTGTGTTGCTTTGCGGCATGACATACTGCTGAGCAGCTGGTCTGTGAACATTGCAGATGTCTTTTCAGTGACGTGTGATCTGTCTTTGAGATGGTATTGTTTGATCTCGTCAGGTGAATCCTGTTAGATTAAACTGATTCACGGCACATGAGACCTGACTGCAGCTGCCTGGGTAAACACATGGGTCAAGAGGGAATTAAAGTGTTTTCTGAGTCATTTAGTATTTATATATAGCCGTTTTTAATTTGGACTCATTTAGGTTGTGCAAAGAAAGTAAATGTCTTGAACTTGAACTAACATGTCCCTTCCTCCATTTCCAATTGATCATTTTAAGCAGAAGAGAAGTGTGCCACGTAACTTCTGTCCCCTCACATACTAATTCTTTGGTGTTGGGCTGTTTCTCATGCAACACCACTATTCTGTCTGTGCATTAGGTAGTTTCTGTGACTGAGTACTACCGGCGGATAGATGCGCTAAAGAGTGAGGACCTGCGCTCGCTCTGCAAACGTCTTCAGGTGCCACATGCTCAACTCCACACAAACCATCACAAAGGCCACATCATGTCTGCCGATCAAGGAACATTAATTTCAACATGAACTGACAATTAGGATACTGTCAGAGTGAATCATCACGTATGAATCTACCCATATCTGATTTTTCACAAATTGAATGAAAGACTATTCTACTGTTTGAGCTAAATCAGAATGCATTGCTGTCTGTATTACAGAATTTGTTCCTCTTGATCAGCAGATTGCACTGGTCTTTATGTGGAGTGTGGAATAATAAAACTGGCCCTGACTTGAGATATTGCCGTTTTTATATGACATGACATTTAAAGGCTGATAGAATTTCTGCAGTAGTAGGCTCCTGAAATTGGATATCTGGATGACAGGATGGGTTTTAGATGGCTTGAATATGAGGAAGCAATAAATAAAGTAAATAATGTTTCGTGATAATTAGTCACATGCTGTCCCCCCAGAGCCTCTTCCTGAAGGATTTGATCAAGTATCGAAACACAAAGTTGTTGCATTTGACTGCAGTGCTTGTTCTGACAGCATTCATCACACTATTAAAGTCAACATGAAATTACAATAAAAGCTATTTGCTTTATTAATACACTTTCCTGGTACTATGTCTGATTAATCACTGCGTCTTATTCCAATGTACCCTTTAATCAAAATGTAATAATTTACAATTATTATATTATAAAGTATATCATTATATCAATTATATATTTTTTAGATTATAATGTTAATAATTTGCTCCACCCTTTCCATGGGGTTGGTTCACCCAAAAATTCAAATTGTCATAATTTACTCACCCTTGTGTTTATCCAAATATAGACTTTCGTTCATCTTCAGAACACAAATGAAGATATTTTTAATGAAATCTGAGTGATTTCTATCCAATGAAAGTCTATTCACCCAAAACTCTTGTGCTTCAAAATGTTCATAAAGAGATCATAAAAATCCCAAATGAATTGAGCAGAGACATGATTGCTTTTATATGATTAACAGATTTAATTTGGGCTTTTATTAGCATATAAACCTGATCATTTGCATTCCGAAGATGAATGAAAGTCTAATGGGTTTGGAACAAGATGAGGGGAGTAATTTTCGGTGAACAATCTCTTTAAAGGAATAGTTTACCCGAAAATTTGATGTTTATCTGCTTACCCCCAGGACATCTAAGATATAGGGGACTTTGTTTCTTCAGTAGAACACAAATGCAGATTTTTAACTCCAGCCGTTGCAGTCTGTCAGTCGTATAATGCATGTGAATGGTAGCAAAATCTATGAGGGTAAAAAAAACATGCACAGACAAATCCAAATTCAACCCTGCGGCTTGTGACGACACATTGATGTCTTGAGACACGAAACGATCAGTTTGTGCGAGAAACCGAACGGTATTTATATAATTTGTTTGCCTCTAATACACCATGTCCAACAGCCTTCAGCATGGTCCCGTCCGGTGAGGGAGGTCAATGTACACGTAGTTTACACAAGCGCCGGAAGTGATCTCTCGTGCGTATTTCTACGCCAGATCATGTACATTGACCTCACTTACCGGAAGTGATCACGTGCTGAAGGCTGTTGGAAATAGTGGTGTATTAGAGGTAAAAAATTATATAAATACTGTTTGGTTTCTCGCACAAACCATTTGTTTCGTGTCTTAAGACATCAATGTGTCATAATGAGCCACAGGGTTGAATTTGGATTTGTCTGTGCATGTTGTTTTTTTACGCTCATAGATTTTGCTACCATTCACATGCATTATACGGCTGACAGACTGCAACGGTTGGAGTTAAAAATCTTAATTTGTGTTCTACTGAAGAAACATAGTCACCTATATCCTGGATGCCCTTGGGATAAGCAGATAAACTATTTGTTTTTGGGTGAATTATCCCTTTAACTTTGTAGGCACTGTTAAAAGGTAAATGTTGTAGGAAATGCAGACTTTCTAATAGGTATCACATTAGCCAGCATTAAAGAAGTGGTCAAACTTGTATGATTGACGTAAAATGGATTGTGCGTCATTTCATGTTGATTTTAAAGGGAAAAAACATTCCTGAAAGTGTGTTGATGAGGTCTCACTAACCCTATTCCTTGCTAACATGAAAACAGTGCAAACATCCAAGAGTGTGAGGCTTTATTGAACACATTGCTCAAACTATACTGAAGAACAAATATAAGCTCCAAATCTGATGTTTATGGATGGAAAATTCTCATGTGTTCCTTGGATATTTGCCTTGGTTTGCATCGCTCTTGGCGAACTACCCTGTTTTCCTGCTAACCTTTATTCCTGTGCTTAACTACGGTTATACTTTTCATCCCTTAACCTGAGAGATGAGCCTTCCCAAACAAAGACCCTTTGTAACATTCTCCTGGCAGCCAAATCTCGCTGATCTCCATCCATCCATCTTTCTCTGTCTACATCAGTTGGGCTGTACTGATGTAGAAGCACACATTACCAGATTTAAAGCCTTATTCTTTTGGCTGATAAATGTGTGCCGCTGTAAGCATCACTCCTCACCTCCTGTAGTGCGACTTTCTCCTTTATTGAGCTGTACAGTTTATGATGCCCTCTGTGACTGGACATGATACTATTTCAAAATTTTGCAGATGTTCTCTTACCTTGAGAGTACTGTTTATATAGCATATTTTAGATGGCTCAGGATATGTTATCTGATATGAATGATTCCAGTTACCTGCAGTGCAGTACTAAACAAAGTCGATAGTTGTGCTCTCAATGTAAGATGTGTTTGCTAAATTTTGGGGATTCAAATAGTGCAATTATGCTTATTAGCTCTTTCTCTTTCTATTACTTAGATCACATCCAAGGAAGAGGTGAACTCCAAACACATGGTGAAGAGTGACCCAGAACCCGAATCATTCAGGCCCAATCTAAATGAGCCCAGTGATCTGCTGCAACCCGATCAGATCGAGAAGGCAAGTTATAGTTTATTTTGGTCCACATCTGTTGACCTCATTATATTTAACTCTGATGCACTATTGAGTAAGGAACCACTCCTTCATTGTTTGGCTAGCACTCATGGGACTTCCATGACATTTTCATTCTACCTGTGGCATTTCAGTTGTATAATTGGCTCCCAGAGGCCCTTATTTTTAGTATGCCTTTACTTTAAAGTTACTTCCCATGTGCCCTTTCTGTACTGTCCTGATCTTTTGGGAGGTTTTCTTTACTCACTTCCGAGCTTTGATCCCAATCCTCAGCTGGCAAAGCACCTCCCACCCAGGACGATCGGCTATCCCTGGTCCCTGGCGTTCAGCACATCCAAACATGGCATGAGTATCAAGAGCCTGTATCGCACCATGCAGAGCCAGGACTCCCCGGTTCTCATGGTGATCAAGGACAGTGATGGACAGGTATGGGTTTTAGCTGAAGTGTATGGTTTTACATAATTGTTTTTGTAAATCTGTAGATTGTGAATATTGTGTAGTTTCACAGCAATGTAGTTCAAATATTCAATTGTTTGACTCTATTTTCGGCAGCTGTTTGGAGCTCTCGCTTCAGAGCCATTTAAAGTCAGTGACGGCTTCTATGGCACCGGAGAGACCTTCGTTTTCAGCTTCTGTCCAGACTTAGAGGTGGGAATACATAAATAGATTAAGACCCTGTTTACACTAGTGCATTTTCGTTTTAAAACGCATTACGCCTGTCGTCTACAATACTCCAGTGTTTTCGACCCTTGAAAACGGAGACTTTCGAAAAAGCTGAAGAGCCCGTTTTAGTTTGAAAACTCTGGGGTTGCGTTTCAGTGTGAATGGACCAAAATGGAAACTTTTAAAAACAAAGGCGTGGCTGCCCACATTACGCTACCTGATCGACAATAACAGACCAGGCCTGCATTTCCCAAAAGCATTGTAAGCCTAAGATGATCGCTTTTGGGAAACTCAGCTGCCTCTCTCAACGGCTCTGTAACAGACCAGCCTCGATGACCGCGTAAACAATAACATGGAGACGGAACTGCATGCTTTGCTGAATTTGTGCAGTACTTTTATAATACTGCAGCTGCCTACATGTGCAAGAGGCAACTGTTTACACTTGTACGTGCATGCCCATGTGTGCCATGCATTTTTCGGTCATGTAGTGTGGATGGAGATCGTTTCTGAAACACAGTGGAAACGCCAATTAAAGACGAGAATCATTTTCATTTTCAAAACGCTGTTTTAAAACGAAAAAAACTCACTAGTGTAAACAGGGCCCAAGTATACATGTTGATCTTATATGAAGGTTGTCAATGAGTATGTATAGTTTTATTAATGTATATTACAGCCCTTTAATAGTAATAATATTATAAAGTAGTATGTTTATGTTCTATTTTATTTTATTTAAAGTGCATGTATGTGTGTGTGTGTGTGTGTGCATGTGTATATACACTGATGAGCCAAAACATTATGACCAGTCACAGGTGAAGCGAATATCATTGATCATCTCCTAACAAGTCCACATATTAAGGTCTGGGCAGATCAGATGGTAATCAAACAATCTGTTCTCATAAGCAACGTGTTGGATGCAGGAGAAATGGGCAGGATTAAAGATCAGAGCAACTTTGACAAGGGCCAAATTGTTATGGCAAGGTGACTGGGTGAGAGTATCACTGAAAGGCTTTGGGTTGCTCCCAGTCAGCAGTGGTGAGAATTTACCAACAGTGATCCAAGGAGGGACAAACCACAAATCGGCAGGGTGTTGGACACCTCATCGTTGCATGAGAGCAACGAAGGCTATCCCGTCTGGTCCGAGCCAACAGAAGGTCTATTGTGGCACAGTTCACACAAAATTTGAATGATGGTTATGGAAGGAATGCATCACAACACATAGTGCATCACACTCTACTGCACATGGGGCTGTGTAGCTGCAGACCAATCAGAGTGCCTGTGATGACCCCTGCCCACCGTCGACTGCGCCTACAATGTGAATGCAAGCATTGAAACTGAACTTTGGAGCAGTGGAAGAAGGTTTCCTGGTTTGATGAGTCCCGTTTTCTTTTACATCACATGGATGGGTGTGTACATGTGCATCATTTACCAACAACAAGCCGGTAGAAGGGTGTGATGCTCTGGGCAATGTTCTGCTGGGAAACCCTGGGTTCTTGGTGCCAGATACCACAGGACAACTTCAGGGGTCTTGTAGAGTCCATGCCTCTGTGGGTCGATGCTGTTTTGGCAGTACATGGAGGACCAACAGCATATTTGGTCATAATGTTTTGGCACATCTGTGAGTGTATGTATATTGCATGTCTTTGTATATTGTCTGTTCCTGCCTTGACTGTTAACATTGCTAAACAACTTGAACCTTTCTAGGTTTTCAAATGGTCTGGTGACAATATGTTCTTCATCAAAGGAGATCCGGATTCCTTGGCTTTTGGTGGTGGAGGGTATGTAAAGAGAATTAGTTGCCATGCACTTCCTTGATCAGTGATTTAATGTCTAAATTAATTTTTATTTGTCTCCTTTTAGGGGTGAATTCGGCCTGTGGTTGGATGGCGACCTCTATCATGGCAGAACTCACTCATGTAAGACCTTTGGAAATCCAATGCTCTCAAAAACAGAGGACTTCTATGTGCAGGACATTGAAATATGGTCCTTTGAATAACACCCCCTTCCCCCCACCTCACAGACTTGGTACAAAATATAAAGGGGTTATGAGGCCACAACACTAGACCCCCATAACTGATTGTACACCCTCCACATGGCTCCTAAGAAGCCCTGATAGAGGCAGAGCAGATATACAGTGTGCATTGCACTTAATTTCTGGAAATGGGTGGGTCTTCTTCGCTGGTGTCCCAACGAAAGTTTCATTTGAACACATTTTTTCCCATTTGCAGCCTGAGGTCCTCTAGTCTTGAGGATAAGGAAAGGCGCTAATGGCTGTTTCAGAAAAGAAATGTAGCTTCAGACCTTCCCAGGAGTCACACAACATTGGGTTTTAAGTCCTACTACCTAGATCATCTGTAGCATTGCATCTATTTCAAGCACTTTTAATATCTTAGCTCAAAACCCCTTAACATGCCTCGTTTGTGCACTCACACAGGCTCTATATAACCAAACACCACTATTTAAATGTAATATTCAGTACCGTGTTGCTGTAAAAATGTGGTGTAACATTGAAATTAATGTGTGGTGCCCTTTTCATAACAATATGCTTTCCTGCAAGTCCTTTGTTTTGTCTGGGAGTGCTGTAGTTACGCCAGGAGACTCGCACATCTTTTAGGAAGCCTTTCTGGGGGGCGGGGCATCTGAAGGAACATATATATACATATATAAATACATATAGCAATTATATATTTATACCTTTATTAGTGTACTGTGTACATAACTACTTCCCATATTGCTGTTATGTGTGACAGTGATACTGTTTGCGCTGTCCTTTAAGTATAATCTCAGTTGTACATTTTTCCTTTGTAAATTTGTTCCAATAAATACATTTCTATATACACACAACATTAACGCTAATCCAATGTGAACGTGGAGTTGTTAGCAGGGAGTTTTCGTCAGGTAACCGGTCTCTTGAGACTGGCTCTTCTCGTCACTGGTAACCTGGGAACCATATATAAGGTGTCCTGGGCGTTCGAGGGTGATGAAATGATTGGTGCAACCAGAGCCAGTCTCCGGGACTTATGGATGACTGCTGTCAGCGATGATGAGAACGCCTGTTACTGCAACATTTACAAAGAGCCACACAAAGAGGCACATCGACACAAGTTGCTGAAAAACAGAAAAAGTTGAAGGGAAATGGCTCTTTTAGCAGTATTATGACTTGAATTTGAGGCAGAGAGATGGCAATTTCTCATTGTGGCCAGCTGAAAACATGCCCAAACATTTGACCCGACTGTGCGCGTCTGTTGTCAGAGCAGGCGTAGTGCTGTGAGGGTCTGATGCTCTCTGCATGACGTGAGATCGTTGAGATGAAGGACTCGGACGCCCCTCTGGGGCCACCTGCACATTTCTGGTCTTCCAGTATTTGATGGCCGTGTAGGAAGCTCAAAGAAATGTCATTAATCCCCTCAAAGATTCCTAACAGATTATGTATCATGTATTAATCACAATAAAGTCTATGTAATAATGGTGTTTTTGCGTGTATGTGTGCGTGCATGAAGGAGAGAGAAATGTAAAGTAAAGGTGAGGTCACAATTACCATTGCTTGGTGAAATTTTCAATTGGAATTCACACGTTTGAGTGTTCAATCAAGTTCCAAATGGTCTCACAAATTGCCATCTTGACCAACATTAAGCTGTATGGTTTGAAGATGAACCCTGAGTGAGCAGTGCTCCATGCATTGCTACACTTTTGATAATAAACCTATTTTGGCAATTTTGCTAATGTGACCGTGTCTTAAATTATGCTTACGTTTACCATTGCTCAGTGTAATTTTGCATGCAAAATCCAGTTTCAATAGGAGTTCACATGACTGAGAATTTCACACAAGCACGAAAAATTTCCCAATGCCGATTTTGAATAAAAATGGTATTGTGAATTAGCAGAGTTGACCAACAGAAAGCTGCTTCGTTTGAAAGTGACTTCTGTGTGAGCTGTGTTTCATGCGTCTAAACTATTGATAATGAACAATTTTGTTGAAACTTAATAAACTGGATAGACAAAGACCTAACACAGTAAATACTGTATGCCACTCCTGGAACTGAAATGGCTTCAAAGGTTTTTTGATTGATTGGATATCCATTTTCACACTCCGTTTTCTCTGAATGTGAGCAGTTGAGCCAAACCCATTTGTCAGCAGACGGATTGTAGTTTAAAAGACCTGATTTCGACAAAATGTGTAACTGCATTTTGTTGGGTTGAATGATCTGTATTTATGATCCTTAAAGGATTAGTTCACTTCAAAATGAAAATTTCCTGATATTTGACTCACCCCCATCTCATCCAAGATGTTCATGTCTTTCTTTCTTCAGTGGAAAAGTTTGAGGAAAACATTCCAGGATTTTTCTCCCCATCATAGCCTTCCATGGCAACCAAAATGTTGAAGGTTTCAAAATGCTTCGAACGGCTTCATAGGCTCTGCACGATCCCAGACGAGGAATAGGGTCTTATCTAGCGAAACCATCGGCCATTTTCAACAAAAAAAAGTAACATAAATTTTAACCTAAATTGCTCATCTTGCGCTGCTCTGCTATGTGCCAAGGATTGCGCAATCATGTCGGAAAGGTCACGCCAGATGTAGGCAGAAGTACCACCCCAAGCGAACGTGCGCAGTTATAATTTTCACACTCAGCACCACGTTGTTTAAATAGCAAATGCACTCGCGCCCATCTGTTCGCCCATGGGCGTGCTGGTCTGAAAACGAGGTGTGTTCAGGCGCATTGTTGGCGTGTTGCTATTTTGAGGCAACTGAAAACGACTGCGCCATTGACCAACAAAAACCTGGTCTAAAGTTAATAGCGCAGCATTTTTTGTTATTTAAAGGGTGTGTTAGTAATATGCGCTTATAGGCAGGTGCACAACGTGCTTACACTGCTTATTACACACACAGGGTAGCAAACACACGCGCAGCAGCACACAAACATTTTTAAATATAAGAAATAAAAGTCTTTCCGCTCGCAAATTCCGCCATGTAAATAGCGAAACCGCCATGCCGCGAGTACAACTGGCTTTTAAAGGGAATGGGAGATGAGACTTTGGTTTATTGCATGTTACACCCAAAACACACCCATGACTCATTAAGAAACTAGGTACAACCCTTATGGACCATGTGCCTGGCATACTGACAGTTTTTTCCATCTAAACTAGCAAAAGTGGATTTGGACAAGCCCTCAGTGCACCTGCGCCATGTGCTCAGATTGTTAAAATAAGGCCCATCTGCTGTTTTTTATACCATCATGTAAACCAACCTTAAAAGAAACTTTATTTAACAGTTTTAAGTACATGTGGATTCTGTAAAAAGCATATAAATGCATATAATTGTATGTAAAATATTTTCAGTATAAGTACTGAAATGCATATACGTTTTAAACCGGGATTTAAAAACAAACTTATTTTGTCTCGTGATATGATACAAAGTATCAATCAGTTAACATTCATTGCAAAGGCCTAAAAAATCTATAAAAGAGGTATTTACATTCAGAAAAGATATGAGGGAATAGGATGGCACATGCACGATAAAGAATTCCCATGCTCTTCAGCAGCACTCCAGCTCTGTCCGGTCTTACCTCTGTCTTGATGTTTAAGTAAACTGCGTACAATACAACGCCAAAGAAGTGACCAATCAGTGTCATGGGGCGGGGATTCAGCCTGATGATTGACACAGATGTTAGATATAGTATGCATGCAGTAATTCTGTACATTTATAGCTAGGTTTGATTGTGATGAAGTCTGTACCTACACAGACAGCAGCCCAACCGGCCCAGAGACACACTCCCCTCCCAGCTGAAAATAACACAAGCAGGCTCTTCTAAGATAGAATATTGAATCTGCAAACGGAGGAGACAGGTTATGATCATTTGCAGTGATTAAAATGGTTTGAGGACCTAAATTATTATAATCAGCAAGTGTTTATGATGTACAGCAGTCAGTTACGTAAGGGGCCGGTATTTGAAGATAAACATTTGGCTTATGGTAGAAGAGTTCCCTCTAGTGGCAACATAAATATGAACATTTTCCATCCAACATGTTGAAAATAGGATCTTGTATCAACTGTATAATTCAGAAGCATAAAAGCATATGCTTACTGTCTTTTGAAGCAAACAACTCGTGCAGTGCCTGTGCTAGAACATCCACCACAAATGAATGAGACACCTTCCGCTCCCAGTGGAATTTCTTTTTAGCCTATGGATGGGGTGGTAGAATAATAATACACTGACTGTAAGAGAATTGATGAAATGTTTCAATATTTTGAATTCTGGTTTATCTGAATAAAACTATAGGCTTTTAACCTGCGATAAGGCTGTGTTGTCACTGAGGTCCAGAACATTCTGAAGCAGACTTCTCCAAATCATGACATCACTGAGTGCTACGCTCATCCCTCCGCCCGTTAAAGGATGCCTCATGTTATAAGCATCTCCAAGAAGCATGACTCCTGTCAAGAGAACAGATAGATCTGTTTTAATATAATTCAGCTGCACTTTATAAGTCTGTGACATAATAGGTAACAAGTTACACTACCTGCTTAACAATAATAAAGCTTCTTTGTAATTAAATCTATGTACTATTATAAAGACTAGAATGGTAACCGGTCAGTTACCTGGTTTATTGACAGGTGATGATGGCAGAAAACTTGCTGGCATGGATTTCAGACGGTTATTTTGTACGGCTAACAAAAACGGCCCCTTTAAGTGATCTATCAGGCACAACAAAGCAAAGAAAATTAGCTAAAATGACATTTTAGGATGCACTTTATTTTACAGTATGCGCACTTGCACGTACTTTCCTAAGAAAGTACTGGGTAATGTAAGGTAACTACATATGTTAAGGTTAGGTTTAGGGTAAGTTCAAAGTTATTACCTAGTTATTGCAATTATAATAAGTATGTATATGGGGAACAGGACTGTAAAATAAAGTGCTACCACATTTTATATCAGCTCATGTTTGTGGACTGAAATCATTTTAAAACAAACACTTAAAGGGATAGTTCACCCAAAAGTGAAAATTCTGTCATCATTTACTCACCCTCAAGTTGTTTCAAACAGTTGATGGTCCCCATTGACTTCCATAGTATTTTTTCCCCATAGTATGGTCCATCAACTGTCATTCTTCAGAATATCTTCTTATGCGTTCAGCAGAAGAAAGAAATTCATACAGGTTTGGAACAACTTGAGGGTGAATAAATGATGACAGAAATTTCATTTTTGGGTGAACTATTCCTTAATATGCGCTCTTATTGACATTATTACTTCTCTGACCTGGCAGTTGTGGATGGATCTTCTCAATCATGTATTGGCTCAGGTTTTTAGGGAGACGTCCCCGTATGTCGACCAGAACGCGCGTGTCAGTGGAGGAGATCCGGTAGATCAGAACCGGTCCATGGCAGCTCAGAACTAGTTCAGCATAGTTGGGCTTGTACTGAGGAGAGTTCTGAGGAGAAAACCAATGTAATAAAAGTAGTATGATGTGTAAATTTACATTAAGCCAAGTTTTATTTCAAAACAACTATTTAATGGTTGTGAAATAGTAAAAAAGTTTACACTATTACACCAGAGCACCTCATACCTTCATTATGCAGCCTACAAAGTTGGAACAGATCTGAACCCTTTCTGAGGCCAAACGCTTTCTGAATTCTGAAAAACATCCATCTGCCACCACTGTTAGAGGGGCACGTAACCTCTGCCAAACAGATACTCATTTTAACTAGTGACTCACAATTTCCCTAATGAAATACTTCAAACGCAGCAAATATTTAGCTATTTAACAACTTTGTAATGCTAAGGCAATCCTCAAAAGAGATTTATGAGGTTAGGCTACAAGTACAAATGTAATCAATAATGATCATTACTGTTTATGCTATGATTTTTCCACTCATTCTTAAAGTTGTGATAATGAAATTACCCAAATATTTAATATTATTGGTTAAAGGGTTAGTTCACCCAAAAATGAAAACTCTGTCATTAATTACTCATGTTATTTCAAACCAGTAAGACTTCAGAACACAAATGAAGATCTTTTTGTTAAAATCTGAGAGCTTTCTGAACTCTCCTTCGACAGCTATGCAACTACCACTTTGAAGTTTCAACAAGTTCATAAAGAGATCGTAAAACCAATCCATATGAATTGAGTGGTTTAGTCAATATTTTCTGAAGAAAAATGTAGGCTTTTATTCACATATAAATATTGATTAGCGAACATAAACAGAAGCTCAACGAACATGCTTGATGCACAAGAACAAACCTCATTTGTTCTCACAGAAGCTCAAACGTGCTGCATGCCATGAGAATGAACCTCATTGGTTCTTGCTGAAGCTCAAACGTGCTGCGTAACACGAGAATGAACCTCATTGGTTCTTGCTGAAGCTCAAACGTGCTGCGTAACATGAGAATGAACCTCACTGGTTCTTGCTGAAGCTCAAACGTGCTTCGTAACGAGAATGAACCTCACTGGTTCTTGAGGAAGCTCAAATGTGCTGCGTAACACGAGAATGAACCTCATTGGTTCTTGCTGAAGCTCAAACGTGCTGCATAACACACTAGAATGAACCTCATTGGTTCTTACAGAAGCTCAAATGTGCTGCATGACACGAGAATGAACCTCATTGGTTCTTGTAGAAGCTCAAACGTGCTGCGTAACACGAGAATGAACCTCACTGTTTCTTGAGGAAGCTCAAACGTGCTGAGAAACACGAGAATGAACCTCATTGGTTCTTGAGGAAGCTCAAACATGCTGCATAACACACTAGAATGAACCTCATTGGTTCTCGCTGAAGCTCAAACGTGCTGCGTAACACGAGAATGAAAATCATTGGTTCTCACAGAAGCTCAAACGTGCTGAGAAACACGAGAATGAACCTCATTGGTTCTTGTAGAAGCTCAAACGTGCTGCGTAACACGAGAATGAACCTCATTGGTTCTTGCTGAAGCTCAAATGTGCTGCGTAACATGAGAATGAACCTCATTGGTTCTTGCTGAAGCTCAAACGTGCTGCATAACACACTACAATGAACCTCATTGGTTCTCGCTGAAGCTCAAACGTGCTGCGTAACACGAGAATGAACCTCATTGGTTCTCACAGAAGCTCAAACGTGCTGCATGACACGAGAATGAACCTCATTGGTTCTTGTAGAAGCTCAAACGTGCTGCGTAACACGAGAATGAACCTCACTGTTTCTTGAGGAAGTTCAAACGTGCTGAGAAACACGAGAATGAACCTCATTGGTTCTTGAGGAAGCTCAAACGTGCTGCGTAACACAAGAATGAATCTCATTGGTTCTTGAGGAAGCTAAAATGTGCTGAGAAGCACGAGAATGAACCTCATTGGTTCTTGAGGAAGCTCAAACGTGCTGCGTAACACGAGAATGAACCTCATTGGTTCTTGCTGAAGCTCAAACGTGCTGCGTAACACGAGAATGAACCTCATTGGTTCTTGCTGAAGCTCAAACGTGCTGCGTAACACGAGAATGAACCTCATTGGTTCTCGCTGAAACTCAAACGTGCTGCGTAACACGAGAATGAAAATCATTGGTTCTCACAGAAGCTCAAACATGCTGAGAAACACGAGAATGAACCTCATTGGTTCTTGTAGAAGCTCAAACGTGCTGCATAACACGAGAATGAACCTCACTGTTTCTTGAGGAAGCTCAAACGTGCTGAGAAACACGAGAATGAACCTCATTGGTTCTTGCTGAAGCTCAAACGTGCTGAAAAACATGAGAATGAATCTCATTGGTTCTTGCTGAAGCTATTGGTTCAAGCGTGCTGCGTGCTGAAAAACATGAGAATGAATCTCATTGGTTCTTGCTTGCAGAAGAATGAACCTTATTGGTTCTTGCAGAAGCTCAAACCGTGCTGCGAACACGAGAATGAACCTCATTGGTTCTCGCTGAAGCTCAAACGTGCTGCGTAACACGAGAATGAACCTCATTGGTTCTTGCTGAAGCTCAAATGTGCTGCATAGCACGAGAATGAACCTCATTGGTTCTCGCTGAAGCTCAAACGTGCTGAAAAACACGAGAATGAATCTCATTGGTTCTTTGCGTAACACGAGAATGAACCTCATTGGTTCTCGCTGAAGCTCAAACGTGCTGCATAGCACGAGAATGAACCTCACTGGTTCTCGCTGAAGCTCAAACGTGCTGCGTAACACGAGAATGAACCTCATTGGTTCTTGCTGAAGCTCAAACATGCTGCATAACACACTAGAATGAACCTCATTGGTTCTCGCTGAAGCTCAAACGTGCTGCGTAACACAAGAATGAAAATCATTGGTTCTCACAGAAGCTCAAACGTGCTGCGAACACGAGAATGAACCTCATTGGTTCTTTGCGTAACAAGAGAATGAACCTCATTGGTTCTCGCTGAAGCTCAAACGTGCTGCATAACACACTAGAATGAACCTCATTGGTTCTCGCTGAAGCTCAAACGTGCTGCGTAACACAAGAATGAAAATCATTGGTTCTCACAGAAGCTCAAACGTGCTGAGAAACACGAGAATGAACCTCATTGGTTCTTGAGGAAGCTCAAACGTGCTGAGAAACACGAGAATGAACCTCACTGTTTCTTGAGGAAGCTCAAACGTGCTGAGAAACACGAGAATGAACCTCATTGGTTCTTGCTGAAGCTCAAACGTGCTGAAAAACACGAGAATGAATCTCATTGGTTCTTGCTGAAGCTCAAACATGCTGCGTAACACGAGAATGAACCTTATTGGTTCTCGCTGAAGCTCAAACGTGCTGCGTAACACGAGAATGAACCTCATTGGTTCTTGCTGAAGCTCAAACGTGCTGAAAAACACGAGAATGAATCTCATTGGTTCTTTGCGTAACACGAGAATGAACCTCATTGGTTCTCGCTGAAGCTCAAACGTGCTGTGTAGCACGAGAATGAACCTCATTGGTTCTCGCTGAAGCTCAAACGTGCTGCGTAGCACATGCTCTTAGTTCTTGCACTTCAAATGAACATGATTGTCCATCTGTTTACCACAGGGGTGTCCAATCCTGCTCCTAGAGCTAGCTCCTAACCACTGTCCTGCAGAGTTTAGCTCCAACCCCAATCAAACACACCTGAACCAGCTAATCAAGGTCTTCATAGGCATCCTAGAAAGTTCTAGGTTAGTATGTCGAGGCAAGTTGGAGCTAAACTCTGCATGTCAGTGGCCCCACCAGGACCGACTTTGGAGTGATGTGACCACAACTGATGTGAGTTGATGAATGTTTATATGTGAATGAAAGTATAAATTAAATTTGTTAATCATATAAAGCGATCAAGTCTCTTCAGAAAATTTGGACTAAACTAATTTCTTCTACTAAATGTCTTTATGAACTTTTGTCAAAGTGTTAGCTGCGTAGCTGTCTGTGGAGGGACAGAAACTGCTCAGATGTTATTAAAAAGATCTTCATTTGTGTTCCGAAAATGAATGAAAATCTTCAGGTTTGGGACGACATGAGGGTAAGAAATTAGTGACAGAATTTTCATTTTTGGGTTTAAACATTATCAAAATGTTTTAAACGTGGTCTCTTGACTAACCTTTATTTTTCCAGAATGTTTGTCCTTGTACTGGATGCCTGTGACACAGCCATCTTCTTCTTCAAGATATGTTACAGTGCCTTCAATGAACCTCACACTCAACACACACCAGGTAAATATGTTATTAAAAATATTTGTTTAATATTATATGTACATTTTAACATGTAAGATGCAGTGTTGGGGAATAACTAGTAACTAGATTACATTATTAATTAGAAAATCAATGCAACTGTAATCAGTTACTGAAAAAACTGAAATTAAATTACAGTTACTTATAAAATTGTGAATGATTTCAAAGGCAGTTACATCTGAATATTTTCTGTAAAAAGCTTGGATATGTTGAATAATATTAATTTGTTGCCTGTTTTTGATGTGCACGATGTCTCCTGATATTTAAAGGCCGTTTAGTAAAGCGATGCTATTCTGATGCTTTTGATTGGTTCTCGTTTGAATTTGCAGAGCACCACATCATCAATTGCATCAATCCACATTGCTGCTGAAAACTTTAGGCTACAGCCTGTCTGAGAGTCGCCACTATGGCGAGTGATAAAAAGCATTTCTAAAGCGTTTTAGTGCTGGAAATTAGAAAAGAAAGACGCATATATTGGTCTTACTTTGGCTCTGCCAGTGCAGCTCTACGCAGGCCCATGATAAAGCGACCGTGGTGGAAAGCTCGGCCACACTGAGTCTGATCTTGTGAGTATGGTATCTCCACAACCATCTTACGTTCAACATCATGGATGATATAACCATTCACAATTTGTGCATCCATCTCCTCTACTGAATCTATAAAAAAATAATGATTATCAGTATTATAACTACAATGAAAATTGGTGGCCAGTGCTCAGACTAGACTATACAAATAAAAAGAAACTCACTTTCCAAGCCTAATTCTTCGAGAGCACAATATCCACCAGGCTGTAGCAATTCACCCACTATTCTGTCCGGCTCTTTAAGATTCCTCTCGATCACTGTAACCTTGCGTCCATCTCGCCCAAGAACCGCCGACAATGAGGAGCCCAAAACACCGGCCCCTACAATGATGACTTCAGGATCTGGGGCAACACAATCTCCAGTGTTAGCGGTATTATTCTGTAGATAAATAATAGATAGACAACAACATAATATAATAGATAACTAGATAATAAAAAAAGTAACCGTAGTTCATAGTTTCTATGACTTTTTGACAATAAGACATAGATAGATAGACAGATAGATAGATGACAGACAGACAGATAGACAGACAGACAGATAGATAGATAGAGACAGACAGACAGACAGACAGACAGACAGATAGATAGACAGACAGACAGACAGATAGATACAGACAGACAGACAGATAGATAGATAGATAGATGACAGACAGATAGATAGATGACAGACAGACAGATAGATATAGATAGATGACAGACAGACAGACAGACAGATAGATATAGATAGATGACAGACACAGACAGACAGATAGATATAGATAGATGACAGACAGACAGACAGATGACAGACAGACAGTTTGATCTATGATAGATAGATAGATAGATAGATAGATAGATAGATAGATAGATAGATAGATAGATAGATAGATAGATAGATAGATAGATAGATAGATAGATAGATAGATAGATAGATAGATAGATAGATAGATAGATAGATAGATAGACCTGAAACACTTCTGATATCACCGCGATCATATGTAGGTCATTATCAAGCGTCAACATTGTTAAATACTGTACACAGATCGTTACACAGTCATACCTTAAAATGGCGTGAATTAAAGATGAGCATACCGAGAGAATTGTTGCATCTATATCGGCGGAATATTGAAATCATGACATCTGCCTAGCAAAGTAGGTTGACAGTATTACATGGAGAGCTTAGACGGCGCGTGGCATCAAATGTATAAACCCCGCCCATTTAATCCAGTCATCCAATCATATCACTGTACGGTTAGATCAAAGGCTTGCGCCCTTTTTAGCACACTGCACTACAGGGAATACATTTTAGTGTAAAATAATGTAATGATTCTTACAAAGTAAAAACTACATAGGCAATTCTGAACAGACATGCATTTATTTTATTATAATTATTTGATTAATTAATTATTTAATTTTGCAAACTGCCAAATACAGTTGACACCACCTGATTATAATTAATTACGTTGTTAGTAAAGATTACTTATGTCATGTCTTGTGTGCTCTTGTTTTCTTAGCTAGACTTTTAGTTTGCCTGTGTTGTTTCCTGTTGTTCTCCAAAAAATAAAACTGGACGGGTTCAACCTCAACTTTCCTTCAGTGGATTTACATTACACATTTACAGTATTTCCACAGTTTAAACCACATTGTCAACCCAGCGGTTGGGTTGTTTTAAGCAAACCCAACCGCTGGGTTAAAACAACCCATTTACTGGGTTAAAACAACCCAATTGCTGGGTTAGTCCATTTTCAACCCAACTTAGGTTGTTTTTAACCCAGCATTTTTTAGAATGTAGGCTATTTTGTGACAGTAAAACATGAGGTAGGTACATTTCCTGTATAGTATTTACACTACAGTATGTTCAAATTTAAATTGCTCTTCTCACTAAGAAAAGAATAGAACATACAATTGAATCTCACCAACTTTACTTGCAATGACGTTTTTTAAAATACAGTACATCATTTTATTGATAGATTACTTTCTGTTCTAACAATGTCATTTTTTCATCTGCGTGTGTCAAGTATAGCAGCTTCAGCTCTCTGGTGTTGTTGAAGAGCGAGCTGCACTTTCCAGTATCTGAGATACAGCCACATGAGACATCCATTCTTTTTCGGATCTGTGTTAAGATACTCGGCACAACTGTGATTGTTCTTAAAAATATCCCTGAGATCGTTCTCCATCTCCAGATGTGCAAAAAGGGGCTCTTTGGCTGTATAAGCCAATAGGTCTTTCTCCATCCTCACCCTCCTCGAATGATGCACAACTTTACTGCAAAAGACATCCTGTCTTTGCACCAGCATGACTTGTACTATTTTGAGAGCCTTTAAAGCCTCTTGCTCTTTTCCCTTTTTCAGGGCATTGTGAAACCTAGATATTTTGCCTTTTACAGCTCCACATTCCAACTTAATGTCACGATTTCTGACTCTGTGAAGCCAGGGCTTGACGTTCAAGATCCAGGTCCTGCATCTTGACCTTGGTATCCTTGATTTCCTTTTCAAACTG
This sequence comes from Paracanthobrama guichenoti, assembly GCA_018749465.1. Taxonomy (NCBI): domain Eukaryota; kingdom Metazoa; phylum Chordata; class Actinopteri; order Cypriniformes; family Gobionidae; genus Paracanthobrama; species Paracanthobrama guichenoti. Next base: position 7,320,362 of record CM031961.1, on the reverse strand, counting down.
CTTGGACCAAATCCATCCTAAGAGAGCAAAGAAAAAAATAAACGAAGTGCAATTAATCACAACATACAGTAAAGGGCAATAGTGTGGTGTAGTACTTACTAAAGGCAGCGAGCCCCAGCATGGGCACCAGGAGGGCATAGTTCCACTTACTGCTGTCCCCACCCTCACCCTGCCTCTCTGGCCTTATATTCCAGTCCTGAGGGTCATTCAGGTTGTTCATGTTTACTGCAGCTGAAAAATAAATACATCCTTATATAACTATGACCAATATGATATAAAACGGCAAAGGCTACTGTGAATTCTGACATCCAATGCCCTTAAAACAAGGGAGTATTTTCTTTTTTTTTTTTTTTAAATATGATTCGACGTATTTATGCAAAGAAACAGATGTAGCATTCTCATTTAGTTCCTAAATAGAAACATAAGTAGCATTAGACCTTATTACTCGAAATATGAGACTTTCTAAGATATACTTGGCTCTGCTACTTTTCTTTTAACAAAGCAAATTTCTCATGCAAGAACAACAGAATACATGCTGGCAACAGAATACAACCTCAAACATTACCTTGCAAGTATTCAAAGCATACAGAGAGACAGATAGATAGACATATATCCAGTACCTTTTAATTAAATCACAATAATTCATTTTTAGCAGTAAAAGTTACATTAATAGACAATACAAATACTGAACAGAGTATTTATTTGTTAAATGTTAAACATTTATATCAACAGACTAGATAGATAGATAGACAGATAAATATGCTCATTGACTCAGTTCTGCTCGTTTAGTGCAACATATCTTATTGACATGTAGTAATTGTTTAGATATCATCCACTTAATCACTTAAGAGATTCATTTATAGTAATGGTATTAACTAGTAAATAGCAGATATTAATGAATTATTTTAGCACAGAAAGTAATGCAAATGAGACACATTGCAAAAGAAAAGAAATCGGTTAACATCAGCTCAATGCTTTTTTGTTTGCTGGTTATAATAAGGAAAACAAAATCATTGAAAGCAAAGTCTTGCGACATGTTCCTTGTGGTAGCTTTATATCTACATGACTTAACTCATATTGCTATATCTTTTCTTTATCTTGCACCTAAATGATGTTAGGCCTTCATATAATAAAGGATGTAAGCTTAACATACCTTCTCTTTGAGTATCAGAATGAACTGAAGGGCACAATGCTGTTATTCCCCATGAATCTTTTCATGGCAACCCACCCTCAAATATTTATTCAGCACTGGTTAAACTGGTTCTGTAAATGCAAAGCTTATTTAAATTCCCACCCTTTTTGGAAATACAGCTGCCCTGATTTACGTTTTCTTTTTTTTGCAAAAGATGTGTTTTACAATGCAACGCTTTTAATTTAGTGAGGGTTTTGTGTTTCTTTTACTCAACATATTGTGATGATGCTCTCTTTTGGCATCATCATGTCAACAATGTCAGAATTTAGGTAAGTATTTGTAAGTATTTAGTTAAATATTCATAAAAATTGATCACTTGCAACTCATGAGTCCTGAAAACTTATTTTACAACAATAAAAATTTTATATTTTACTGTGTATACACTGTCAGAAAAAAGGTACATTGCTGTCACTGGGGCAGTACCCTAAGGTACAAAACCGAAAAGGTACTAATATGTACCTTTAAGGTACTAATACGCTGTTCTTAAAGTACTGATATGCACCTTTTAAGGTACTAATATGTACCATTTAGGGGTGAGTAAGGTACAAAGATGTACCTTTTCACTTTTGTACCTTAGGGTACCGCCCCAGTGACAGCATTGTACCTTTTTTTTTTTCTGAGAGTGTATGGTATTTAGACTCACTGTATGTACAATGCTCTTCCAGTTAAGAAAGGAATATAACAAAATTGAATCTTATTAATTTTATTAGCAATGAGGTCTTTTAAAATACATAATTTTATTGATATAGATTTATTTCTGTTCTACCAATGTCACTTTTTTGTCTGTATCCCGAGTATAGCAGCTTCAGCTCTCTGGTGTGTTTGAAGAGTGACCTGCAGCTGCCAGTATCTGAGATACAGCCACATGAGACTTCCATTCCTGCGCTCATCTGTGTTGAGATACTCGGCACAACTGCGATCGTTCTTAAAAACATCCCTGAGACCGTCCTCCATCTCCAGATGTGCAAGAAGGGGCTCTTTTGCCGTGCGAACCAGAAGGTCCTTCTCCATCTCCACCCTCCTCGCCCGAGGCACCAAAATACTGCAAAAGGCCCTTTGTCTTTCCACCAGTCTGTATTCTACTTCCTTCAGAGCCAGTGAAGCCCTCATTTCTCGCTCCTTTTCCTTTTGCAAAGCCTCGTGGAAGAGGGCGCCACCCGGTCCTCCGTGACGCAATCTAGATCTCTCGTTTTCTAGAGCTTCACGTTCCAACCTCATGCCTCGACGTACCTCCTCGAGCTGCTGACTCTGGGATGCCAGGGCTTGACGGTAGCCATGTGCCCGCTGCTTTTCTTTCTCTAGATCAAGCTCGAGCTTAACTGTTTCTTTGCGGTTTTCTGAGAGCATCTGTCGGTACTTCACATCCAGGTCCTTCTGGATTGTCTTTACGACATTTTCGTACTTGACCTTGGCCTCCTCGATTTCCTTTTGAGACTCCTTGGACCAGATCCATCCTAGGAATCCATCCCCAGGAGATAGAAAAAAAAAAAAATCTAAGTACACTTAATTAAAACATACACGCTAGGGAAATAGTGTGGTGTAGTACTTACGAAAGGCAGCGAGCCCCAGCATGGGCACCAGGAGGGCATAGTTCCACTTACTGCTCTCACCACCCTGCCTCTCTGGCCTTATATTCCAGTCCTGAGGGTCATTCAGGTTGTTCATGTGGACTGCAGCTGAAAAAGAAATACATACTTCTATATCAAACATATGATCAATATGATAGCTATAAAAAGGAAATGCTATTGTAAATACTGTAAACCAAATGTTTTTTAAATGTAAATTTTTAAATGTATAATGATACCATTTTTTTAATGTATAATGATGCATTATTGTCCTTATGCAAACATAATGAAACTGATGAAGCATTCCCATTTAGTTCATAACTAGACATTTGAGCAGCTCGAGACCTTATCCTGGTTAAATATGACACTTCCTGTTTCCACGACATGCATACACGATTTGGCTAATTATATTTAACTAAGAAAATGTTACATTAATCATGAAAGCACAAGAAATGCTGCCAATACAATACTACATCAAATATCCATGCTACCTTGCAAGTATCCAAAGCACTTGAAGTTGACCCTCGTTCTCAAATAGATTCAAATAGTTCCTTCCATGACTAAAGCTAACACCTGCGCCAATGTTATTGGACACAAATATTGCTCCTTTAAAGTGTGAAGGCTATATTATATACAGCGGCATTTACAGTAAATAACTCCACCCAGTTTAAAATGACATATTTGTGCTTGTTTTCTGCATGACGCTAACCATCAAATCTCCCCACCGTGGACAATTATTGGTACGGTCCTCACTGAAGCTGAGAAACTGGCTATGTCCGATTCGTGAATCATTCGAACCGAATCGTTCTTTTGAATAGGATCTTTTCAATCAGTTAGTTGAGCTCCCGTTGTTTATTTATTTATTTATTTATTTATTTATTTATTTATTTATTTATTTATTTATTATTGAACAAAGATCACAGGGGATACGATATATCACAGAAGAATACTTAAGACAGTATAAGAAACTCGAGGTAGAGCAAGGCAATAAGGTACATTATCACATAAGACACAGTAAACAGAGAGTCTACTAAGAAAATTAATTCACAAAACATCTAACGCAATAAAATTAAACACTAATTAAACTTTGCACTTATACTTATTTTGCATATATACACAACCATACTGTACTCACGTTTTGAATTAAGTGGTAAATGTTCAATTATTTGTTTATTATTATTATTACTTATCAGTTTATCAAGAGAAATAATTACACTATGTCCTTTTTGTTTTATTGTTCACTATATAGAAAGCAATTATACTTATTTTAAATTAATATAGTTTGTGTGTACTTGTTATAACAGTTGATAGAGGCTTGATTTCGAGGGAGGACCCGATTTGTCATGACGCCAGTTCAAGAAAGAGTCAGTCACGAAGCAGACCGATGAGTGAATAAGCTCCGAACGATCAGTGAACTGAAAGTAAGAGCATTTGAAGTGAGGTCTTGGCTGATGGGTTACAACAAATTGGCCTACAAACTTATTAAAAAACTAAACAAAACAGTATCAAACACTGCAGTACGCCGCACCGTGAAGTCAGGGAAACGACTCACCGAATCGGTTTAACTGTTCAAAAGAACCGAGTCGCGGAAATGAGTCGGACTTCCCATAACTACCGCTTACGTCACACAAGCGCCCACGAGCTCCACACACAGGCGCTTGCGTTTGAGCCTACAGTTTATGCTTAGAGCTAGAATCGAGCAACATGGCTGCGGTGTGCGCTGCCTCCCGTGTCCTCGGGAGAAAGATTGTGTCATCTAAAGCTGTAAGTCCTCTCAGATCTTGGACATACTTTCTATTGTAATGGCATTAGGTCATTGTATGCTGAGAGTTGAATTGTGTTATACTGAGATGACGGTGTAGTGTATTGTAGTCTGTGTTATGTGTTGGTTTTGTAACCATCATCTGCTGTGTTAAGTAACACTGTTATGTATCACTGTCTCTGTTACATATGTACGCATTAGGTTCTACGGTTTTATTTATGAAGCTGGCCCTTTTGGCAGTAATACTCGAGGGTTTTAAACCTAATGTAATGTGTAATTTTGTAGAAATAAAGTTTAGATGTTTTGTAATCAGGGATGTATTGAAGGTCATGCTGGCAGCATTAGCATTAGCCATGTGATACTGAAAGCTCATGTCATTATTATTATAGGTGATTACTTTTAATGTGGTTGGATGCATGTCATTTCTTGTATGAAAATAAAAGCATATTGCTATGAAAGTTGAATTAAGAATTGTGGCTATAGTGTTTATTACAGATATAACTGACAGCTACAGACACCTGTTAAAAGTTTGTAGATGTGTTATGGCTATATGTGTCCTGCTGATCATACGATATGATACACAAGCGCAGCAAATGGGTTTATCTTATAATTCTCCTTGTAAATATCCCCAAACAGTCTCCAATATAACTGCTAAACCTGTATTTCGTTCAAATAAATCACAATAACCAGACTTCGCACTATGTCACCAGTAAAGACCAGCATACATTTGAGCATACTGTGTTGTGTTGCAGTGATGTTTTGTTAACTAAAGGCACAATATGTAAGATTTTTGGATTAAAATATCCAAAAACCACTAGAATAATGTTCAATATTTTAGTTGACTTGTGTACTTGCATACCCAAGTTAGACTCAATTTCTGTAGAAACCATGGAAACACCAAAGACGCTTTAATATATTATGTGTTTTATTAAACAGGTGAGAGACAGAAAACTAATCATTGTTATATAGCGCAACACAGTTAGTCTTATTGTTTGAGTCTGGTTTTCTTGATTTACTGCAAGTATCATGTTTTACCATGCCTAATATCGATCTAGCTCACTGCAGTGTGCAACAGGTGTCTCATAGTAGCCGCCAAACGAACGCACAGAGTAGCATTATAACAACTTTCAACACACTCAAATGTATCTAATATGATAAAACCGTGCTGCATTGACCACATACGCATGAGTGGAAGAAGCGGAAGCGGTCATCTGCCGCATAATAAAAGCTCTGTGAAATCAAGGCGTCATCAAGCGAAAAAGAACAAAGCTATTATGTTCAATTATTTAATTTATTATTATTATTACTTATCAGTTTATCAAGATAAATAATTAAATTACGCTATGTCCGATTTGTTTTATTATTCATTATATAGAAAGCAATTATACTTATTTTAAATTAATATAGTTTGTGTGTACTTGGTATAACAGTTGGTAGAGGCTTGATTTCGAGGGATTGTCTGTTATTTTTATTTATGATTTGTTAATAATTTATTTATAGATAGATAGATATAATGGGGAAAAAACTAAATAATTCAAATAGACCGGTGGTAAAGATGAAAAATGAAAATAATATAAACTCAAGAATATATAAGGGTAAAGCACTAAAATGTATAAACATGGAAAAAAATAGCAGATATGATTTTGCTTATGTTTTTAACTATTAAAAAGACTTGTTGTTCTGTCCAGCTGCCAGCAGTGTGCCAGGCGAGCAACCGCAAGTTGCATTTCTCCATCTATGGAAAAAAGGGAGATGCAAAAGTCTCCGATGGAGTAAGTATTTATGCTGATTCCTTGTTTGGTTTCATTAGCTTTCATTTTGCATGTAGGATCTGGCATTGACAATTATATGCACTACCATTGCAGGCTATTAATGTTCTGTTGAAATCTAGTTCCAGTCGTCACATTAAAGAAGCAAAACTAGATGTCGTAGGTGAGTGGCCTTGTGTGATCAATGTGTTTTTGGTATTTGTCCCCTCAGATCTCCACTCAGTATCCAGTTGTAGACCATGAGTTTGATGCTGTCGTGGTGGGAGCCGGTGGCGCAGGGCTGCGCGCAGCTTTCGGTCTGTCGGAGGCCGGGTTTAACACAGCCTGTGTCACCAAACTTTTCCCCACTCGCTCACACACAGTGGCCGCACAGGTTTGGAGATTTCCTCTTGTGTTTCTCACTATCATTTAGTTACTAAACAATCTGCCTCTTATACCTACTCATATACTGCAGCAGCATAACAATCTGTCTTCTGGATATATACTAGTTTTTACAAATCAGGGTTTGCTGATATTTAATTTAGGGCAAAAAAATAAAATGAAGACACTATTGTAGAGTTATGGTTTGCTCAGGCAGAGATTGAATCAGTTCTTGAGAACCTCTGAGAGCTCTGCAGTGATTTTCAGTTCAAGAAGTCTAAAGTTCACAAGGCGGTAGCTCAACCTTTGAAACTACACCTTTGAAATTCTTACAGCACTTAAGAAAAAAAGACTGATACGTCTGTTCTAATATAAAAGTAAAGGTGCAGTGTGTAGTATTCATTAGGATCTGTTGACAGAAATGCAATATAATATACATAACTATGTTTTCAGTGGTGTATAAAGACCTTACATAATGAACCGTTATGATTTTATTACCTTAGAATGAGCCATTTCTATCTACACACACCGCAGGTCCCCTTACAGTGAAGTCGCCATTTTGAGCCGTCATGTTTCTACAGTAGCCCTAAACGGACAAACTTCAATACAGAGTGCTAGTCACTCTCTGCTCTCTCCAATGATGACATTTTTGTCCTGTGTCGGCCACTGTAGCTTCTCTGTGTTCACCCTAAAATTTACAGCTAAAATTTACACACTGCACCTTTAATATTCTCTTAGAGTAGTCAATGACTATGAATTATGCACTGCCTATCTTTTTAATTGTGTGTGTGTGTATATATATATATATATATATTTATTTATTTATTTATTTTCATCAATTAATTGAATCTATTTGTTCATAATGGTTCAAATTTTATATTTTTATTTATTTGTAATGTTTATTTTCCCTTTATATAAAATAGGGTGGGATCAATGCTGCATTAGGAAACATGGAGGACGATGACTGGCGTTGGCACTTTTATGACACAGTGAAGGGATCAGATTGGCTGGGAGACCAGGATGCCATTCACTACATGACCGAGCAGGCCCCTGCTGCAGTGGTGGAGGTGAGAGATGATCACATGATCTGTCACTGTCATTGTCATTTTGAAAGTATTCAGCCTGGAATAATTGGATTTAAATATTTTAATTGGATAATTGGAGTTGTTTCCTTGTCTCTAACTCAAACATTACAGTAGGACTGATATAGATTGTGATTTCCTCCAATCTCATCAGCTGATGTTATGTCTTTTCAGCTGGAAAACTTTGGTATGCCATTCAGCCGTACTGAGGACGGGAAGATCTATCAGCGTGCCTTCGGAGGTCAGAGTCTGAAGTTTGGTAAAGGAGGTCAGGCTCACAGATGCTGCTGTGTGGCTGACAGGACGGGTCACTCCCTTCTTCACACACTCTATGGACGGGTGAGTGAGATTCTGAAAGTCAGCTTGAACTGGATCACCTGTTGAGCCCTGTCTAATTGTGTCTATTGGTGTCTAGTCTCTGAGGTATGATACCAGTTACTTTGTCGAGTATTTTGCCCTGGATCTTCTGATGGAGGATGGAGAGTGTAAGGGAGTCATTGCACTGTGCATGGAGGACGGATCCATCCACCGTTTCAGAGCGAAGAACACAGTCATTGCCACTGGGTAAGAGAAATGACTTTCTGTCTCAAGCTTTCAGTAGTGTTATTTTAGTATTATTTATATACTTTTATAGTATTTACACAACACACACATAACACACACAGTTTGTGCCAATCTCATGTTAATCTTGAGTACCTATAGAGTAGTATTGCATCCTTCATATCTCTGAAGAGTCTGTATATTTATTTATGTATTTTTTAGTCTTATATTTATAAAAGACAGATACACTATACTGATTCTTTCTGAAAACAGCCGATCTCATGGAGGTGTGCAGTGGGCGGAGCTAAAGAGTCACAAGCGCACGCACACACACACACAATACATCATGTCATTATCCCTGGATAACTTCCGATTCACTATGTGTTCGTGTTGTTCACATTATATTATTTGGCATTGCCAACAAAACACTCCATTTGATACAATTTCACCAAGTCATTTTTCGATTCATGACCGAGAACAAACACATTGCAGAACTCCACTGCTTAGCATGAGAATCCAAATCTGTTTTTAACAGTGTATGGGAAGTCAGAATTCATGAAATAGCATTAGACACCCAAATCTTTAATTATATAATAAATAGTCATTTGATATGTATTTTAGTAAACTTATAATCAGCTAATATTTATTATATTTTAGTTTTAAAAAAATTCAATATGGTAACACTACTATTCAAAGGTGTAACAGAAAAGGTACAAAAAAGCAGTTATTAATTACATCTTTTAAAGTTTGATTGTTTAATAATTCATAATAAAATATTTTAATATACATTTTAATGACAACTATCATTTGTATTAAAAAGTTAGTTATTTAATATGCATATCATTTAATATATATAATTATTTTTGTTGACATTTTTGGTGAAGTGAGGTTGTACATATTATTAATAATAGCATGTGTTTTTACAACATACAATTAAAGATATCTATTTTGTTTTCTCTGCAGTGGTTATGGCCGCACATACTTCAGCTGTACATCAGCCCATACTAGCACAGGAGACGGTAATGCCATGGTGACACGTGCGGGTCTGCCCTGTCAGGATCTTGAATTTGTTCAGTTCCACCCCACAGGTGAGCTGCTTTTTTTTAAGGCTGGAAAAGTCCTTTAGAGAGACACTGCTTGTGATGTTACGGTCAGCATAGTTTACAACATGATTGTCTCGCATGTCACATTAGTCTAGCAGTTATATATTACATTCATGGTTATACTATTTCTCTGCTGTGTTTGCATGCATCTACTGTATGTTGATACTCGATGATCTGTGTTATAAATATTCAGGCCCTTCCTGATGCCTTTTTAAATGACCTATGATGTAATCCTCTTAGGTATCTATGGAGCCGGTTGCCTTATCACAGAGGGTTGCCGTGGAGAGGGAGGAATCTTAATCAATAGTGAAGGCGAGAGGTTCATGGAGCGTTATGCGCCCAATGCCAAAGATTTGGCCTCTAGGGATGTGGTCTCACGGTCCATGACCATTGAGATCAGAGAAGGAAGGTATAAAATACTTAATTTTTTCTATAATAATAATAATCTATTTTGTGCCCACAACATGGTCACCATTTTTAACTTGCTGCTTATTTAATGAATCGTAAGTTTTGTTTTTACTTCACTTGCACAGACAGTACGTGATTGATTGACAAATTAATTGGTGTTAACTTTCTAAAAAAGAGTTTCCACCATGTTCCCACCAGAGGTGTTGGGCCAGATAAAGACCACGTCTACCTGCAACTCCATCATCTTCCACCCCAGCAGCTGGCCGCTCGCCTGCCTGGCATCTCTGAAACCGCTATGATCTTTGCTGGAGTGGACGTCACAAAAGAGCCCATCCCAGTGTTACCCACTGTCCACTACAACATGGGCGGCATCCCCACCAACTACAAGGGACAGGTATTCTTCCCCTTTTCCACCATTGCTTTGACTACTGCTCATCTTAGGTTAGGAATTTGAACAAGCTCTGAAGGTGCAGTAAGCGATTTCTGTAAAACACAGTTGAAACCAAGCTGCGCAACACACTTGTAGCCAATCAGCAGTAGGAGGCGTGTCTACCTATGATGGGGAGGAGAGGGAGATTTGAAGAAAGACTGTAGAAAGAGAGATGGCTGAGAGACATTACAAAAGAGAAAAGGTCAGAGGAATATCACTCGAAAATGAAAGGATATGACCAGGAAAGAGCTTTAGGACCCGCTTTAATGTTAAAAAAGATCTGGAAAGGTTGTGTTGTTTCTGCGCCATACGTGAGTAACATTGGTTTTGCCATGTTTCACAGAACCAAGATGTGCTGTTGTTGTAATGTTAGCTAGTAACAGGACAACAAGTAACAGGACAGTGTCTTATGTACTGTATGTTCACATTTTGTTCTTCCTTGTCATTCATTAGTCATCTTCAATTTATTTTTCACAAAGCATTATTTTGCTTGGCTTCTGCTATGATAAAGAGACATCCACTCTTGCAGTGGGTGTTTGAGAGTTTTTGGAGGGCGGAGCATTAAAGGGAGGTTGGGTTGATTTCAAATATCAACCGTTCCTCAGAAATTGTTTGCTGCACCTTTAAGTAATAATCTATAATAAATAATTATATAAAGTAATAAATTGTGGCGTGTTACTTGTCCCGTGCGATTTGTTGTGGCAACAGTTATTAGTGTACAATTTTGTATCGCGACTGGAATTGTTTAATGCCACAAAAGGTTTATATTTCCAACTTTCTATTCATCAAAGATTCCTGTAAAAATGTATCTCAGTTTCCACAAACCAACAACTGTTTTCAACATTAATAATCATGAGAAATGCTTCTTGAGCACCAGATAGGCATATATGAGTGATTTCTGAAGGATCATGTGACACTGAAGACTGGAATATCAAATGGATCAAATTTGTCCATCACTGGAATAAATTAAATTTTTACATTATTAAAATAGAAAGCTAATTTAAATTGTAATGATATTTTACAATATTACTGTTTTTTGATCAAATAAATGCAGCTTTGGTGAGCATAGGAGTCGTCTTTTAAAAACATGAAAAATCTTAGTGACCCCAAATGAATTACATTTAATATTAGATTTGATTAATTAAACATAAATGCTACAGTCACTGTTTGTAATGTACACTCATGAGAACATAACGCTAATGTCCTCTCTGTAATCCATGCAGGTCATCACCTATAAGGATGGAGAGGATAAGGTGGTGCCAGGCCTATACGCCTGTGGCGAGGCCGGCTGTGCGTCAGTGCATGGTGCCAACCGCCTGGGCGCCAACTCACTGCTGGATCTGGTTGTGTTTGGACGTGCTTGTGCCCTTACTATTGCTGAGATAGACACTCCAGGTAGCTTCATAACAAACAATGCTTTAAATTGATGAGTGCCCTTTATTAGATTTGAGATGAAATCATTGTATTTGAAGGGCTACACTATTAATCGTATTTAATAGTATTCTACAAACCATTTTAAAAAAAGTGTGATATTTTTATCTTGTCACATAGGAGAGAAGCTTTCCCCTCTGAAACCCAATGCAGGAGAGGCATCTGTTGCCAATCTGGACAAGGTCCGTTTTGCTAATGGCAGTACCAGAACCTCAGAAATCAGGCTCAACATGCAGAAGGTACGTCAGCTCACCGCAGTGAAAGGAATTTGACTGTTTAGACATAATGTAAGATGATCTCTAGCTGTCGTTATACGATACTAATTTTAAATGACTGAATTTTTATTTTCTTTCTCAGGCCATGCAGAGTCACGCTGCCGTGTTCCGCACAGGAGAAGTCTTGAAGGAGGGTTGTGACAAGATGGACTCCATTTACAAGTCACTGGATGACATCAAGACATTTGACAGAGGTCAGAGAAGACTGGCACAGGAGAAATGAAGTGAATTAGAAATTCAGTACCTCCAAAAAACACTAACATACACTACAGTTCAAAAGTTTGGGGTCTTATATTTGTGAAATTAATACTTTTATTCATCAAGTTTAAATTGATAAAAAATAAAAGACATTTATAATGTTGCAAAAGATCGTTTTAAATAAACGCTGTTCTTTTGAACTTTCTGTTCATCAATGAATCCTGAATAAATTAACACGATTTCCACAAAAAATATTTAGCAGTTTTCAACATTGACAATAATAAGAAATGGGGTTTTTTTAGTAGCAAATTGTCATATAAGAACAATTTCTGAAGGATCATGTGACACTGAAGACTAAATGTTGAACATTCTGCTTTGATATGACATGAAATTTTACTTTTTTGAAAATGTAATGGTCACAATTGTTTTTATTTTTGTGTTTATTATCTTAGTGAGCATAAGAAACATTTACCCCAATTATTTGTTAACAAGAAAGTCTAATCTAAATTGAAACTTAGAAAATTAGAATTTTACTGTTCATTTGATAATCTTCATTACTGTACAAAAAGGTTGTGTTATCTTTAGTATGATGGATCCTTCTAGCTTTGTACATTATATCCATCTTTTATGTCTTCAGGCATTGTGTGGAACACCGATCTGGTGGAAACTCTGGAGCTGCAGAATCTGATGTTGAACGGAGTGCAGACTATCGTCTCTGCTGAGGCCCGTAAAGAGAGCAGGGGCGCTCATGCCCGCGAGGACTTCAAGGTCAACTTTCTGAAACCAGCATGCTTATCTAAGGACAACAATATTTTGTATAATTTACAGAGCCATAATAAAGCTCTCTGATTTTTCTGCTCTGTACATTTTTCTCTAACTTGGGCATCTTATCTACTATAAAATGGAAAAGTAGTATAGTGCATAGTATAGTATGTAGTGCATTGAAATGGGCTATTGTTGCTTTCAGTTATTTGTAATCTGGTCTTGACGCTTGGTAGGAACCATAGTGGTAAAGGGATATTTCCCCCCAGAATGAAAATTCTGTCATTTACTCACCCTCAACACAAAAGAAGATATGAAGAATATGGGTAACCAAACAGTTGATGGAACCTCACTGACTTGCATAGTATTTTTCTATACTATAGAAGTCAATGGGCTCCATCAACTGTTTGGTTACCCATATTCTTCATATCCTCTTTTGTGTTATGCAGAAGAATGAAACTCATACAGGTTTGGTAAATGATGGCAGAATAAAACATTTTGGGTGAACTATCCCTTTAAAGACAACTGTCATGTTGATAATGTTTGTGTTTTTAATGGTTCTGTTTCCCTGTTCTTGTTACAGGACCGTGTGGATGAATATGATTATTCCAAACCCCTGCAGGGACAAGTGAAGAAGCCTTTTGAACAGCACTGGAGGAAACACACACTGTCCTACGTGGATCCCAAGACAGGAAAGGTAAATATATAATGGATTCTGTTCTTTTGTACACATTTAAAGTGCACCTTTTATTATGTAATATAGCTGTTTGTGAATGTAAAATGTCTACAAAGATTTAAAAATCGTAGTTCATGACAAATAAAGTTGTCTCCTTAAAAAAAGGATCGATTTCGAACTGCTGAAATGAGTTGTCAGCAATTCCTGTTACATACAAACACTGTAGTTGTAGCTGAGACTGTGTGTTGTCGACATGTTTTTTTAGTGCTGTGAATCCACTCTGCATGCACTTCAAAAGAGTGAGTTGCAGCACTTGAATTGATATGGAAAAGTCGACGCCATTGTTCGTATAAATGTGTATCTATCAAGCGCTGAAGAAGCCTCCGGAGCTGAAATTCAGATATGGTAATGAGTGTTTTGTTTCCGACACGCACTGTAAGCTGTAGACCAATGACATCAGACTGTGCCGTCTGACCAATCAGAGCAGAGAAAGCTTGCGGGAAGGAGGGGTTTAGAGAGACTGAATTTTCAAACGAACCATTTTCAGACTCTGAGAAATTGGGTGATGTGTGTTTTATAAGAAAATGTAAGTGTTTTTTTGACCTTGTATACATGTAAAGCAATTGTACGAGATCTCCAAAACAAAAGTAGGAACCTTTAAAATGGCGTAATTGGGGCACTTTAAATCTGTCTTGTGAGTCTGCATAAAGGAAGAAAACATCCATTCGTATGAGCTAACATGGACAAACGTGTGTTTCAGGTTACTCTGGAATACAGACCCGTGATTGACAACTCTCTGAACGCAGAAGACTGTGCTGCCATTCCCCCTGCAATCCGTTCCTATTAAACACATCCCAGCGTATCCCAGCCGACTCCGCCCTTTTGCTTATTTTATTATCAGCCAATAAACAAATGAAGGAATATCTTGCGTTTGACACTTCATTTAAATATGATCTCAATGCTATTCGCTGAAATATCAGAGCAAATGAAAAGCTACAGTAAGACTTCCTGTTAAAGATAACTGCTGTGTAATATTGCTTTATACTCTCTGAAACGCATTCATCACATTTGATCTACACATTAAATAGTAAATCATTAAATATTTAATACTTAAATGTTGATTACTTGTCATAATGCTGTCAAGAAGCACTTGCACCCTGTGTAAAATAGATTTAAGTTGTAAGCTCCTAACTTAACAGTTTGTGATGCTAAATACTATGTCCGGTTACACGTGTATTTGACCTGGTGGCCTTTCATTCTCAAATATACAAGTTCTTGCATGTTCTGTTTTGTAGGTTGTGTTTAAACTCAATAAAGATGATCCAGGTGAAAATGTTTTTGTCTATGATATTGAAATGTTTTGGTGTTCACTAGAGAGAGAGAATTTGTTGAAGACAGTGTTGGGGGTAACATTACAAGTAACACGAGTTACGTAATCAGATTTTCAAGTGACTAGTAAAGTAACAAATTACTTTTACATTTACAACTAAATATTTGAGTTACCCTTTTAAATAAGAAATGCAAGTAACTTTGTTTTCCCATTTCTGTCCCCATGTTGAGAAAAATAGGGAGTAAGTGCAGAGGTGTGTGTGTGAACATGAGGGGTATTGTAGTTCTAGACTAAATGTGAGCAGGCATTTACTCTTCTCACTTGCACAAAAACAGATAAAGTCTTCCTCAAAATTAAAACAGGGAAATGCTAACTCAGAATATTACACAAACCTATAATATTTAAATGTTAAAAAATTACAAATACACAGATCAGGCATAAAATTGACGGGTGAAGTGAATAACACTGATTATCTCTTCATCACGGCTCCTGTTAGTGGGTGGGATATATTAGGCAGCAAGTGAACATTTTGTCCTCAAAGTTGACGTGTTTGAAGCAGGAAAAATGGGCAAGCGTAAGGATTTGAGAGAGTTTGACAAAGGCCAAATTGTGATGACTAGACGACTGGGTCAGAGCATCTCCAAAACTGCAGCTCTTGTGGGGTGTTCCTGGTCTGCAGTGGTCCGTATCTATCAAAAGTGCTCCAAGGAAGGAACAGTGGTGAACCGACGACAGGGTCATGGGTGGCCAAGGCTCACTGGGGAGTGAAGGCTGGCCCGTGTGGTCTGATCAAACAAACAAGCTACTGTAGCTCAAATTGCTCAAGAAGTTAATGCCGGTTCTGATAGAAAGGTGTCAGAATACACAGTGCATCGCAGTTTGTTGCGTATGGGGCGGCATAGCCACAGACCAGTCAGGGTGCCCATGCTGACCCCTGTCCACTGCAGACAGCACCAACAGTGGGCTGAGCATCAGAACTGGACCACGGAGCAATGGAAGAAGGTGGCCTGGTCTGATGAATCATGTTTTCCTTTACATGATGTCCGGGTGCTTGTGCATTGCTTACCTGGGGAGCACATGGCACCAGGATGCATTATGGGAAGAAGTGTGATGCTTTGGGCAATGATCTGCTGGGAAACTTTGGGTCCTGCCATCCATGTGGATGTTACTTTGACACGTACCACCTACCTAAGCATTGTTGCAGACCATGTACACCCTTTCATGGAATCAGTATTCCCTGGTGGCTGTGGCTCTTTCAGCAGGATAATGCGCCCTGACACAAAGCAAAAATGCTTCAGGAATGGTTTGAGGACAAGTTTGAGGTGTTGACTTGGCCTCTGTGGGATGTGCTGAACAAACAAGTCCGATCCATGGAGGCCTCACCTCGTAACTTACAGGACTTAAAGGATCTGTTGCTAATATATTGGTGCCAGATACCACAGCACACCTTCAGGGGTCCAGTGGAGTCCATGCCTCAACGGGTCTATTTTGGCAGCAAAAGGAGGACCAACACAATAATGCTGTGCCTGATTGGTGTATACTTTATGTATTTAATCTCACTTTATTAACCCCAATGTCTTAGCTGCGGACCTCTGATGATCCAATTCAACCATACTAATAAGCGAAAATGACTTTAGATAAACACGACACTTGTGTAATATTTTTGTTTTTGTTGCTGAAGTAAGAGTGTTTCACTTTCTTCTCCTGCGTCCTACTATTCTGCATTCCAGAATGACAGCACAGCTGAACGTTCCCCAACACTGGTGTTCACAAAGTGAAGCATGCAGAAAAAAAAGCATGAATATTTGTGTTGACACAATCACAACTACCTGAGAATCACAAAAAAGATACTTAAAAAAGCACTAAAAAAGTAATTACATTGCAATTAAATTTAAATGTAGTACTGTAGTAGAGTACTCTTGCCAGTGGATGGCAGCTGAGTTCACAGAAAAGCACAGGCCCTAGTTATATTGGCAAACTTCAGTGATGAGATTGTGTTTAATTATTTATATACCACTTTGGAAAATGTAATATTATATTGAGCGAAAATGAAGATCTTAACATGATGGATAGCCTACAAATCAGAAATAGCCTGTGTTCATACAGACATGCTATAATTTTTAACATAATTTATAATTCTGTCATACAAAAGACTAAGTAGTTTAGATGCGCCAATGGTGTATATTTGCATTATTGCTATGCTAATTATTGTAATTTAATGTAAGCCTAAAGTGCTTAAATGTGTGGGGTTGGTAAGATTTAATCACGTTCTTAAAATAAGTATTTTATGCTCATCAGGTGCATTTATTTGATGAGAAATGCAGTAAAACAATAACATTGTGAAAAATTATTATAAATGAAAATAACTGTTTATTATTTTAATACATTTTAAAAAGTTTTTTATTCCTGTGATGCAAAGCTGAATTTTTGGCATCATTACTCCAGTCTTCAGTGTCACATGATCTTTCAGAATCTATGTTGAAAACTGTTTTGCTGTGTGTGTGTGTGTGTGTGTGTGTGTGTGTGTGTGTGTGTGTGTGTGTGTGTGTGTGTGTGTGTGTGTGTGTGTGTGTGTGTGTGTGTGTGTGTGTGTGTGTGTGTGTGTGTGTGTGTGTGTGTGTGTGTGTGTGTGTTCAATTAAATGCATCAAGTCATTTTGCACACAGTATTACAGTAAAACTTGTTGCATAGCTGGAGTTTTTTTTTTAATAATATATGAAATCTATATGGAATCAAACTATAGATATATTAATATTAATAACAAAATACCACCTTATTTTTGTTCAAAATTTTTTTTGTTCAAATACCACCTTATTTTTGTTCTTATGTTTTGTTCAAAATGCCCGTTTGTTTATAACAATAACATGTATATAAGAAACACTCAAACAATCATGAAAAATCAATTAAACAAGACATTTAATATATCAAAAGACATAATATATATAAAATATAAAATAACATAAACATAAAATATGTCATTTACAAAAAATATATAATATAAATAATTTGTCTTACAATACAAATTATAATTGTTTTGGTATTATGTAAATATGGTAATTCGACACACATTTGAAGAATCACCCAGGAACAGTTATATAATGTACTTTGAACGAGAAATCAACTATTTTTGGAATTAGACATTTTGGCTCAAATCTATACTTTACACGAGCCAAAATGGCGTCAGTTTCCGTGCTCGGACGTAAACAGCTTCAGTTTCCTCCTCAGAAAGGAAGATCAGGGCGACTGTGAGGATCACACCGAAGAGATGGGAACGGAGAGTCGCGGCCCTAATTAAGCCATTTTAAATATAAATCTTCATCATATTTACGTAACTCGGGTAAATGCTGCTGTTGTGTACATTTATTGACAGGTATGTGTTGTTATAACCCTGTTATAATAACACTATGCTTGGTTTTCCGCTGTTTGTTTTTGGGCAGTAATTTGTGCCTGCAGAGTTATTAGCGTGCTAGCTAACATGCTAGTTGAGTCGATTAGCCGAACGCAAATATAAATGCGCGTGTAATTACACACAACACTTGTAAATTAAACATCTTTCCTACTCTAAAACAACATGAATGAATTTACGGCTACATTTGGGCAGTACTCTAAGACTCAGTGTGGCTTGTTTTGCTGTTAAATTAAAGCTATTTGGCGAGCTAACCAGCTAGCCGATACTGGAAATTACGTTTTGAACGCTTGCACGTGATTAATCCTGTTTTATCACACTAATACAATGTAGAATATATTGAATCTGTTCTATACAATTCATATGCTTAAAAAGCCACGTGACTTCTTATACAAATTAAAGTTTTCTGTCATGTTTATCCAGAAATGCAGTATAACTCGCTTTTTTATATATAGTTTTTCTTGTTTAGTTTAACTGTTTTTAAATGTCATTCACGCAGCGTTTTGTATACTGCAGGGATAACTTCAGTTGGTAAAAGACCCAGGGGCCCGGGCCTCAGTCCGCGGTCTTGAGTTGAACAGCCATCCGACATCAGAGCGAGCGAGTCGGTGTGATTAGCAGAGCCCGTCTGCACATCATGGGCGACAGCAGAGGTGAGATTGTTTTGATTTTATATCTACATGTGGCTCCACGTTTGTGCAGTGATTTACACTTAGAACTGCAAGCCTAGATCTGAACTGCACTGCTTAATTTACGTGTTAAGGATATGAATGACACTGTGATTTGTATATAATCAGTGGATTGAGACGTAAAGGTTGATACTCCTGTAAAGTGTATACATTGGTTTGCAAGTGTTTCATGATTGTTTTGTTTATATATGTTTAAATAGCTTAGTTTCATTATTAGTGTATGGTAACACTTTATTTTAGTGCCTGTTACATGTATTTACTATATTAATAGCAGTAATAAATGTGTAATTACATGCAGCTAACCCTGACCCAAATCCTAACTCTATATTAAATACGTTGTTAATTGATATCACCTTAAAATACCTTGAAGGTGTTTTAAGGTGAAGACACTATAAAATAAAGTGTAACCCATGTTATTTAGCATCTATCCAAGATAAATAAGTAGTTTGTGTTCTCACTTTTTATGCAATGCATAAGTATGATCAAGGCTACAAATAATTTATTTTTAGATAATTGACATTTAACTTTCTGAAGCTAAATTCACTGCATGAGACAAAGCTTGACAATGTGCTAATTTAAAAAATAGCAGATATTTAAATTACAAAAGCTGACATTCTGATTGGCCACACCGAATGTAATTTGTATAATTTTAGGTTCGTTCTGATCCATAAACCCTACCTTTCCTCACAGATTCTCGTAGTCCAGACAGTTCATCCGTTTCCTCGCCACCATCAGGTCAGCGTTCGCCCCCGTTGGCCCCTTCAGCCGCAGCCATGACTTCCCTGCCACCCATCACTTCGGCTGTGAACAGCCCCATCAGCAGCATGGGCTCACCCTTCTCAGTCATCAGCTCCTCTCTGGGTTCTCCTTGCCTTCCTGGAACTCCCTCAGTAGGCTACGGCCCCATCAGCAGCCCACAGGTGAGCACTTTCATGTTATCAATCTGTGAAAATGACTAAAACGCTGTATTATGCATGGCAGGCCAGTAGTTGGCGACGTCACATTGTAAAGAAACACTACACACCTGTAGACTGAACACGTAATACGCATAATGTCACCGGCCAAAATGCATAAAAACGCTGTTGTGTAAAAGCCTGCTTGACAGATTTCTGATCTTTTTGTACTGGGTACATGACATTTTAATAAAATAATGTAGATTTAGGACAAAAGCTGAAAAGTAGTTAAATTTGCATTAATATCTTAGTTATCATCAACATCTTAATGTACACTACAGTTCAAAAGTCTGGGGTCAGTAAGTTTTTTTTTTCTTTTATTCACCAGGTATGCATTAAATTAATCAAAAGTGACAGTAAAGACATTAAAATATTTTTCAAATAAGTATTACAGTTTCCTCAAAAATATTAAAGGGATAGTTCACACAAAAATGAAAATGACCCCATGATTTACTCACCATCAAGTCATCCTAGGTGTATATGACATAACTCGGATTGTATTCGTCTGAAAGAAGAATACAATCTGAGTTATATTAAAAAAGTCTTGGCTAATCCAAGCATTGTAATGTTAGCTAACTTGTAACTTCCGTCGGAAAGTCGTACGCAAGTCGACTTGCTCTAAAAGAGTAACCTCTGACGTGATGTATAGAAGCATTGCAAGCTTTGATGCCTCTCGTGGATAGTGCTGGGCAACAAACTCAAGCCCCTCTTCTCTTATATCGAAATCCTTCTTCCTCTTACCGGTGACTGGTGTTTTGTTTTGCTCTATCCTCTGCTCTTCTGCATACGCATACGTCAAGGGTTACTCTTTCTCTGTAAATCGATGCGTACAGCAGTTATTTTAGTCTATAAAGTTTTAAATATGTATTTTTTTTCTTACATAAACACACCAATTCGCTTCAGAAGGTCTTTATTAACCCCCGAAGCCATGTGGTGCAGTTATATGATGGATAGATGCACTTTTATGGACTTGAAAAATGACCCAACAGTCACTGCCATTATAAAGCTTGGATTAGCCAGGACCTTTTTAATATAACTCTGATTTTATTTGTCTGAAAGAAGAATGTTATATACACCTAGAATGGCTTGAGGGTCAATCATGGGCTAATTTTCATTCTTGGTTGAACTAACCCTTTAAGTAGCACAACTGTTTTCAATATTGATAATAAATATTTCTTGAGTAGCAAATCAGCATATTGGAATAATTTCTGAAGGATCATGTGACACTGAAGACTTGAGCAATGATGCTGAAAATGTAGCTTTGCATCACAGGAATTAAATTACATTTTAAAATATATTAAAATAGTGAACCGGTGTATTAATTTGTAATTATAGTGGCTTTCACACTGGGTAGTTCTAGGTTCTATAGGAACTAGCTACTAGGGTGGTTCCCTAAGAACTAAATGTTCCCCTAGGGCCGTTTTCCTGGTTGCATTCGCACCGCCAGTAGGAACTCTGAAGTGATGTAAGCCGCGCTGTTGTTGTGTTGTTGTGACTTTTATTTTGACTGCACTGGGGACATTTATTTTGACAGTGCTGACAACACTAGAGCCTGAGCACACAGTTTTCACATTCTCTGTCGTCTTTAGTTTACGATCAGTTTAACAGTCCTGTCTAATATGTTATTAGATAGAACTGTTATTCAAAGAAGGTAGACAGTATATGAAAAAGTATTAGTGTTTGCTGTGTATTTAATGCTGTCGCTAGCTGAGCAGAAATTCATAATCATGTTATGCTTGGTCCCCTCAAAGTTGCGTTGGTTTTTCTCCTTAGCGTAAAGGTTAAGAGGTCCATCTATCACTGTTTTACATGTTTGTGGAGTAAATATATAGACTATAATAATTTTTGGGTGAACTATGCCTTTAATATTTCACTGTTTTTACTGTATTTTTGTCCTATAAATGCAGCCATGATGAGCATTAGAGATTTATGATATTTAGAGACTATTTAAAACATCTTTCAAACCACAAAGTTTTGAACGGTATTGTACAGTGACTAGCAATATGTAGCTGGACCTGCAAAAAATTTCAAGGTTTGGTTGAGCAATTTTTTTTTTTCAAATTCCCAGTTTATTTACAGAGGTTATTTGAGTGTTTCGCTCTAAAATGTTAATCTTTAACAGACCATCTGGTATTTTGCCCTTAATTTTCAAAGTCTCTCAGGTAGGTTTCTGTTGATCTGAACTGATTTTTTTATTTATCTTTTAGTCTAAATTTTAGTTTTAACAAAACAAAATATCATAGTGGATTTGGTCATTTAGCGTCCCTCACTCCACAAGCCTTTTTGCGCCCCTCCTCATCACTGCATTTCTGCTTCACAGATGAACATGTTTCCCAGAAACACAGAGGTGAGACCTTGTACCCTCTCTCAGTTCCTGACTCTCTCCTACTCTCCTCTCATGCAAATGTCTTCTTCTTTTTACTGTTGCTCATACATTTTGAAATGTAGCTCTTTTTGGATGATTTCTTGGATGCATTACGTCTTTTGCAAGGTTGTGTTCAAATGGCATCAAAATGCAATCAAAATAAGATTCTTAATGATTGATCATCTTCCACTTGTGTTCAAGTTGATTTGTTGAAATGGTGTTTGAATGATTTGGGGAGAAATGTCTGGTTGTGATCAGTTAAGCGCTAATCAGGCATGTGTTACTGACCATAAGAAATTAAAAATTTTTTTTTTTTTTAACCTTGCAATTTGATTTTTGTTTATCACTAACAAAAAATGGGAAGTGTTCATTTTATTTAATTAAAATATTTCTTTTGTCTCTTTTTCTGCCACGTCATCTCTTTCTTCACCCTTCTCAGATCAACTCCACTGTGTCCATGTCAGGCCTGCACGCTGTCAGCAGCTCTGATGACGTGAAACCGCCCTTCGGTTTGAAGCCACTGTCCAGCCACAGCCCAGGACCTATGGTCTCACAGAAACGTTTGTGTGCCATCTGTGGGGATCGCTCCTCTGGTACGTCACTGATAAACACTAATCCTAACTAATCTAAAAACTGAAACTGTCATTCCAGTGTCGTTCCACTGTCATATAGTGAATCTAAATATGGTACAGTATCATCAGTCAGGAGTAATGAGAATGTTTATTATTGACACCGTTTAAATTAGGGCTGGACAATTAATCGAAAACGAAACTCAGAACCTCTAACCCACATAATTTTCCTATGTCAGTTATTTAGTTCAATATGACGGTCCCGGTTCAAGGTTCGGCTTTCTCAAGCCAACGTCATAGTTAGTATTCATCAATTATTTTAAAATGACAAAGATAAGAAATGTACTCTTTCATTCGAAAAAAATATCTCAACTTTAACAACCTTGTTAGTGAACTAAAGTAAAACCCAATGCTAATAGGGAACCTGCAAAGGATTAGTTGTGTTATTCTAGTCAGAATAAAAATGAACCCACCATTCAAGTAATTGCTGTCACCGAATTGCCGCTAATTGGAACGTTCCCCTCTTGCACCTCGCTTTTAAATCGCAAATGAAAAAGTCAAAGTAAAATGTCCATTGCCGAATGGTACGTGTCCACTGGCGCGAAGCAGAAAGAGCACTTTATGTTCATTCCTATGGAAACTTGAACTTTGGATTGAACTTCAGCAGATGGGCTTGCCTCTTTTTCTACATGCCTTAATTGCTGACATGTGATTTGCTGATTAGATATTTGCTAGGGGTGTAGCGGTACATCGTATACAGAGATATTGCGACATAAAAATGCAACAGTATGTATCGTTGATGTAGCGATATGATCATTTAAATCACATTTAGTTAGTATGATTATTCAAAGCGTTTTGGATGGTTTATTCTTATATGTATAGTGCATTAATAGCAGGAGAGGCAGAACATAGCGAGCACCAGGAGACTGTGTGTGCATGGTGTGAGAACGGCATGAGGAAAAAAAAAGTTAATGGAGTTTCAGTGACATTACTATATTAAACTATATATAATGTTGAATATAATGTATTGTAATGTAATGGGGGAATAGTTGTGTGCCCTGATAATAATATAATAACACTAATATTATTTAAATAATAATAAAAACATCTCTTCTTTATTTTGGCTTAAAATATCACGATAAATATCGTATTGTGAGTTTAGTATTGCGATTGTATCGAATCGTGACACAAGTTGTATTGTTCCCCTTAAAACCATACTACTAAGCGTGTGTATTCATATGACTCCACCCTATCCAGTCAGCGGCATGGAGGAGATCTGTCAATTAACCTCCTAATCAACTAACCTAAACTGGCCTCATGTCTCTTCTGTCCAGGCAAGCACTATGGCGTGTACAGCTGCGAGGGCTGCAAGGGCTTTTTCAAGCGCACTGTGAGAAAAGACCTGAGCTACACATGCAGAGACAATAAGGACTGTCTGGTGGACAAACGCCAGAGGAACCGCTGCCAGTACTGCCGCTACCAGAAGTGCCTGGCCATGGGGATGAAGAGAGAGGGTAAGAACCAGAACTGCCTGTCCCACCTAACACATACACATACTACAGACCCAATATGAGTTCCACTGAAGGGTAGGGATGTAACGATTCACTCAACTCAAGATGCGATACGATTCACGATACTAATTTCATGATGCTATTTTCTTACGATTTTTTTAAACAAAATTATTTAAGACAAATTTCAAAATGAAAGTGTCCGTTTATTTCTCTGACAAAATTCTGCATATTTCTTTGTAAAATTTGAATATATATTTTGTCATATAATAACTCAATTGAAATTTTAAAACAAATCCTCAAAAAGTCCCTTCAAGGAGATCTTCCAGTGGTGTTTTCTTGGGAGGAGGTTGTTTTAGCTTCTTCACCCTCATCCTGCACTGAGGAAGAGCAGAAATAAAAAGACTAGGTAAAATTTAAGTACAACAGTGACAGGGGTTTCACGTTGTTAGAAAGGCAAGATTTTAATTGTAATTTGTATAATTCCACTTGCAAGAGTTACAATTAAAGAGTTAGAAAAATAATTTCTCCTTCAGTCTGTGGGATACATCCTCGTGCTGGTTTTTCTCTTGATGAGGAAGGGCCTGGAATCCATTTACAACAGCAGAAAACAGTCTTTTCACAGTGTCTTTCGCTGTGAAAACACTGATGCACCTTGTGATCTCCATAGCAATTGCCCTCGACGCCACGAGTGGGGCTGCAAATCCACTGGTCAGTGTGGTTTGGCCTATTATCTTTTGCATGCAGACGGAGGTGACTGGAGCCTCTCACTGTAGTGATTATTAGTCTACACCTCCGATTTGAACGAGTCAACATAAGCTATGCGCTTGCCGTCGCCATGCTTTTGTTTGATGGCGGGTGCACTCGCGCCCAACTTTCATATCAATGAACTGAAAACATTTGCTTATTTCACTCTTCTTCGCGCCACTGTGCACACACGGTCCGTAACGCTAGCTACAACTTGCTCGTTGCTTGCTTGTAAAGTGAGGCTGTTTAAAATGTGTATTGCGATTCGTTTAACATCTCAACCGACTTGAATCAGCACACATTTGTATCGATTTTCAACGGGCTCCGACTGAATCGTTACATCCCTACTGAAGGGATAACACTAGAGCAGGGATGGGCAAGCTCGGTCCCTGCACTAGAGGTAAGGAGTAGTGATCGACTAATAAGGGGTTCAGTGTCTGATGCCAGTGTTTCCTTCCCTTATAAATGTCCCTACATTTAATAGTCAATTGTTTGTAAATTAGACTGCATTGGTCAATGTCTATGTTTATAACTTAATGCAATATAAAGACTTGGGTGAAATATTCTTTGCTGTGAGGCAGGAAACAGACTGATAGTAATATCTAGACTTTTGTGTGGTTGGTAGACAATAAAGCACTAAAATATTATGTACAATTGAACGGAAATAGGGATTTACCCAAAAATGCAGAAATGTAATTTTATTTATTTTGCTTTTATATTTTATTTATTGTCCAATATATTGGTCTATCACTAAGGAGAGCGAAAGCTGGACTTTGTAGAATTAAGCCAGACAGATAGACAGTAATGACAAGACAAGGTATTGCAGACATGTAGATTTCATAAGTCATATACATCACGGCACAAACCAGAGAGGAGAGGAGAGGGGGAGGGAGGGCTGTTGTCACCACTAACACCTGTCCCCCTCTCTCCCTCTTTTGTTTCCTCTCGTTCTCTCTCTTCCTCCCTCTCCTTCTGTAGTGGTCCAAGATGAACGTCAACGATGTAAGGAGAAAGCAGGGAGGGAGGGAGGGAGGGAGGGTTGGTCATGTGTGTGTGAATGTGGGAATGGTGAAAGGATTGCTCAGTAGGCTATTAGTCACGGCCATTAAAGGGGTAATGTCATTTTTTTTTTTTTTTGAGATCCACTTGAAAATATGAAAATATTTTCTTAAAGTGTTTATTTATTTATTATTTATGGTAAGAGTCTGACTGAAATGAGACTGAAATGATTAGTTTCAATAAATTCTTTATTATGCTAAGCGAGCAACTTTTCAGCTCTGAATTTACAGTTTTCATAGTGCATCAAACTGTTTGAATCAATAGGTCAAAGGAAACTTGATTCCACATGATATGACCCCTTTAAATGACATGATGCAGCAAAAAATTGTAGTCGTGAGAATGTTGTTTTGAATTTGTGCAATAAGGGACCTTTGTAGCTTTTACTGGGTCATTGAAGAAAGAATGTTGCTGGATGACTTCAGTGTGTGAATGAATGTGTTGAAAACTAACCAGGAACTACATGTATCTGTATATCTCTGTGTCTCTCTATACCTCTTCTCATCTATACCGCTTTCCCTATTCACTACCCCTTCTCTCTTTTCATTTTCCTTTTCCCTTCATGTTAATCTCTCTCGCACTGTCCTCTGTTCTATCCTTCATCTCTGTTTCCCCGTCTTGGTCCTTTTCTTCATTTCCCTGTGTGCGATGCAGCCGTTCAGGAGGAACGTCAGAGGAACAAGGAGCGGGAAGGAGAGGTGGAGTCCACCAGCGCCGCAAATGAAGAGATGCCGGTGGAGAAGATTCTGGAAGCCGAAATGGCCGTGGAGCAGAAGACTGAGCTGCATGCGGATGGCAGCTCAGGTGGAAGCTCTGTAAGTAACAGATAAGCATGTTAGAATTATCTTCAGTGTCAGGATTATCTGTTACGTGATCCAGACATTTAAGGTAATTGGGCTCTAATTGTAGCGTCCCAATGACAGTAAGCTGGTGGACTGATTAAATGAGGAAGTTGCATAAAGCCAGCCATTCATATTAGAGCTTTCCGTTTTGATAAAGCTTGTGACATTTTTTGACATGCAATATGTATGAGATGGACTGCATGTATATTTAGCACGATCTTCAGATTTTAAAGAGAGGACCTATTATACTTTTTTACATTTTCAACTTTCTTTAGTGTAATGTTGCTGTTTGTGCATGAAAAATGTCCACTCCAAAGGGAATTATTCTCTATATCAGTGCACACTGTTTCTGAACTCCCTGAAACCCCACAATTGTAGTGATGAGTTTTCTTCCAGGAACGTGCACGTCACAATATTTCACATTTAAATAATT
This sequence comes from Paracanthobrama guichenoti, assembly GCA_018749465.1. NCBI lineage: Eukaryota > Metazoa > Chordata > Actinopteri > Cypriniformes > Gobionidae > Paracanthobrama > Paracanthobrama guichenoti. Next base: position 7,292,911 of record CM031961.1, on the reverse strand, counting down.
CCTACCTAAGGCATAGGCAAAAAGTTGGGGGGGAGGGTGAGGCTTGGTTGCCTTAGTAGTGTGTTGATGGATTGCTTCCTGTACTCCTCAGTTGTAAGTCGCTTTGGATAAAAGCGTCTGCTAAATGCATAAATGTAAATGTGTTGAAACTCGTTTTGGTAAGTGGCATGACATTTTCGAAAAACATGCTCAAAACATTTTCCTATCAAAACACACTGGTCCAGCTAACCAATCAGAAAAGGCACTCAAAGTGCTTTACATATAGAAGGGGGGAATCTCCTCAACTGACAGCAGCCGTATTGCGCCAGAGCGCCCACCACACACCAGCTTATTGGTGGAGAAGAGTGATGAAGCCAATCGTGTGTGTGTGTGTATATGGGGATGATTAGGAGGCCATGATGGACAGGGGCCAATGGGCAAATTTGGTCAGGATGCCAGGGTTACACCTCTACTCTTTATCGAAGGACAAGGGATTTTTAATGACCATCCCTTCACTATACTGGGCTGTTAGGACCCACACAGACCACAGGGTGAGCACCCCCTGCTGGCCTCACTAACATCTCTACCAGCAGCAACCAGTTGGTCTCCCATCTAGGTACTGACCAGGCTCAGCACTTCTTAGCTTCAGTGGGAAACCAGTCTCGGGCTACAGGGTGATATGGCTGCTGGTAGAGACAGGAATTAAACAGGGTTGCAGTTCTCAAAGGCATAATGTGCAAAGATCGATGAGACCTTTGGTGGCAATGATTCTACGATCTACATAGGCTTACGATGCTTTTGAGAAAAGCAGCCCAGAGTGTTACAAACAGACTGGGAAGAGAGGTGCTGCAACAAGGTAAAATATAGGAAAACTAGTGTTTTTTTAACATTAAAACATGAAAATATATTCTAGTAGACCCCATTGTAAAAGGGCATAATATGGCCTCTTTCAAATACAGATTCTTACTGCTATATAACTCGGGTTGGGTATCATTTGGGTTTTATATGATACTGGTGCCAAATCGATACTTTTAAAACGGTACCGGTGCCTGAACCGATACTTAAAAAAATTTTTTTTTTTAAAAAGCCACAATAGAATGGTGGATGACATTAAAGAATGATATGACATTTTAAAAATAATCTAAAGTATACTAAAATATAAATAAATACAAAACACAACAAATTTGCTTAACAAATTCATAATAAAACCTAAACCACCAAACCCAAGTACAATAGGCCTAATTTAATACTAAATAACAGTAACAGTACTAATAACAGCAAAGTAGTCTGTATTTTTGGTGTGCTACAAACCAGCTTCAAGTTTCAGCAAATTTTTTGCAGAAATATGGTCTGATTGCCTTCTCTGGCTAAATATTTTAGAATGCATCGCCTTATTATTTCCATGGTGACACGCCATGCTTCTCACGTGACACCGCTGTCACAATAGTGCTGTATGACAGATGTATCGCTTTTATTTAGTTTTTCTTTTTTTATTCAAAATATACACCATCTTGTTAACTGTGTCATGAGCTATCTGATATTCTATTTTTCAAATATGAATGTGTTTTTGTCATTTAAAACCTTTTATGATAATATGTTAGTTGATCTATAATGTGCGATGGGCGCCGCCATGTTAGTTTGCGCTGCAATTCTGAGAATCGAATCTGTCTGTTCATCCACGTCTCACGAAATGACTGGTGAAGTGACTGGTGAACTGGGAGAAGAATAGAGTAAGCCATATAGTTAACTATACAATGTGTATCTGACATAAATAAGACACATAGTCAAATTATAACTGAAATGATTGTTATTGGCGCTTCCATAGACATCTCTGTGTATTTTACAAACTATAATGAGGCACCAAAATCACAGTTACTGTGTCTAACCCTATGTATAACATCAAAAAGACTAGTTTGATGTTACTGATTTAGTTTCATTCCCTCTGCTGCTTACTACTTCCCCATAATACTTTATTTTTCCCTCTCCACAGCCAAACGACCCAGTCACAAATATCTGCCAGGCAGCTGATAAACAGCTGTTCACTTTGGTGGAGTGGGCAAAAAGGATCCCTCACTTCAGTGAGCTGTCTCTGGATGACCAGGTCATTCTGCTGCGTGCAGGTAAACCTGTTTGCCTCTGTCTTTTTGTCTCTGAATAAACTTTTTTTCATGTTTTATTAAAACATTTAATAATATAAATCTGCAAACTGTATTTTTAGTGATGCCCCTGTTAGCAAACACTTTTATTGAACCCCACTCATCTTTTGCTGCTATCATTTGTCTGTCAGGCTGGAATGAGCTATTGATTGCATCATTCTCTCATCGCTCCATCACGGTGAAGGATGGCATTCTGCTGGCCACTGGCCTCCACGTGCACAGGAACAGTGCTCACAGTGCTGGGGTGGGAGCCATCTTTGACAGGTAATAGTCATGTCTCATGACTGCAGACTTCCAAGATGCACATACATTTTAAAACTGCGCTTAAAAAACATATGCGCTCAATCGATGAGGATAAAATTGTTATTCGATAAGAAGACATAAACTATGATGGAAACGCATTTACCGATTAAATCTTTGGATGCGCAACAAAAAGCTTATGTGACTTTGCCTCACAGTAGATGTGATTTGTTAACTGGACTAACCAGCGGACCAATTTCATTGTACAGCATCTCAGTTGTTGGTTTGATCATTCTGAAATGCCTGAGCCAAAGTTTGTCATGAATGAATGACTCTTGCATTAGATTGCTTTCACATGCTTGTGTTACCAAACACCAGCATCTGAATGCAAGATAACATGACAAAGGTTTATTGCATTTCATCTGCACACTCTGAGATGCAAGTTATTTATGATGTAGGAAAAAGAGCCACAGTGGCTTCTCCAATTGCATCAACTTCCATTTTTATTACAGATATTTTGCGCCGATTTCCCAGCAAGTGACAATTTTTGTTCTCACATGGGATGAATTGTTTTCTCACATGGGATGAATGTGCAATGTTTTTTGCGATATTCCTATTTTACGTTATGAATAGTTACATTGCATTATAAAAAGTTATAAATTCACAACTTTGGATGGAAACATATTCACATTGCACATTCATTTAGCTGGAATCAGACATTGTTAATGGGACTTAAAGGGTTATTTCACCCAAAAATTAAAATTCTTAATTACTCCCAAACCCGTAAGACCTTTTTTCATCTTCGGAACACAAATGAAGATATTTTTAATCGGAGACCTCTCTTACCCCTCCATAGACAGCAATGTAATTAATACTTTTCAAGGTCCAGAAAGGTAAGAAAAAACATAGTTAAAATAGACCACGTGACAACAGTGGTTCAACCTTAATGTTATGAAGTGAAGCGCAAAAAACAAAGAAATATAATGCAGTTTATGTTGTAAATAGAGTACAGCACTTTCAGAGTGCTACAACAGAACGCCTGCTTACTATTGGCCGATGCTGTTCACGTGAGCACCACAACGCATGTGTGTGACGCTGACGCAGGAGCTAGCCAATGGTGAGCCGCCGTTCTGCCATAGCGCTTTGAAAGCGCTTTACTGTGTAAACTACCATGTAGACTGCGTAGTAGACTTGACACAGACAAGAAGAAATCAGTGAATAAAGTTATTTCTGTTTGTTTTTTGCGCACAAAAGTATTCTCGTTGCTTCATAAAATTAAAGTTGAAACACTGGAGTCACACGGACTATTTTAACGATGACTTTACTGCCTTTCTGAGCCTTGAAAAAAGTGGTAATTGCATTGCTGTCTATGGAGGGATCAGAGAGCGCTCAGATTTCATAAAAAATATCTTCATTTGTGTTCTGAAGATAAATGAAGGTCTTACGGGTTTGGAACGACATGAGAGTCATTAATGACAGAATTTACATTTTTGGGTGAAATAACCCTTTAATGACAGATCTGTGTTACATTTGTTAATATTACTCAATTCTTTGCTTTTCTTGAATCATTTCTTGTTGCAATTATGTAAAGTTGTGCATGTGACCTGCTTTGCTTATGTGTGAAAACGAATAGAAATAGTTTATTGAATCATTTGTGGTAAACCTGCGCTCATAATACTTAACAGCTTTGATTCTTGCTTTTTATGACACATTTAAGGCTGCAAAGGTGGTTGGATTTTCCTGCGTCATGACAAAGAAAAATACCTTTTACCTCCCAACAGCCTGCCTCCTTGACGCTGCTGTATATAGTGTGCTTTTTTAGAATGACACCGCACAACAGACAGGACATGCACATACATGCAAACACCTATATGTGCACCAACGCTCTCCTCTGCTTATAGTCTCAACACACTCCCATTTACATAATCATTACAGGCACACATATGAAGTGTGCTCTGTCATGTAATCTGCTGTTTATTACAGCAATTGTTTATTCTAAGCAACAAATTTAGCACATTTCTCCCCAAGACTTCTGAAGACTCCATATTTTGTCTTTGTCTTATGCAAATCCAGGAATAATGAGCTACAGGCTGTTGTTTAAAATTAGCTCATTCTAGATGTGCTGTGCTACAGTTTGTTGTGACGCCCATATGAAATTGTCTTTTGTTGCCATTCATCTTGTCATAATGTCTCTGCTTCAGAAATGAGCCTCCCTGTCCTTGTGCTTCACTGTCCATCTCACCTGAATTTTTGCAGCGCTTCATTGTCATCCCATTGGTGCCATGTGATGTGTGCAAATGCTTCTTGCTTTGCTTTGTTGGCTCATGCTTTAGATGCTATTTAACCCTCTGTGCAAAATCTGATGTGTCTTCAAAATCATTTGATGTGCATTTTAAGCAATTAAGGCATGCTGAGTAATATAGTGCATAATGATACCATAACTAAACGAATGAACTGTTATATTCCACAACAACAACAATTTTATATTTTTTCCTTCAGGGCTCAACAGTGATTTTGTTTAATTTTTTACTTTTGTTCAGATATTTACAGGCTGCATTACCAAAAATCTGAAATTAAAGTAAAATTATTTTTTTCAATCAACATTTTTCATAGTTTTAGTTTTATATTTAGTATTAATAGATTTTTTAAAATTTACAGTAGCTAGATATTATTTAGTTATATTTATTACATTTATTTTAACTGATTTTAACTAATGCTCACCAGATTTTGGTGAGGTTTGCAAAACATCAATGCTCAACTGTTTGCATGACTTGAATTTCCATGTACATGATTCAATCGTTGAAGTGTCCATCCTTATTGTTGAGCCCTGGTCTTATCCTGTCAAAGATTTTTTTTTGTTGATCATGTTATGTTGTATTTGTTCTGTGCTGGGAATTGTCATTTCAAGCTTCATTGCCGCCAACCCATGATCCGTCTGCCTTCCTTTCAACAAGAGCCTGTAGCTTGTTACTCTTTGAACTGGGCCTACCGCCAACATACGTGGAGTCTTAACGTCTCTGCCTGGGCCTTTCTGGAGTGGGGAGATATTATATAACTATGATATGTGTAATGACATTTTAATAACACATTGTGATTAAACACACAGGGAGAGTGCGCACAATGCAGAGGTTGGGGCCATATTCGACAGGTAATGACACTCCGCCACACGCCATAAACAAACAGCAGCAGTCAGAAAAGCCTGTAGCTTGAGAGTTTATTTTGGATAAAATTATGTCTGGGGCTGTTTGGGGCAGGTAAAGACCAAACTGACCTTGTGTATGAGTGTCTGTGTGATTGAATGCTTTGCTTGGACTCACAATGTTAGTAAGAGTGACTGATGTTTTACGTGGCATGCTCTGTTTTTAAAAAGTTAATTTCTGATTGTTCTTTTTGTCCTGTTAAGATGAAATCTGTTTTATTTTATAAATAATATATTTTTGTTCTTTTGTATATTTTGAAGTGGCTATGAAAACAGCTCCACTAAGCTTTTTCTGTTGCCTCATTGTGATTTGTTGTACGTCAGAAATTAACCTAATTCTTCTTTTTTTTTTCTCCCCCCCCACCTTTCCCTTTCCCATGCTCCTCCCTGCCCCCATTTTTGTGGCATCAGGGTGCTGACGGAGCTGGTGAGCAAGATGAGAGACATGCAGATGGATAAAACAGAGTTAGGCTGCCTGAGAGCCATCATCCTCTTCAACCCAGGTCAGTCCACAAAGACATAAACATTCAATTAATATTCGTTCATACTAAGGAAATAAAGATTTGAACAATCAATTTAACCACAAACTTCCCAGAAATGTTTATAACCAATACCCAATACCAAGCGTTATCGGTGCATCTCTAGTTCATACTCAGTTTCTATTCAACCAAAATCCAAACTTAGAATAAACTAAGAGTGTAATTGTGTAAGCGAAACAAGCGAGTAAAATATTGCCGTATATCACAGTTTTAAATCACTACATACCTTTTGTTATTTTTTCTGATTCTGATTTTACTCCTACTGTTCCTGACCTTCCTGATGACAGCTTTTTGTTTTATGTGTGTTGTGCAGATGCAAAGGGATTGTCGAGCCCAAGTGAAGTGGAGTTGCTGAGAGAGAAGGTCTATGCATCACTGGAGGCTTATTGTAAACAGAGATATCCTGACCAGCAGGGCAGGTAACAGCACATGTTTTTTCACTTTTCAGAAGTAAAATCCCATTTACAGTCTTCATAGTGAAAAAAAGTGGGTGATCAATGCTGGGGTTCTTTATGTTGCTAATATTGCAGTTTCTCTATATTTCACTTGGTTTTCAGGTTTGCCAAGCTCCTTCTCCGGCTGCCAGCGCTTCGCTCTATTGGCTTAAAATGCTTGGAGCACCTGTTCTTTTTCAAGCTGATTGGAGACACCCCAATCGACACCTTCTTAATGGAAATGCTTGAAGCGCCTCATCAGCTGACCTAACCTGGACCGGCCTTGATCCAGTTCAATCCGGTTTGCACCAGGGTATCGCAGTCCCCCCTGGACTCTGAGGCTTTACTGTGTCTCACTTCCCATTAACACCTTTCCCCACAATTTGTTCCTACACGTTCTTCATGCCGCACCTTCAAACCAGTACAGCCCCGAAAAAAGACTCTTAAGCTGTCTGAAAAAAACAAACTTGTTTTCCATGTAACGTTTTACACAGTGTAAGCTGTCCGGAGAGATCTTATTTTTCAAATTCCTTGGAGGTTCTAAATCATAAGCTTCAATTTAAAGACTTCGGCTTCCAGTTTTAGAACTCTCGTATTGATTCTAGAGATCTCTGTGTGTCGTTTTGGTTTGTATGTTACTCTGAATGCACGAACTGTACTTCTTTTTTGTTCGTCATTACAGTTAGACAGCCCATCGGCTGAATTTACATTGCATGTGTGACCGGGGTGAGAATCCGGCGAGCCCTTTGGCTGGTACGAATCAAGTCGCGGCAGACCTGCCTCTTTGTTTTTGACTGTGGAATACTGCTAACTGCTATCTTTGGGATTTTTACCTTGAAATCCTACTTTGTACTGTACTCATGAAATGAGTCTGATTTATAAAAGGCATTGGAAATTCTCGGCCTGCTGCATCTGGCCCATATGAAATGCAGGCCAGGGTTTTACATTTGTGAATAAATGTATGCAGGTTTTTTTGAACATGAATTTTTTATCATGTTCTAAGGAGGGCCTAAAGGCACAGAATAATTCTCGCAGGAAAATCCTGCTTTTGTTTGGCGGCAATAGGATGGTCAACCTTGTTTTTCTTGGTTTGTGTTGTTTTTAAATGAGCAAATAGATTGGTATATGTTTTGGTACCTTCTAGAGGACCTTATACTGTTGCCATTTCAGAATTCCCCAAAATGTTCTTTTGATCCATTTCTTCACCAATTCCTCAAATGGGAACCAAATCCACACCATACCCCCCAAAAGATAAATATTTATAAAGTGTGTGTGTGTGTGTGCTGTGTAGTATGTCCAACCACTTGTCCTTTCCACGTGATCGGTGTAGAAGGCCTTTTTCTTTTGTGTTTATGAAATCAGCTTGTCATCAGGCTCCTTTGGAATGAACTGGTATTAATTTTGACATAGTAAACAACAAAGGTGATTCTGGTTTGTGTATAGGCTGGAATACTCTACACAACTTGTGCACAGATTTTTGCCCTGGTTTACAGTCTGGAAGAGTCTACGTTAGTTGCCGATTTTTGGACAGTCAGTGTTGACCGATTTCACAGAAAACCGTGTAGTGTATGATGGGCACAGACTGATTCCATCTAGTTGGAGAATATCAAATTCTGATATTTGAACGCATCTTGTTTTCATTTGACATGCATCTCCTAGCATGCAAGAAACAATGTTTCCGCATGAGTTGATGCCCTGTTTTTCTCAGTAAAAAGTCGGCAAGTGTATGATGCCTAGTGTTTTAAAATCTGTTCCAGTTTTAAAGGTAGTGCAGTGTGTATTCCAGCTTTAATGTGTTGCAGTAGAATCACCTTCGACATTCCACCTGTACAGGTTGCCTCCCTCATAGCAACTCTCTGAATTATTCAACAGGGACTGAGGGACTAGGGTCATGTAAGAATTTTGCATTTAATCTGAAAGGTCTAAGTGTCAAAACCAGCATCCACTACAATCTCTATGCATTTATGTGAAAACGTTTGTATAGACTGAAATTGAAAGAGCGTCAGAGAAGGAATTCAGGCCATTAAACAAGATCCAGAAAATGCACCAGTATTGATGGTGGGTACTATTTTCATATATACCTGTTAGTTTTTGTGGCTCAAACCAAGTAATTTTAGTCAAGAGACTTGAGATCAAATACTGACAGTGTTTGAAGTTTTATAGAGAAAATTATCTAGAGATTGCAAATGGTCCCACCAGTTTTGGTGCTAATAATGACAACGGTTAGGCATAAATGTTGACACCAAAATAGAAACACAGCAGTGATTAAAATATGCAATTTCTCTAATAAGCTTGAATTTGATATGCCAATTTTTTGTTTAATACACCATCTTCTGCATAACTATTTCAATTGTAGTATCCAGATTTTATATATCCATAAGGTGCTTAATTTTCCAGTTGAGAGTATAGTCATGCTGAAATCGGTCAGAATGAACATCAGATAAGATCATTCTCAGATGTTTTTAACAATCGATGGATTGTACTGTAATCCATAATATGTTAGCCATTGACATGTGACTGAATCCAGACTTCCATTTATAGCTTTGGTTCTCTGTGACTAGTGTTTCCTCCTAGCTTAACTTCCCAGTTTGTTTTGTTAGGGCCAGTGGTAGGACGAAGAGTTTTGAAGTCTTTTCAATGTGATCAACGACTGACCTCTGGTCCTATAAATTTGGCTTCCTCAAAGAAGAGGTTCTGTATTTTCTTGCGTGTTTGGTCAATCCAGGTTCCATTTATCCAGGAATTAAAGCTAATTCAGTTGATGTTGATGGTCTGCTCTATATCTGAACAGTGGGAAGGCTCATTTGATTGTGTGCTTGTGATTTCATGTGGGCGCCTTGAGCTTTGCCACCCTATAGGGTGTAGGTGTGTATGAGTGTGTTTGCAGCATTGCAGAAAAAATCCTATGTGAAAGATGCATACAAGAGTCGTCATGTGGTAAAAAATCTTCACCGTATTTCCTTGAAATGGAGTGCAATGACCCGATCTCCTATTACTTGATTGCAGTTTGCCATAATCGACTTTCGCTTGACTACATATTAATCCAGACGTGCGCTGTGAGCTTGTGTGGCCGACCCTCCCTGTCTTTTGGGGTCCACTTTATTTTCCCTCTTCCCCAAAATTGTTACTTTTTTTTCAAAATCTCACCTTTTAACAGCTCTCAAAATGAGTTGAGAATTGCAAGGCATTCATAAAAATGAATAAGGCTTGCGCAGGATTTTGTACAATGTACAATGTCTCGTTACAATGGAGCGTAACCCCTGAATTATCCATCATGCACCTGAACTGATTCAGCACTGCCAAACAGGTGTGAGGGGAGTGTTTTTTGGCCGTTCCTAACTAACCCCTACTGGTTGACTGTGTACTGTGATGATCACTAAACAGAGCCCCATTGCAACTATTTATACTGAGCTGAGTCAGAGATCCAGAGGGTTCTGCTAGTGTGTTTTTTCTAAGGCCTTGTTGCTGCAATTTTTGTCACGCGTGGGAAAGCCCTCCTGTTTGTGTATTTGAAGCCGAGTGGCGCTCTGAAATATGCACAGTGCAAACTTGAATTACTCTTTGCCTGAGAATGAAGTGGTTGCGCACGTTACAGTCTCGAGAGCTGATTCACTTTTATCTTCGTTTTTGGCTTATCGGTGAATGTTTGCTTCTGTAAAGAGATATATGCATAAGATATGAGTGAAGTCAGGTCAGGTGAATTGCACAAAACCTGTCAAGAATGTGACCGGGTCATACTTCACAGCAAAATCAAAAGAAAGAAAAATAAGTACCACTTTAATGCACGCTTATAATTGGAACAAACATGTCTGGATGCATTACATTTAATGGAATTTATTTTTTCATTTGAATGTTGTTTTTCCTATTGATTTTGAGGTGAAATGTGACCTGGTCATGTTTTTTTCTTTTTTTGTGTGTGACATTCATTCAGACAGGATCATGTTGGATGGATGTACAGCTGAAGGAGGGCTATATGATGATTTTGTACTTTGTAAGTGGGTGGGCTCGGGCTGATGATGTGGTGATTGTTTAATGGGAGTCCTTAAGAGATTTCAGACTTGATATGAAAGAGCTTTCTTAATTTACTCTCACCAAAAGAAAAAAAAACAACAACAAAAATATTGCTTCTCACTATGTTTTCCGACTGCTCTTTTCTTATGCTTTACATCTTTGTGTATCCTGACGTATTAGTGCAAAACTGTTATGTTATTTGGGGTCTGTCCCCCCCTCCACACCCTTCCCTCTTCATTTTTCTCGTCTAGTTTTTATTCTGTCTCCAGCAGTTGTGGAAATGATTGACTGTACTGAGTGTGGAGAAAGAAATGTCTCTTTCTTTTTGCTTTATTGTCATTAATTCAGAATCTGTTTTTGTTGGATGTACCATGTGTAAGTAAAGGTTTTAATACAGCACACCTGTGTGAACTTTTTATCCTCTGCCTGCCTTTTCACAAACATTTTGAAGTGTCTTTGATTCGCCAGACCTGTGTGATTGATGTGCTCAGATTTATATTCTTCCTTTAAACACTTGACATTACATTTCAGTTTAGCGGTATCGTAATATGTGACACAGGCGACTATAATAAATCTAAAACTCTTTTAAACACTGTTCTAATTACTACATAGTGTGTGTATGGTTTTGTGACCTCATTGATATGCATTAATTATTTGTACTTTTTAAAAATACATTTTTAAATTAATTTGTCATTGCTGGATCGTTTAAAGGATTTGCAAAAAGCTAAAACGTTATCTTAATAACAAAAAAATTTTATAAAATATGCACATGAATATATAATGTACATTTTAGCTTAAAATCTTGATGTTGAAAATAGTTAATGGACAACACAAATTCTGCTTCCCCCTCTTTTACAACATATAGTTGGTCTTTAAATTGGTCTTCCCTCAAAGGAACTGTTGATTTCTGAGGCAGTGGAGTGCTGTGTGTTTTGGGGGTCCCTCAGGTGTGTAGGTGAGCAGGTTTGGTCTTCAGTCCAGCAGGACCCCCGGGCCCTGAGCCGCTGCTGGCGCGGCAGTGTCTCGCTGTGGCCGCTAGAGGGCGGGCTTCTGCAACGTCACTCCTGTAATGTACCAATGACATTCCGCCTCGACTTTATTCCTCCCTCACTTCCTTCTTTTCTAATTTCTAGGCCACGCACGCAAAAGAAAAAGCAGAATGGATGAAAAGCTGTATTCTGAATGTCCAGGCTTAGCCGTTTAATGATTAGTAGACGCTTTTTCCCAGTGCCATTTACAATTGAGGAATGCGACTCATTTAAAGAGGCCGTGTCTGTATTTAGTGTCTGTTCTGATAGTATGCCGCTTACATTTTCTAACTACCCACTGCTTTAGCCAAATAATATATAATTTATGGTGATATTAAAACAATATTCAATATGCGTGTTTTTGAGCCATACATTTCCTGTGTGAGGTGCGCCTGCAGTTCCTCCGTCCGCCGGCAGGTGGAGCGCTTACAATGACTCCTCTGTACTGGAATGATGAGGCCAGCATTTCGCAGTTATATTTGCGCAGTAAACATTATGCAGTTCTAGAACTGACGCCAAAACCTAATCCTTAACCATTTTTTAATTTTGTTTGCAACAATAGCTATTTCTAGCACATCTCACGACTACAATAAGGCATAACAAGCCTTTTTACTCGTAACTCTACCATTTGATTGTTTGGGTGGGGGTATGCCTTATTGCTGAGTTTATGATTTGCTCATATTAGGCTATCTATTCAAGCAAAAAAAAAGGCCTAATTTAAATACTTTGTTGTTGTTATTGGAATATTTGAATGCATATGTTTCTTGAGCATTAGTAAAACGTGACAATGCATTTACAGCTGTAGTAAACTTGAAATAGCCATGCAGAGGAGCACTGTGTGCTCAGTTATCGGATAAGTTGCGAGGCAGCTCCACCTATCAGCTGGACCGGCAGCGGTGTGAGGTGAATGCAGGACAGAAACCTCACCTCTCGCTTTGAATGACCATCACTGTTCCTTAAGATGGAATTTCCCAGCAAAGTAGACCTTATGTGGGCCATATATTCCTTAATGTATATATTTAAAAATGCATACTTTAAATGAAACTTTCTTCTTTTCCAGGGAATGCACTGACTGCAAGGACAAAGGACAAGATGGATGAGATCATATGAAACTAATGAGCATTTGGTAAATTACAGCTGCAGAGATGAGGGTTTTATCAGCCATTTGCAAATTAGCACTTTGGTTTGTGAGTTTAAACAACAACGTGAGGCAAGTAACACAGGTCCTTCAGAGCCCATTGGCCACAAACACTTCAGGTCATAGTTCAAATGGGTGTTCAAAATAAGGACACTGAATCTTTAAAGACAGTCCTGGATGTTGATTTCCACTTTCATCCCTTAACCCGAGTTATTATTTTGGTTTAACGGTGGTGAACAGTGAATATATTTGAATGTGAATCTGTTCTGAAGGCAAATGTCCGTATGAGCTCCTCGACATGAACATAACTTATGATATAAAGACTGTATAGAAAACGTTTACATGAAACAATTTAACATCTAATGTTAAAATCTGTCAACGTCATCTACATTAATATTTTTCCCATTCAGATCTGTGCTGAAGAATTGGCTTTTTTATAGTTGCTGACATTCTGTGATTGTTTTGCAAAGGAAGGCATGTTTGCTGTTGACTAAAATACAGAAAAATTGCAGACTGTGCTTCTGCTGTGTGGCAGTGTGGATGTCCAAAGCCTTTTGTTCTCTTAAAAACATACTTCTACTTATAGTTCATTTCTTCAGAAATGTAAAGTTTTCTTAAGAGCACTGGAGAGCAAAAGAAAACAAGTGCACATGAGGATATAGGCTAACCAACACTGTAATTCATCATTTAAAACTGGCAAAAATACTCCAGAATGGAAGGCAAAGTTTTAGTCTCTTGAAATAAATGTCGGTCGTTGATTTAAAATAGAGCGCATGCTGACCGTTTGTGTCACTTGTTTTGTAATTATCCAGTGCAAGTATTGGAAATAATTATTTTCCAAAATAATGAAAACTTGATGAAATGTGTTGAATAAAACTGGGAAATAATGGTCCCAGAGCTGGAAGATATTTTGTAAGATTATCCAGTTAAGGTGGAGAAAGAGAGTAAAGATGAGAAAGCAGAAGATGGCAAGGAAAAGAGTTTATTATTCTGTGTCATTCACTGTTTGTTTATTGATTGTCACTCACTAGATGCTGTTGTGTCAGCTGTTGTGCGGCTGGAAAAGTTGGAGTAACTGACGTTTATGCCATTTCGTTTTCCTGCTAAGTTTCCTTGTGAAATGTATGATTGTTGTCTTATTGACCTGGTTACCCTGATAACACTAGTTTCTACCCTGCAGATCTTAACGTTACGAGACTCCAGAGATTTCACCAACAGCAATCATAATGAATTCACATTGTTTGTGTATACACTGTGTATATCAAAATTCGGGGTTAGTACGTTTTTTTAAGACATTAAATGTACCAAAAGTGACTGTTTTGTAACATTTATAATCAACATCAACATTGATAATAAGAAATAAGCACTTGGTGAAAAAAACAACTCTTGGTGATCATTAGTATGGAAGCTTGTTTCTGCAAAGGAATAAAAAAATACAAATGATAATTGTGACTTTTTATCTAACAGTTCAGATTTTTTTCAAATTTGGAATTGCAAAGGAAAAAGTCCGAAATTAGAGATTAAAGGCACAACATGTAAGATTATTGGATCAAAATATCCACACACACAAAAAAAACACTAGAACAGTGTTTTATATTTTGTTGACTTGTGTACATACATGATCCTAGATGATTCCAAGAATGTTTAAATCCATATAAATTTTTTTTTTAATTGTTTTTTTTTTTACCAGGACACGGATCGTGTCCGTGAGTCACCTATCAATGACATCATACCTGCGTTACCCTCGATTTCCGGTCCATGTAAACACCAAAGACGCTTTAATATATGATATGTTTTATTAGACAAGGGAGCAACTGTTTGGATACAGACAGAAAACAAATCAGTTGTATATACTGTTATATAGCTCAACACAGTTAGTCTTATTGTTTGAATCTTGTTTTCTTGATTTACAGCGAGTACTATGTTTTGCCATGCCTAATATTGATCTATCTTACTGCAGTGTGCAACAGGTGTCTCATAGTGGCCGCCAAGCGAACGCACAGATTAACGTTAGTACATCATTTTTAACACACTCAAATGTATCTAACATAAAACAGCACTGCGTTACCCCACATGGGCATGAGCGGAAGAAGCATAAACACTCGACTGTGGCATAATAAAAGTTTAGCTGTTCTCAAGTCGTGTGTCGCGCTCGTCTCTCATTAACAATCGCTCCAGCGGCCTCGTTCAGCTCCCTTAACACTCGACCCTGCTCTGCTTCATACTACCGTAACATTAATAATCTCATCCATGAACATGATTTCTGCCCAAGGCCTATCCCGATTCTTTTCCACCAGCTGTGAGGTGAAGACGTCATCTCCCAAGAATCCGCGCTCATCCGGCATCATCAAGCTACGCCTTTGTTTTGAATAGGCAACCTCTAGCGGCAAAAAACTCCATAGTGTCCCTTTAAATTTGATTTTATATCTCACAATTATGAATTTATCTTGCGATTCTGAGTTTGGTCACTTTAAATGATTAACTCTTAACTACTACTTTTGCCTTACTGCTTAATAGTTAGTAAATTGGGTAGGATTAAGGAATGTAGAATATGGTCTTTGGTCTCTCATTAGCTGCGTCCCAATTCAGAGGCTGCTCCTTTTAAATGTGGCTTCCAAATGCGTCCTTCGTTCTTTTCCGTGAAATGAAGGATACAACCGATGCTTTGCAGCCTTGCCTACCCCAGAATTCACTGCGTGCCAGTGACGACAGGATTTATTTTGAGAAAAATTGCTGAATTACTCTTTTAAATGCAAGTATTGGGTTTCAGCTTATTTAAATTATAATGACACAAATTTAAAAATAAAACTTTAAAGCGGTCCAAATGTTGACTTATATCTTACTAAGATGTGATTATATATAGATTATACTCTTTATTATATACAGAAATAGACCATGGGGAATTTATTTAGACAGTTTGTGAACCCTGTTTTGTTTTCAGACAGTTTAATATAACTTTCAAAATGGTTGAGTACAAACTTTACTCCGTACAAGAACAGTCCTCCGTACGCTAGACCGTCCCATTTAACAAAGACTTTTGCAGCCTTCGATCGATGCAGCCTTTGAATTGGGACACAGCTATAATGTGCGTTATAAGTACTAATAAACAGCTAACATACTAGTAATATGCATACTAATAAGCAACTAGTCATTAGTGAGAATTGGACCGAGATTTTATCTCACACTTCTGAGAAAAAAGTTACAATTACCCTTTTTTTTTTTTTATCCATGGAGGAACTACTTTTAAACATTGAAAAATCTCACTAATCCCAAACTTTTGAACTACATATTGAGTCAGCTAAGACCATGAGACTTTTCCAAAGGCAAAACGTGATCATATATCATTATAACTCTTGTACATTAACAAAATGTGATGGCACAGACAGACAGACAGACAGACAGACAGACAGACAGACAGACAGACAGACAGACAGACAGACAGACAGACAGACAGATAGATAGATAGATAGATAGATAGATAGATAGATAGATAGATAGATAGATAGATAGATAGACAGACAGACAGACAGACAGACAGACAGACAGACAGACAGACAGACAGACATTTGTTTTTATTTGTTCAGTATAATATGAGCATATTGTAGGATCAAATATCTAAATTAGGAGTCACTTTGGTTGTCTTGTAAAGGCCACAGTCACATCTCTCCGTACCTCTCAATCTCTCCTTCTCTCTCCACTCCCATCAGGCTTCTACTGTACCTACCGCTCGCTGTGTGTCTCACAAAAGACCCCTCTGTTCTCTGTGCTTTACCCCGGCCACCCCACCCCCTTCCTCAACACCCAAGTGGTACATTCCCTTTCCTCCTCATCCTCCCCCTGGAGTGCGTGTCTCATTGACCGGTCCCATTGTGGAGCTCTTCTCCTCACCTTTAGCTTTAGTTCAGCTACAAAGGTGCATTATTACGGTACAGTGTGCGGATAGTCTGTGCTGACACCACAAGCTGATGTGTTATCTAGCTCTGACTTTACAAACAGACCTGTTGTTTCACACATGCTGTAACGCCAAGACGTTTGTCTCTTACAGCTCTGCAGATACAGAGACATTGAGAATGACTGATGCCTTGAGGGTCCTAAAACGTAATCACTAAGCATATATGCAACCTTTCAAAATGTAAGGGTTGGTAAAGATTTTATTCATGTTTGAAATAAGTCTCTTACGGTCACTAAGGCTGCATTTTTGATCTAGAATATAGTAAACTTGTGTTGTAATATATTTTAGAATGTAGCTTATTCCTGTGATGCAAAGCTGAATTTTCAGCATCATTACTCCAGTCTTCAGTGTCACATGATCCTTCAGAAATCATTCTAACATGATGATTTGGTGCTTCAACATATTACCAATGTTGAAATCGGTTGTTTTTGTGGAAACTGCAATACATATTTGTTCAGGATTCTTTGTCTTTACTGTAACTTTTGATCAATTTAATGCATCCTTGCTGAAAAAAAAATCAATGTACTGACCCCAAACGGTAGTTTGAACGGTAGTGTCCAATGTTTTTGTGAAGTTTTGATTAATGGTTGTGCAGCTAGGTACTAGCTAGTTCATGCTTCTAGATCATCACATTCATCATTGTGTGCTTGACTCAAGCATGCAGCCCTAGGTTGATTGGGAGGGTTTTTCCTGCAATTAGTGTTCTGGAAATTGCTTGTTGTTTTTGCAAAAACTTGCTGCTAAATGACATGTAAACTCTTCCAAAAGACTGCCACATGCCTTGCTGTCTACTGCCTTAATCGACACCTACCTAAGAGCATTCTAACCACAACTGAACCCCATAAACAGGCCCACACGGGATCTGCACCCACAGAACTCCAGAATCTTCATTGATTCCTGCAAAATTGGAATGATTATGATTGTGTACGAGAGTAAAATGGAGAGTATACATTGTTGAATAAAATCTTTTTTTTTTCTCGCATGAAAAGTATTCTCGCTTCATAACATTAAGGTTGAACCACTGTAGTCACATGGTCTATTTTAATGATCTCTTTATTACCTTTCTGGGTTAAAAGTGGTTGTTGTGTCATTATTTCATCAAAAATATCTTGATTTGTGTTCCAAAGATGAACAAAGGTCTTATGAGATTGGAGCAACATGAGGGTGAGTAATTAATGACAGAAATTAAATTTTTGGGTTAACTATCCCTTTATAATCTTATATGATTATTTAATATCTAATATGATGACACTTAACACATTTTAGTTTAAATCTATTCCACAGATTTCCTCCTCGAATAGATTTAATGTGGGAAATATGGGAAAAGTCTGCAGATTCACCAGAACCTGATTTCACCAAGTACACATGTTCCTGGGAAGCACAGTGCCTCAGTGGGTAGCATTGTCGCTGCAAGGTCCCTGGTTCGAGTCCCGGCTGAGCCAGGAGTCCTTTCTGTTTGCATGTTCTCCTTGTATCTGGGTTTCCTCCTGGTGCTCCGGTTTCCCCCACAATCCCAAAAACATGCAGTATAGGTGAACTGGAGATGCTACAATTGTCCATAGGTGTGAATGCGAATCCTAAGCCATGTAATGGGGAGGGTTAGGGAAAGATCTGACAACCTACCCCGGGAAAATCATTGCCAAAAAAACTCAGACTCTCGTGTATAGCCATAGAATCATCAAGAGTCAGATGTGACTGAAATGGTTAATGAGAGAGAGAACATGTTCCTGGATCAGCATCTTGAGGAACAACATTCCAATCAACCAATCAGATTTGAGGGGCAAGTTTACAGTTTATGTCAAGTTTAGGCTTACAACCAGGGTTAGGTGCTTCTACATCAGCATTATTCATCCCCCTTTAGGGATAATTTATGGGTAGGGTTAGGATTAGGGGTAGGGCAATGGTTAGGATTACATTTTCGGACAGGAATGTTGTTCTAGGATTAACAATGCTGACCTATGAGCACTTCTAACTCAACAAAATCAGGACGGGCGGCCTGCTTATAAGTGACAGATTTGGAGCTCTCTACATAGGTAGCACACATGATAAACCCACCATGACACCTGGTAGAAGCAAACGTCCATTCAGTGTGCATGCATTTTAAACCGGGATGGTTGGTGTTGCTAACTCTCAAGGCCAGAAAGATGCAGATGTGTTTTTACATTTTTAGACTTTTAGCACAATTTGTCCTTTTTAATCATATATTTATCATTCATCTGAAAACATTCTATATTCAGATTTGCCTGATTTTGTATTTTCACACAAAAAAGGAAAAGAAAATTTACATTTAAAGGTTTTAAAATTGCTCTTTTATATTTTAGACTTTTCCCATAAATTATAAGGTGATTCACTTTTGATTTTGACTTTTCTTGACATGTATAGTAAAATGCATTTTTTTTTATTACACCCTATATAAATGTATTATATTAATTGTTTACTTTTTATACTATAGATCAGTGGTTCCCAACCACGTTCCTGGAGGCCCACCAATAGTGCACATTTTGCATGTCTCCTTTGTCTGACACACCCACATCAGATTTTGGAGTCACTACTAATGAGCTGATGACTTGAATCAGGTGCGTTTGATTGAGGAGACACGCAAAATGTGCACTGTTGGTGGGCCTCCAGGTACGTGGTTGGGAACCACTTCTATAGATACAAGATAAGTGGATGTTCTTCTTTTACTGCCATGTTTTAAATAAGATTTTGTAATGTAATTTGGTTTTCATCCAGGAAATTTTCATGACATCCTCTCTCTCTCTCTCTCTCTGTCCTCTCCATCACCGTCCCCTCCCTTGACTCATCAGTATGTCCCCACATTTCCACTTTAGTCAGTGGGTCATATGATTCGACCTCCTCCCTTCTGCTCATGACTCCCTCTCCTCTCTCTCTCTCTCTCTCTCTCTCTCTCTCTCTCTCTCTCTCTGGGTAAATACTGTTTGATCCCTCTCTCTCTCTCTCCATCAATAGGCCTCATTCATTCCCTCTCTCCTGCTGCATGCCATCGGACCCCCCTCACCATCCCTATTCATTCCAATGATTTTTTCCCTCCGTGAAGTTTTCCGTGACTTCTCAAATAGTTAAGTACCTGTTCTCTCTCTTTTCACATCATCTTTTTCCATAGTCATTTTCAGTCTTTCTCTTCTCTGTCTTTCTCCCACACTTGGACACCTGTCTTGGATAAATGTAGTGATGACATAGTCATTAAGCTATGATACATTTCCTTTATGACCATTATATATTCAAATTCATGAATGGCTGTCGACAGCTCTAACAAAAATATATTTTCATGTGTATCATTTATATTTCAGTGAAGTTTCAACTGTCTCAAAATAATATATATATATATATATATATATATATATATATATATATATATATATATATATATATATATATATATATATATATATATATATATATATATATAACAAACGTTAAAAGATTTGAATGCTATTAAATAAATGTTTATAGTTCATATTAATTGGCCTGAGATGAGAAATTTGACTTCATAATGAGATCTCTGACCTTTGGTTGCAAACTTTGCAATATTAGTATTTTAGTAAATCTGAGCACAGATTAAGATATCTTCTGAAACTCTAGAGGAGATGGGTCTTTTTCTCAAGAAGAAAATCTGAGGTGAACAAAGTTAGGTCTTCTTTTGCACTCCATTTAATCTCATTGCTTTTTCAGGAGAAATTATAGAATTTCTGTTCTGAAATACGAGCTCTCAATCTTCTATAAGTAGCCGTTTTGTTTAATAGTCACCATTACTGAGACGACTGAAGAAGTTGAAGAAAATCTGGTTAATGATGCATAATTGTGCTAAATGATCTGAGGCGCTTTCAGGCAGCCACATTTGGAAAATCAGAAGAAAAATTAGTCAAACCGAGAGCTTATGTGAATGTTCACATGTTCATAGGCTACATAATACAATAATCTGTTCAACAAACAAACAAACGTTTATTTGTTGGAGCTTTAAACTCTACTAGCATAACTGATGGTTTGATAACCATGTGCATCTCTCGTATACAAGCTGGCACAGCAACCACTAAGCTAGCAAACATTTGCTTCATTTTTGTCTGAAACCTTCTAGCCAGCCTTCAATCTCACCCTTCCCATTTCACAGCCTGATCTGGGCGTACATGAGGACGGTATCCAAAATCACTGATCCATTCTTTCTAGCTCTCTCATTTTGTGCCCTTATATCTGGGTCTCTACTTACTGGGAGCTCTGTGTAGCGTAATACAGAGGTACATACATAGCCAATTATTCTCAATGCTCCTGCTGTAACCCTGTACCAACCCAGTCCATTTCCTCGCAAACACACACACACAAATATACACATGCCAATCTATTTCCTCCCCCCCTTATCCAATCTATTTTGGTGTGTTGTAGTGGGCTAGGGTGTGTGTGCGTGGTTTGCAGCCCTGCCCAGTAAAATACAGACTTTTTAAGGAAGTCTGCAATATAATCTGGTCGCTTTATTGTAATTACAAGGTCCCCATTTTGGAAATAACCAGGCTGTCCGCAAGCACTTGCCGTGTCTGTCTCCAAGGAAAACTTGAGCTTTGCTTTCGTGTGCCCCCCATTGAACTGGTCTGTGCCCGGCACGTAGCCCTATCGGCAGATAATTCATTTTCTCACACACACAGTGAATTTAATTTGCTCGCTCAAGATGTTGTCATAAAATCTGTTAGCATGGGTGGCCAACCAAAACCTACACAACCGCATGGCTAGTGGCCTATCGTCATACCCTGAAATTACTGTGGACAAATTAGTAGGCTGTATTAATCTGAACAGCTGAATTCACTCAAGGTGGGAAACATCTGTCTTGAGCAGTTCTCTGTCAAAGTCTGAGTGGCTTTTTACCTGTTTCTTTCTAATAATACGTTTTATCGGTTTTGCCTTGTACATGGTTTGTGCACAAGCCAAGACATTATGTCAGTCGTCTATTTATGTGAATGTTCTCAAGGTACTTCGCAGTGTTTGAGCTGAAGTTGCGCTTCAGTGTTTTTCTGGATGTAAACTGGTCTCAGGCCATTTCAACCCCAGCTGTATTTTTATATCTTCTCAAGGTCTGTGTTCACCTGTACGTCAACTTCTCAATGCTCAGCGCTTAATCATGATTTCAGACAGACCAAGTGGGCGGTAATGCATTTAGCTGTTCACATTTAGTTGTTTTAGTTGAATTTAGTTGTTTATGTCAGTTTAGAGATTTCCTTTTTTTAAAAGCTGTTCATGATAAAACTGTAATTATGAACAACAAACTGCTAATTTTTATCCTGCCCAGCAAAGCAGTTAGGTTTAGCATCAGTGCTAATTTGAAAAGAAAAAAAAATACAATAATTTAGAAGATTAATCTGCACACAACCCTATATGTCCTGCAAAGTTTATTTCCAGCCTGCTTCAGCACACCTGCCTGTGTATTTTCAACAAGTGATCCTGAAGAGCTTGATTAGCTTCACCTGTCTTTAATTAGGGTTGGAGCTAAACGCTGCGGGACAGTGGGTCCTCAGGAGCAGGGTTGAAGACCTCTGCCCTTAATTCAATGATTTGGAGGGGTGTCCCAATACTTTTGGCAATATAGTATGTATGTATATACTACTGTATGTATATACTACTACATATACTACTATTATGTACGTCTATACTACTACAAAAACACAGATATATATAATTTTATATTTAATATGTATTTATTTTTATAGTTTATTCCTTTAATTGTTGTTCTTTAGATAAATTTGAGCAAGACACATTCAAATATTTTATAATATTTTATCTTCTGTTGTAATATAGTATAGTACACCTGATTCCCACTTTCCACCCACATCCTCATTTTCCATGATCTTTTCTCACATTTTTAAAAATACCTTTATTCTTTCTCACACTCTCCTCTGGCCTCTCTGTGTCAATGGGAACACCACAGATTTAAAGCATATGATTATACTGTTTTATTATAGAAACGCTTGAGTGCACCAGCCAGAGGCCTTACGAAAACACATGCCATGATTGTTTATGGATTGTCTCCCTTAGACCATAATGGGCCATAGGACATAAGAAGCACTGATTTGAATCACTGCAAATTAGAATATCCCTGCAGGGAAAACGCTCTCGTCAGCTCCTAATAGTGTTGCTAGGAATTTTAATATTCATAAAAGTGCAGGTCATATTGTGATTAGTGGCTGCTGACAGTATAGCATTTTATTACCAATCAATGGCAACCATTAAAAAAAAAAAAAGTTTTTATGCACTTGTGGAGCTTTTTTTCTATCCATTTAAGAAACTCGTACTCATATATAAGGGTTGTTTCTTCAAAAGCAAGGCGCTTATAAAGATCCTTGGACAGACAGAGCACAGGCGTAACCTAAACAAATGACTGGTTTTCCTTTTATATGCCTTACTTTGAAGAACTGCATCTATAGGAGGCGAAAGAAAGCGAAGGAAAGACTTCAACTTGAACTAGTTTCTTTGGTGTATCAGAGATCAAATAGCAAAATGAGAGAGACTCGTTGCTTTCTGACTCATGTCAAAGTATAATCTTAAAGGTTACGTATAAAGGCCTACTTTTATCAACTTCTTAAAGCAAAAACTATACTATAGCTATAATCTTGTAAATTGAGCCACTTTTAACACTGAGGCTGTGAAAAGTAGAATGAATTTGAATAAAACAACTAATGAGAATGGGATGGTACGTCAGCAAAACAAAGTTCTATAATCTTGAATTAACACAGGGGAGCGCGGGGCACAACCTAACACAGTATTTATATAGTTGTAACACACATGGTGTAACACTTTCCACACATGCCAGCATGACAAAACTGTATAAAAGTGTATTTACTAGTTGCCATATCAATATTATTTAGAGGAAAAATTGCACCAAAATTAAATTATCACTGAACATTTATTTAACCATAGCACAAGTACATTTCTTAAGTTTATTTTTCATCTCTGTTTTTTTGTGTTTATTTAAAATAAGACAAATCTGATATTATTTTAATCTTATATCTGTTATTTAACAGTTGAGATGGTTCTTTAATGCTGATCTAACAGCAGAAGACACGAGCCGGGGTTAAATCCCAGTTGTGCAGGTGGGGCATGTTGTCACACTGCGTTACAATGAGCCCCTATCAGAACTACGCTATTATATTCTATACTTATGAATTATTTTGAGAAACCACGAGAAAAGGGTGAATAATGACTGAGAGTCAGTGTTCAGAAATTATTCATTGTTATTAGTTTTGAATTATGCTGTATAGCTGTATTTATGGTGTGTTTGTCAAACTCAAATAATTATATATTTTTAATTATTAAAAAGTTAATAATTGTATTTTATTGACAAAATATTTTAGTTTGTCTTGTATGTATTGTTTTTATTATATCAGGTAACATTTTAAACTGTCATATGTTAATGCTACATTGTGCCCCTCACATGTTACAATTCAATGTACCCCATATGGGGCATGTTGTCACATTTCACTTCCATTCTTTCGGGATAAATCAAGAAAAAAAGTATACACTGTATTAATGAGACAAAACCATATATTTGTACTAGACGTGTGAAATTAATGTGGGGAAAAATAAATGCTCTGAACCCCAAGTGGATTTACACAAACTGAGAAAGTCAAAAAGCGTTAGGTTGTGCCCCGCTCTCCCCTACATCTGTCATATCACTTTATTATAGATTTTCACATCATACATGTATTACAAAACACATGTATCGGTTTGTTCCAGTGTCTTTGAGACAAAGAACCAAATTGCGTGCCATAAATTACTGACAGAACAAGTGATTAATAATTTGCATACAATAAACATTTCTTCAGTGATTGTATGACTAACTGAAATGAAGTTCTGCTGACGGGGCTATGCTTTTATTTCGTTTCGTACCTGCTGGCGTGGTCATTTGACTGACCGATTCGGACCGAGCCATGAAAGAGGGGGAAAGAGGGTGTGTGACGTCACGAGCGGATAAGGATCTGATTGGCTGCCGAAATTCTTCATGCCTACGGACCCATCGGTCCTGCATGGTTCAGCTGTCTAACAGAAATAAATAGAGAGAAATAAACTGACTGATCTGCATGCCAATCGCTGGCACGTCAACATGAAACAGCTCATTTGATGGATGCAGATATTTTGGGCCACATAGACTCTTGATGATTTCTTGAAATGCACGTCTGTCGACGCGTAACAAACGTGCAGAAAGCCGCAGAAGCCCGTATGCATGAATCTCCCTCCCTCTTTTTTTTTTTACTCTCTACCCTCTCATTCACTCTCTCTCTCTCTCTCTCCACACACACACACACACGCTCCCTCGCATTTCGTGGGAGAAAGTAAGAAGAGGGAGAGAGAAAGAGAGAGATTGAGAGAGAGTGATTTGAAGTCTCTCTCTGCTCTCTCCGCTTTTCTGTTCACCCAGACTCAATGGGGCTCTAGCATTAGGGGGTTCAAGCTGTAAAACTGCATATTTATTTCCCGTTCCCTTCTTTCTATTTAAGTTTTGTACATAACGCAGATAACTTATTGAAGAACAAGGTGGGTGTGCGTCTCTCAAGGCGCACCAAGTTCTTTAAAGGCTCCCTAGAAGCCAGTTACTGTGAGAGAAAGAGCGAAAAAGCTCATTTTTGAAATTGTCCAACCAAACCGCTCAAAAAACCTTGGGAACTATGGATATTCGGAAGAAGAGAAGGCCGTGGTGCATGGAGACCTCGTTCGCGCTCCTCCTGTGCCTTACTCTGGCACAAGCAGGTGAGCATTTTGCTTTTTTGGGGTGTTTGTGAGATTTGATTTATGTACGGGTCGTTATAACTCAATGCAACATTTGGTGTTGGTGCGCTTTTACGCACTCCATTGGCTAAACGCTGATATTACAGGTGACTCGCTGCTGTTTCCAAGAAGATGCTTATGCGTTTTTCTAACGTATCTTTAGGTACATCACAAGTGTTTTCAGTTCTCAGTTATGTTGTACTCTCAATTTTGTTGATAGATAATCCTTGTGGATGCTGTTCACTTTTGGTGAGCTCGCATTGGTTCGTGTCCCTTCAGGTAACTTCATGCGTTTATCTAGTCAGAATTTGTTAAGAACTGGAATATAGTCGACACACAGAAATATAGGCCCATGAGTTGAGCTCCAGGCCTCGTTGGCACACATGTAGTGTGGCATCCCCGGCGGGGGCATAGGATAGGACGGTGCGCGCACTGACAGGGTTCCACATCCAGCTCCGACTTCACCTCAGCGCGCAGCACCTTGAGGCGTCGTTTGTTGTTGTTTGTGCAAACAATGAACCTATGTCGTATAGCCTAATATACCAGTGTATTTCAAAATATATAGCTTACATTATTATTATTTTTTTTTTTACATTTATATATATATTTTTTAAATTAATTTTATTGGGCTAATTACGTTCTCTGTGATGCCTCTCGGCATTCTGAATATTTTTTATGCATCAGATATTTCTGAATAATGACTCTATAGCAACACTTATAAATGACCACTCATCCGGTCCTGGTGTATTCCCTCTTCGGGGTCGCTTTAAAATAATTTCTCAAATCAATATTTCAAGTTGAATCAAATATTTCAACCTATTCAAGACTTTTGCGACTGTGTCCGAATCATTCTGTCGAGTTTGTTAGGCATTTTTCCTTACATGTAGGCTACTATTCGCCACCTGCTCCTCTGTGTAGCCTAAAGTTATTTTTATTAATAAGATTGTCGCTCTTCTTTTACATAAACCTTATGAACATTGTGTTTCAGTCTTTTTTTCCAATTGTTTTTTTATTATTTAAAAAAAAAAATCCCCTTTTTATTTAGTTATGTATTTCATGTATAACACCCGACCATGCGTAGGCTACAGCACAGCTGGAAACAATGATGAAAAACTGCCCTTCTAGTGTCCACCACTACTGGGTGAGCGGCGCTCGAGTCCTGCTGTTTTCCCAAAGAACTTTCTTGTACAGTAAGTAGCAGTAGGCATAAACCGATATAATGGTTTTTCATACCTGAAATTAGTACCTGTTTGATTCAAATTTAATGTTAAAATTGAGGGGGGGAAGTCAATAACAAAGCATTAGATAATGGCGCGCGGTGCACCTAACGTCCCTCAGGCATGGGATGTAATTCCAGATTGCTGATTTGATCGCACGTTTTCGTTCCTTCCCTTGTGTATTTGGAGGAAGTCTGAATATCTGTGCCTCGCATGAGTAGGTTATTATTCTGCCCTGTGGTTCAGAGAGGTGTAGTGAATGAGTTAGTGTCTCCGTGTGTGTGAGCTCAGTGATATTTGTGTAAACGCACACATCTGTTACACCTGAAGAATTTTCCACAGTTTTTGGCCAGTGAAAGTTGCACTGTGAATATACCTCAGCCTGCTGTTTCTGGTTGATAAAACATATTTTTTTTAATTACCAGTAAGAAACCAGGTTATATTATAGGCCCCAGAATATTATGGAAACCAAAGCCACCATTCTCATGTCCAAGTCCATTTATTTCTGCTAGTCCTCAAGCGCTCAACATTGTGCCATATTGTTGAATTTGGGGCAGCAGACAGACTTTTGAGAGCGCTGTGATTTTTAGGTGGGGAATATTTTTTTAACATGGATGTTCCTTCGGCCTCATTTCAAAGGCAGCGCTCTGAAAGAACAGTCTGTCTCACTTCTGTTAACCAAAACACCCTCAACCAAAAGCAGTGCTGAGGTCTGAATGGAGCCACTGTGTGTGAAGGAAATGCCCGGAATATTCGGGTTGTATATTTGTAGCACGTGAGAAAAGACTGTCTTCACGGGTGTGTCCGTCATTCCTGACAGTTTCGTGAAATGAAAGCAGCATGTCATTGTGTGTTATTTTCATTCCTAATCTTCTCCTTCACTAACTTACCCTTGTCCTGAAGTAAATGTGGAATATGAAGGCCAAAGTTTATTGTGTCCTCTTCAGGTCCCTCATTAGATTTGCTGAAAGTTGTTATTTATACATGGAAAGGGCACAATATGGCCATTGTGCATACTTGGTATTAAACTTGTAACTTGTCCTGTATTGGTAGTACGTGAATGATACCTCAAATTACTTGTGGTGAGCTGCACTATTAGTTTTCTAGGTGATCAGACTCCGATAACGGACAAACAAAACTAACCCTAGTCACATAATTTCCAGCTGTAAGAACCTTTCCACACTTTAACCACGACAGGGCCTCAAAAGACTCACACTTCCACAAATGGCTCTGTTGACAACAACAGTTCCTCTGGTTGAAGAAGCGCAGCTTTGTGGGATGTTTCCCACTAACTATAGAGAGATAGTTAGTCATCATGTCTTCAAGATTCAGTCCACACAAGGGCTCTTTACTTGGCTCATAGAAAGTTGGCCAAATGATTTGAGCCATAATACCTTAAATAGATCACTGGATCTCCTTTCCAGACATGTTTCATTGTATTATGCATTATAGTTATTCTATAATGGAAACATCCGATGAAAACGACTTTACCGGGATTGTTGCAGCATCTCACAAAGTTTCTGTATTTCTAGGTTAGTCTAAAATAGTTTTTTGGAATGCAGACGACTCACCACAAGAGGGCCCAACACATGCTCAAGCTTTTTAACTGAATAGCACCACATCTAAAAGATTCACTGAGCACATAATAAGCACCCTCATCCTTTAGTCTAGCTTTTTTATTAAAGGGAATGCCAACTTTTCTGTATGTCTCACTGTTGTAGCTCTTGATGTATGTTTGCATCATGAAGTTTGAAGATGATGAAAGTCTGTGTTCACACTTGTGTGCTAGGATCACCACAGATTATAAAGGTGATTCATTATCAATAACCCAATTTTTTTTTTAGACTAATTCAAAATGTTTGCAAAACATTGCTAACCATATTACCTTAGTCTGAGTAATTAGTAGGATATTTCCTAGTAAAGTTTATTAATTTTTCTCTGGGTAGCTTTGGTTTACAGTGAAGGGTGTATACATTAGCTGTGGGGGAGTCTGTATAAAATCTTTTTTAGTTTACATGATGTTTAATATAGTGGCCGTGTGGTCAGTTAATCCATCCTGGCAGTGCCAAGCAGAGGCGCTCTGTGTACCCACACTGACTCATACTGAACCACACAGACTAGTGGCACTGGATATATATATATATAGGAAATCATAGTATTATAAGGGGTATAATCAATGTATGGCCTTTAAGGCAGTGCATGTTCGAATGCAATTCTTAGTCGGCTTTCGAAAGGGCCCTCATCTCTAGGGCAGGAGAATGACATTTATCAAATGAAATAGCAAAGAATCTTTTGAAAATATGGCCACATGCATTTTAAAAAATTTTTTTATTGAATCACTTTCTGCACTACAGTTAAATAGACACGTTATATAGACAGCACAAATAAACATAGTTTTTTATTGTCAAAAAAATCTCATGATTTTTTATCAGTAGAAAACCTTTATTTCAGTTCTTGACAAGGAAAGCGTCAGTAGTCAGGCTAATGCACTTGTGTCAGGCTTTTTTTTTTAACCTTTCATCAAGATCAAGAAAAATCCACACTAACACACTTGGCAATCTGTGAACATTAAATGCTCGTTTGATATTTATGTCTCTGTAACCCCATATTATGCCAGGAGCTGGTATGATGGCATAAATGTCTGTGTATTATAAATAAATCATAAATATAGAGAGCCATGATCTAAATTATAACCTCCAGACAGGCCTGTACATGCACGCCTAACTATTGCGGTTGGCGGGAAGAGAGAACGAGACAGATCCAGACGGCATGATGGATTTATCTTCATGTCTTTTGCATCTTTTGAAGTCGAACCTCTTTGTGGTTTGTTGTCACGGTTGTTGCTTGAACCTTTCAGAAATGTTAAACCTTTTCTCCATCATCATCCTCCACTTCATTCTGTGTAGCTTCAAATTGTCCCTCTCAAAACAAGGGCATCTTTGTGAGACAGTAAAGGTGAGAGTTGAAAGGTCAAGGTGTCAGGTGGTGTGTCTTGCTGGTATTTAGCACAGTTATTTGAAGCTCACAAGGAGAGCCATAAGACAGTAGAGGGTCAAAAATTATCGGATCTTCTAAATGTTCTCTCACATACATGGCATGCATGACAGAGCTCTGATGGAAATGTTTGGGTCACCTTGACTGGCAGTGACTTACTCTTTGGAATGTTTGTACTAGGTCTTGTTCACTGAAAGCCATTGTCTGCTCGTGTGTTTGCAGTCTTTGTGAGCATACAGTGTTTGTTTGTGTGAACGCTTTGTGTGAGCATCCAGTGACTCTTGGCTTCAGACATTCGAGGATGTTTACAGTGTACAAAACACACTTATACCTAAGCTCTTCTGTGTGTATACTTGTATCTCTATTCAGTGCTGGGATTTGGTAGATGCAATAGAATGTCTTTTGTAATAAATACATGGCTTAGTAGTGGTAATAGACCAATTAAGGTTGATTATTCAGCTGATATTTGGCTATTTTGAGATGATTTGGCCTCTCATTCCACCTAGTGTCAGTTAAAAAATCCATGACTTCATGAGAGTCAGAATCAATAGAGAGTGCACATTTTATTCTCTGTTTTTTTTTTTTTTTTTTATTAACTTTGTGTGTGTAAGATACTCACTCTGTTAAATTTAATATACACTTTTATAAATAATGGCTCTTTATTGGTATCAGTGGTTCCATAAAGAACCTTTAACTTCCGTGGAACCTTTCCATTACACAAAAGATTCTTTAGATTATTAAAATAAAAATAAAAATGGCTCTTTGGGGAACCAGAATGGTCCTTTATGACATTGCCCTCTTTTGGAATCTTTGTTATTAAGAGTGTAATATATATCAGTATATATCCAAATTATTATTTTGGACCTATGATACATAAGGTTTTTATTCTCTTTTATATCTTATTTTATTTATGTTTGCCTTTATTCCTAATTTAGCTGTATTTGGGAAATGCTTTTGGGCTTCTCCCTCCTTAATTCATCTGATTTAGCCAAGAAGGCCCAGTGGACACATAGGTTCAGCTCTCAAACAGTGGCATACATTGTGTATGTTGTCTCTTCTGGAAACCGATACAGTGACCAGAGGCTTTCTCCTTCTTGTTCATCTCTTTCTCCCAGCATTTCAATAGGTTCACCTTTTGAGAATCAAGGAAGCATTGCATTTTAGTTAGAAGTCCCACAGGGTATTCCTGCACTCTTGAACCTCTTTCAGGCTGTTTCCACAGTATTTTATTGAATAATGTACACTAATTCTCTCTAGTCTATTCCCCTCTTATGAATATCTGGCTAACTGTGTACACAGTCTAATTAGTTTACATAAGTAGATGTTCGGTCTATAATATGAATATGCCAGTCGCTAAATACAAAGTGACTTAACTACCCATTGTGGTAACTACACAGACCATATTTTGGTCAGTGTGGTTATAGGGACCAAAAATACTGGCAGAGCCTCAGAGGAAAGTTCCAGCACTAAAATGAAAGGAAATAAAGGATTTGTCAAGAGCTAGAATGTCTAGTGTATGGAGACAGAGCCAAACATGCTTAACCTCAAATGCGTATTGCAAATGCATTAAGCCTTGTTAGAGAGTTTAACATAGTTTTAGACAGTTAATAATGTAATACACATTGTGGTTTGAGCAGACGGCATCAGGATTCACATAAAGAGCAACAGAGCTGCCAAGAGCAATAGAAAAATGGAAACAGACATAAAATTTTAAAACCTGTCTGTGTGGGGCCTTTTGAAGGATTCAACATCTGTTTTGAACACCACTTTCCAAATACATTATGGGCATATATTTTGAGCTGTGTAAAATGGTGCAGAAACAAGTGCATTTAACATGTCTAAAAATAAGATGGTATTATTTTGCAACGCTCAGACTAAAAGAATGAATGCTGTTGGTATTCTCTTTGAATCTAGAATTTAAAAACTCTTTCACTCCTGCAGATCCAATAGATGTTTTGCGGGTCCTGCAGTTGCCTTCCCTCCCCGAAGGTGTGCAGAAGGTTCCGGGTTTCTGTACCTCCCGCCGGGCCGGCACTCCTGATCATGCCTACCGCATCAATAAGAAAGCCCAGATCTCTGCCCCCACCAAACAACTATTCTCAGGTACATTTATTTAATATCTCATAACATTTAAACATACAAACCAAACCTGAAGATATTCTATTGGGTTCATAGACACACATTTGTTTTATCTATACGAACAACAACAGGATCTTACAGTGATATGTATCTGAAAGTGGTATTTCAGTATGTGAAGGAATTAAAAAAAGACAAGGCTATGATTTAAGCAAAATATGGCTCATAATTGAAAGGTTTGAAAGAAGAGCTGAGACTTGTATAAACTGATGACTGCATCGTTTTAGGCGTTTGTATATATAATTAGGAATTTTACATGTTGATTATTTGGAAAGAATATTATATTTATAATACGGGAAATTATTTTTCAGCTTGGTATTTGGGTTGTAATTCATTATTTTACTCTCAGACTGGTTTCAAAAGTTTTTATTTGGATGTTGTTTTGTTATGCTTAGAAAGATTATTGGGTCTGGGTGAAAATCATTTGGGTCGCGCTAACATGCAATTACGCCTCTAAAGCAGGATGAGAGCTTTTCAGTAGCTAATGAGATGGTTGCATGGTTAACACTAAATCTGAATGTTAGTGTCAATGAAATGAGTACAATTTATGCAAGTTGAGTCATGAATCATAGGTTTCCCCCAGACTGTAAATAAATCAGTGCTTGAAATAAGCTACTTTATTGTCTCAAATCTTTGTGTAACAGACATAAAAAAAAAAAAATCCTTTCCTGTAGGACGTTTCCCAGAGAACTTCTCCATTATGACTCTGGTAAAGGCCAAGGCTGGTCTTCAGGCCTTCCTGCTGTCCATCTACAACGAGCAGGGTGTACAGCAGCTCGGTCTCGAGTTGGGACGCTCGCCCATCTTCCTGTATGAGGACCAGAATCGCAAACCCGCCCCTGAGGACTACCCACTGTTCAAAGGGGTCAACCTGGCTGACGGCAAGTCAGTAACCAACCCCTGCTGAGCCCCATCAACCCATCTGTGTCTATAACATTTTCACATATCTTATAGTTATTTGTGTTACTGTTATTTTCAAGCAGTGTGATGTGTAACTGTTGGCTGAATAGTAAATATCACTTTTTAGACTAATACATTTTGTACACAGGGACAAAGGTTCCTTATATTTCTGCCACAAACTATATACAGCAACTCATTTGTGGCTGTCTGCTGAGTTCATGCTCATTAAAACCTTCAATATCTCATCTCATCCTATAGGTGGCACCGCATAGCTATTTCTGTGCAGAAGAAGAACATCACTCTGATCCTTGACTGCAAGAATCGTATAACCAAAGCTCTGCCGCGTAGCAACAAACCAGTCTTGGACACCAAGGGCATCACTGTCTTTGGAGCCCGTCTCCTGGATGAGGAGGTCTTCCAGGTCTGGTACACCTGTGCAATGAGACACACTTTGTGATTGATAGATGACAGCTAAGCCAATTTTTTTGGAGTTTATGAAATGAACTACAATTCAAGAATTCAATACAACAACTCAAGAAGTGTTTAAAGTCGCCATGAAATCATTTCTGTCCTTATTTACTATTGTATTGCACATTAATGGGGCCACTTACATAAACATAACCACTATGCAATTAGATTAAGTCTTACTTTTCGGATTCAAATTAGACCAATCTACCTTTTGGTGTAACTGATTTAAAGTTATGACCAGTCAAAAATTGTAAGACTAGTCTAAGCAGTTCCTGTATTTTTTCTTCTAAAATATGTCACATTAAACATTAAATTGGTTGCAAATGTAATTTTCGTTGGCGTTAATCTTATATTAATATTCAGTGAATCACATGTGAAACCGTTCTCATATTTCCAAAACAAAGTCATATTGATCCATCTGACCAATCAGAGCACACTGTGCTTTTCAGAAGGAGGGGCTTCATAGAGACTGGAACTAAACAGAGCGTTACTGACAGACTGAAAAGTGAGGTGCTGCAATAATGTAAAATATGTGAAAAATATTGTGTTTCTTGAACATTCAAACATTAAAACCTATTCTAGTAGACCCCAGAAACAAAAAAGAGCAGAATAGGTCCCCTTTAATTTGATACTGCTAATTTCACAATAAATGAATCTTACACATTCTTAATGCCGTACTATCCCAGTTGGCCTGATTTTGACCCCAGGTTCCAGGCAGCAAACCAACATCCTCTCTTTTTCTTTGCTTCTCTCCAGGGTGAGATCCAGCAACTGCTGATCGCATCCAACCCTCAGACCGCCTTTGACTTCTGCGAGCACTACAGCCCTGACTGTGACTCCCCTCTGCCCAAAGTCCAGTCCCAGGACCCAAACACCTACGTGAGTACCACAGCACATTTTTAAAATAAGGCAAAGCGTCCTGGTGTGAGATATATAGATGGAGTTTCACTAGTAGCAAGTGTTTGATGGTTAGTTTACAGTATGTTAATGCGACTCTCCTCAATGCATCACATTTGTATAAGCCACCAAATGTATGCTATTCAAGTCATTAATCATGCCGTTCAAAATCTGCACCTGTATTTGACTTGGATTGGATTTACGCTAAATGCTTGGATAAATATGGGCCAAAAATAATATTGTAAATGTTACTCACAAAATCTCACATCAGAATGCTAGCTGTTCTGAAAATGATGCACACAAATCTAGAATGTTTATGTTTCAAAGCACATTAGTATTATATTTCACCTACAGTACAATATATAAAGCCCCTGATTTGACTCAGATACCCACATCAATTTCCTACAATGCATTTTCATACATCCACAGCTCTTCCACGTCATCAAAGGTGCTTTATTCTAATGCAGTGCATCTGTTTTATAACAACCATTTCACTCTAAATGCAGAAACTGCATATAATAGCTTTATTTCTTCTTACAGTATTCTCTTATGATAGCGTTTCAGATTTTCGTTCATTGATGTTCTCAATGTGTTTTGCAGTAATTGTTACTCAAACCCATGAGTCTGATGAACAAATGATAAACCATCATGCTTTCATCCTGCCTTTGCTAAGACCCTCATTTCTAGTTTCTACATCTTACTTTACTCATCCATAACTTTTCTCTCCTCTCTCCGTATTATTCTCTCATTTGTTCTCTCTCCCCAAAGTCTTTTTTTTTCACTCTTGTCATTTGCTACATTCTCCTACTGTCATTCACATGCCCTCTCTCTCCTTCCCTGCATTCCTCTGGCTTCACTCCTACTCTCTCTCCCCCCATGTCTCTCAGTACTTTGATGAAGAGCGGGGTGATTATGAATACCCCTATTATTATGAAGGAACTACGAGTGTCCCTCCCTCCCAATCCGTCCCTCCCTCCGTCACAGCCGGGACCCTCACCGAACAGGTAAAGAGGGAGCGCGGAAATGGGGTGAATCGGAAAAGAGAGGAGGAAAAACTAGATTTGCATTTTCTAAAGGGAATATCAGTAGTCTTAAAGTATCAAGGAAAAGTCTTGTTTTACATGATATCAAAACCTCCCTGTAACATAGTAAATCGATTTTATGAGGTTTATACTTAAAACAAGAATATGCTTAAAAATTGTTTAGCTGTTTGCACATGATGACTAAGAAAACTGATTAGTAATATAACAAGAAAGAAAAGACGAATCAGAATTTGTATGCAAATGCATATAAGAAAGAACACCAATCAGAAGCCAGTATGCAAATATTACAACAACATCAGTGCTGCATTCAATGGCAAATATTTTCATATTTACATCTCAAATTTCTATAAAAGTATAAACTTTACAAAAACAAATAGATGTGATGACACATTTGAACACAGAAAGTGTAATGTTAAACTTACCCATCTCTTTCAGTTGAATAAATTCATCCTCTCCTTTCTGTTCACTCCTGTTTTGCATCGTCATGTGTGATGTCCCACGTCTTTCCGTACGCCCCATCGTTTCACCTCACCCACCACCTATAACACTATATTGATGTTGCTTGTGTCACCTACATGTTGTCCTTTGTCATATATTTGTACCTGTATAGTGTCAAAATGTTTGTGTTGGTCAGTATATGATTGTGTGTATGTGGATTTTAAAGGGGCACTGGAGGCACAGCACACACACACACACACACACACACACACACACACACACACACACGCACACACACACTATATCACGCACAGATCATGGCCCCACAGTGTTAAATCAACAGCCGTAGAGAAAGAGGTAGAAACACTGATTTACTAAACAGTGAGGGAAGTGTTCATACATCCATGTGTTATATAGAATACATTTTATATTTAGGAAATCTAGTGACTTAGTAAGTTTATATTTACATTTTAAAATGATATTTTATCATTTATTTTATATTTACATTAGCTAGTTTAATTCTAATTGACCTTACTTTATTTCAGTATCATTTTACGATTAGTCCATATTCTGGTTAATTACTACAATACAGTAAGACTTCATAGTAATTTAACCAAATGGATTTTCGGTATATAACCAAATTCTAATAATATTCAGAATTGTGAATATGTCAATGAGGTCATCATAACTTATTGATTTGATGATAACAGAATAGCTCAGATACACAGAGGGTTTTAAGGAACCCACTTTTTATTCTTCACAGTTGCATGGCATTACTCTTCCTAAAATCTGGTTTGCATGTTTTCAAAACTTGTGAGTTCTCTTGTGTCTTGTGTCACTCTGATTTGTTATTATGTAAAACGAACGTCTGTGTCTATGTGTTTATTCATATCCATCTCTTCACTTCTTAGGTTTACTTTCACTTTGGCCAACATTGTACTCTCCCTTATTTGTAGTGCTGTTTTTCTTGCCCTGTGGCAAGTCATGTCTGTATCTAGCGTGCAATAGCTTGAAGTTTCACTGTGAGTAAAGATAACTTCTACTAGCTCAGTATGTGTCAACATGTAGATAAGTCTTCAGTTAATATGCCTGTTTTATTCTCTGCAGTTTGTGCTTCTGCTTGTCTGATTCTGGGTAGTCTACGCCATTCATTCCTTGCACATTGATTAGTATTACAATTTTTATGTTGTTTCGATACATGCTGGCAACAGGATTATGAATGGTGTAATATGACTATCTCACTTCCTGTCCTTTAATTTTTCTCTTTCTGTGCAGTTGAACAGCACAGTGTACCAGCCATGCATCAGTTTTATCAACAGATGCTATTTAAGCATACTTTTCCCCCAGTGCCTCACAGCGTTACATCCCCATGCGCACAACATGCTGCTTTTTTAATGTGGAGATTGGCATTATTGGAGAAAACAGTATCACATTATTTATCTTTCTTTAGGTGCCATTGAAGTTCACTAAATCTAAACTCATTATATAACTATGGACAATTAAATCTGACTGAACATTATACTGTATCCAGTAATGCCAGTGAAATCTCAGTCAGTCATTCAAGCACCAGCGATCTTAAATTCATTGTGTTGTCTCTCTCTCTCTTTTTCTGTCCATCCCCACTACTTTCAATCCCACCCACCCCTGATGTCGTCAAATCTCTATCTCTTTCTCATTCCCCACACTTTTTAATACAATAAATAAAAACTATATTTATGAAATAGGATGGCAAGGCAAACAACGGCAAAGCCAAAACCGCTGCTGGTGCAAAATCAGCTCCAGCTAAAGCCAAGCCAACTCCATCAGTCAAAATGGCAAAGACCAAACCTACTGCAGCGCAGTTATTGATTTCAAAGATAAAACCTACATTGGCTTCTAAACTAGCACCCAAACCAAAAGCAACTCCGGCCCCAAAGAATGACAACAAAAAGAAGGCTAATGACAATGGAAAGGCAGTTGTGGAGAAAAAAAATAATGGTCAGGCTAAAGTAAATGGTAATGGCAATGGCAAAAGCAATGGGAATGGGAAAGACGCTAATGGTAAGGCTAAGGCTGGCAGCAATGGTAAATTCAATGGCAATGGGAAGGCAGCTGTGGAGAAAAAAGCAAACGGAGAAGCTAAAACTAATGGCAATGGTGCAAAAACAGTGAAGACTGAAAAGGTAGCAGTGACCAAAGTAACAGTAACCAAGAAGTCAGAGACAACGGCGACGAAAACTGAGACGGGAAAAACTAAACCGCAGGCCAAACCACAACCAACCAAAGACAAAACAAAAGCCAATACAGCACCTGCAAAGTCTAAAGTGACCGAAACTGTGGTAGAGAACGTTCAGACCAAAGTCACTAAAACTGCCAAAGTAGCAGCCGTCACTCAAAAACCTGTTGTTTTCAAACCTACCCCTGCGCCTTTGCCTCTCCCTTCAAAACCTAAGGTCTTGGATGTCAATAACGTCAAATCAATGTCCAAAAATTTCCCACCCTTCGACAAGGCTGCTGTGAGTGGCATGACCATCTCTTCTCCTGAAATACCCAAGAAGAAACCCACCAATGGTTATCAACAGGTACAAAATCAAGAGCCCGTGTTGGCTATCCAGAGCTGTATTTCCAACCTTGTCGTCTTGGTTCAGGACTGTATTCATATCTCAGAGTAAAGGTTGATCTGATTCATTGAAAATGTTGAAAGATGACAGATACAACACATACTCTGAGGTGCTTCTTGAATAAGATCCTACATCGTACCTTTCAGGTTTTGCATACATTTTTCTATATTTCAGGAATAATGTTAAAACAGAATCAAAAAGACAAAATAAAGCCAACATTGGCCATTTTTGATCTTCACTTTCCATCGGGTTATTAAAAATTCAGAAAGCAGTGTGTAAAACCATAAAGGTATCATGACATAGACCGGTGGTGAGGTTGGAGACATACAGACCCACTGGATCTCCTCCACCCTTTCATATATCAAATGATCCAAGCGATCATTAGAAGGATATGATAAGCGGTATAGACTGTGTCATCATCGCATGGCTATTTGTACAGTCTTTTGTTTCTGTTCCTTTTTATTTCCTGTCACTCCAAATCTACACTCTCTAACTGGTTAGTTTGTAGAAAGTAGTTTACCCGGTTATGCCGATTAGAGCATGTGATCAGTTGAGAAACATAGTCATAAGATCCCACAGTTTAATGAGTCATTGTAGAGCTCAATGTTACACATGACACAACGAGTCTCTTTCTCCATCTTACTTTCTGATTTCAGCCTGTTTCTTTTTTATGTGTTGTTTATATGTGAATGAAATATGAGAGACGCAGTTTCACAGAAAATATACTAAAAATATTGACTCTGTGATGCTGCACTCCATGATTATCAATTCTTTCTGTCTTTGTTGAAGATCTGTCCCATGAAATTATGGACAAATGTCCAAAAGTTGTTTATTAATGATGTCAACACCTGTAAAGTCAAGTTTTGACCCAACTTGACTACATTTTTTGCTTGACATGGCAATGTGGCTTATTAAATCAAATCAGGTTAAAAGGAAAATCTGTCTGGGACAGCAAATCTTGGTGATTCACATAAGTCTTTCATGATGTAAAGATTTATTCCAAGATTTTTGTTTCCAGCTGCAAAAGTTTCCTGTTCTGATTTTACTATGACATGAGAACAATGGCTTTTTGCCAGAAGACATGTCGTCTTCTATCAGCAAAAGCACATTGATCTCTTCTTTCTGCATGTAACAAGTTCATCAGACCTGAGCTTGTTTTTATACTAATCAATCTCTCCCCTTCAAATCTGCTTACCTCCTCCCCCAACCCCACCCACCTCTTGGCCTCCTCCAATCAGGACGTAGATCCTGCTTACTCAGAGGCTGACCACACCCCCACAGAGACCGATTATTATTACACAGTAGAAGAAGAGGCGTTCCCACAGCCAGAGAGTGATCTGACTGGATATGAAGAAACCATTAACCAGGTAACCCACACCCATAGATAGCTGAGAGACATGGAGCAGTCAGCAATCTCTATAAGAGTCTCTCAATTACTTTAAAGCATTACACTGGAGGTGAGACCAGCCTGTGTTTATTTTACCTTAACAATTAACAATTCTACAGCCACGTGTGCCATGATAAGTGCTGTACTTAACTGCAAAATGAATGCATAGCATCCATTTTATCAGATATTCTTTTGTGACTCTTAATTCACTTTCCTTAAGATTTTATCCTAGTTCTTATATCAAAACCGGATGTGACATCATCTTGACATAAGAACGAAAATCTTGAGAACAGAGATCACAAAAGAAATGGTGCAAATATGGAATGAGTACCATGCATTCATTGCTGGACAGCTTCATTTAAGAGTGAGATATGTTTGGGAGTCAGACACCATCAATCAGTAAGGTCAAAGAAACTGAGGAACTTCATATATAGCCATTTTACTGTGAGCGAACAAAGAATTCACTGGGTTATAGTTATGGGTAGATGTAACTAAAACGTTTCGTCTAGAGTGGGACTTTTTGGTCAGGTTTGTATTTAAGACTAAACTATATGTTTAGTAATAGTTTGGAAATGGACGATCTACGTGGCCAGAAAGTTAATAGTCAACAATATAATGGTAAGATACTAGTAGGAAGTAGTGCTTTCGTTTTTGCCTCAGAGTAAGTGTGTTGCCATAGACCTGAGTGATTCTGTGGTCTTGTAAATCAATAAAATAATTGGAAAGCAACAATATTGGATAATACACCAAAAGTAATTTCACTGAAGCACAACGCTCATATTTATGGTCACACATTTTGCTTAGTCAATGTCATGAAGACGGAGAAGAAATGGACAAGTTCTTTCATAAGGTCCATTCACATCAAGACAGATTACTATAACAATAAAGTTTTAATAGTCGTTCTTATTCTGTAAGAATAGGGAAGTCCACACCACAGCTATAACAATAATGACACAGAGGAACGATATTGTTGGAATCACTTTTAGAGCTTGAGTATTTAAAGAAGCAGTGCATGATTTTAATAAAAGAAATATTATAGTATCTTGGTGTAGATGCTAATATAGTTATTACTATAGTTATCTTTATAGTTATTGTTCTTGGTGTGAACAGGCCTTTGGACTGAATAAAGCGGTAAAAGAGACACATTTTTTGTAAATTTAGACATGAAGAAGACATAATCTTGGTGAGATCAGTTTGTGTGCTATGAGTGTGTGCTTGTCTGTAAACCTGTGCCCAAATATGTGTGCTCCTCTCTCATGATCTGTTTTACAACAGGTAAGATCAATTATTCTGATTATCCTGTCTCTTTGCCCTCTCATTTCCATTTTTCCTCTCTATTTTCCTGTCTTCTCTCCATTCCTACCCCATCACACCATGTAATCTTCCATCCTCCAAACCATCCACTCCACCCCCACCTCTGCTCCCAATGGTACGGCCCAGGTGGACGAGACCTTCCCTGTTGAGGAATTAGATATGACCAAGACAGGTGGTGAAGGGGTGTCTCAAACCCCAGAAGAGCCCTTCACCGAGGAGTACATAACAAGCGACTTTGGAATGAAGGAGTATGACTATTCCTACAAGGACTACAATGAGCCCATCCCTGAAAGCAAGACGGAAGATACCCTAGGCCCTGCCCTGTCCGCTGTGACAGATGAGGGTGGTGTAAGTTACCTTGTGCTTTCCAGCAAATTCCCTTTAAAGCTTTTATAAAAGCTTAAATTGAATTTGCTATGGCTTTAAGTCTTGCAGAGGCATCAAGCAGAGAGTTGTTAAGACCAGCTAAGCACTGGTGCTAGTCTAAGTTCTGCGGCCAGTTGCACAAACTTAGCCACTGTGTTAAGACTGTGTCTTAAGAACTAGCTTGACCAACTAGCAGTTAGACAAAGGTTTCTAACTTTTCTGATTGAAATTAGACTGATTGGCCATTTTATGTAACTGACTTTAAAAAGTTAGGACCAGTGTTGAAGAAAAAAATTAGATGACTAACTTAAGACTACTCAGTTTATGCAACCAGCCCGCCCGGGTCTAAAACTTAAGCTCTGTTCCAAAACCTATGCCTAGGCAGCAATTTAAGGTATCTTCTTTAGGTTTTTTTTTTTTTGTCATGAATCTTTTCTTTTAGACATTTAAGCTGGCAAATGTGTTGAGATATTAAGAAATATGGATTTTAAATATTTGTACATTTTATTAAATACTGGTAAAGGTAAAATTAGTTTGTAATAATCTAATTAAATACCTTAGTAATCTAAGTAATACTGACAATATTTGTATATATTGTATATATAAAGTATCACATTGTTTGCTTAGGAACATGTTAAAGTCAAATCTTAACATGAAGAGCACTATATCAATGTATGGGTTTAGTAGGCAGTGCTATTTTA
Source organism: Paracanthobrama guichenoti (assembly GCA_018749465.1). Taxonomy (NCBI): domain Eukaryota; kingdom Metazoa; phylum Chordata; class Actinopteri; order Cypriniformes; family Gobionidae; genus Paracanthobrama; species Paracanthobrama guichenoti. Next base: position 7,251,011 of record CM031961.1, on the reverse strand, counting down.
GTATTGTTTATATACTATTATATTATTTATTAATACTTTGAATTAGCTATTATATTCATATTTTATATTTAGTTTGTATTAGTCATTTTGTTATGTGCTTTTCTCATTATATATATATATCTGTTATTTCAGTTATCTGCCAAGGCAAGATTTTTTTTTTTCATCTAATATTTTTTATTTCAATTAATTAATTAATTTTTAAATATTAATTAAAGGGTTAGTTCAAAATTAAAATTCGGTCATCATTTACTCACCCTTATGTTGTTCTAAAACCGGTATGATTTTTTTCTTCATCTGTTGAACACAAAAGAATATATTTTGAAGAATATTGTTATCAAACAGTTGATGATAGCCATTGACTTGGAGAAGAAGAAGAAAAAAAAAGGCTACCGTCAAATGTCTGGTTACCAAAAACTTTTGGGTGAGCTATCCCTTTAACAATAACAACATTGGCAACTAGGTTTTGGAAGAGAACTTCAATTTCCAAAAGAGTTTGCAGTCAATGTTTACCTAAGACTAAAACAAGTTTGCTTAAAGAGTAATGGGTTAGCAAGTTATGCCATCAACAGGAATTAGTTCCCCTGTCTGCAAACCTTGATTATCACTTGATTTGAACACTACCCCTTTTGCACAAGATTCCTCTGCAAGTCTGCATAGAGTGCTTAGTTCAGTATAGCGCCATCAATATTGGTAGACTCATCTGCTCTCATGCTGATTTGAGACCAGCCTTAATCTCGATCAGCATAGAACAGCAGTATATCTTCTCGGAAGGGCACCACGACTGAGCTTGACTTCAGCACCAGATTTCTTCAGTATGTATTAATGTGCTGTAGATTTGTAGATCCTTATCTGCATATACAAAAATAAAAATGTGTAGTGGTCTTTAATGTGCAACATTTAGATGGATGGCCTCACAACAGCAGATGAGTGGCATTTTAAGCTTCAGCTAAGTATTTACTTGACTTCCTTATAAAATGTATTGCCCGTCAAGGCATATCACAAGTTTCAGTGGTTTATGGGAAGTTATAAGTCACATTCATAACCACTCAAGGGTTATATTGTCGGTGGGTGTACAATGCTCAGCTACTACCTGAACATCTTAGACTGTTGGTTTCTTCTTTTTTGTATATTGACTGGGCTCTGTTTTGGGTTACATATCTGTTTTCCTCAGGCCTCCGTGCGAGCCCTGAAGGGAGAGAAGGGAGAGCCTGCTGTCCTTGAACCTGTAAGCATCATAATTCCATAATCAAAACATATGATAAATGCCAACATTTAGAAAGTGTAAATACAACCACTAAACCTGTTTAGACACGTAATTCACCCAGGCCACCAGAGGGTGCTACCGAATACCATTTTGATATATTGCATCTTTATGTCTTTTCTAAATGTATGTCTTTAATTTTTTTATTTTATCACTCTCACAGGGCATGCTGATTGAAGGTCCACCTGGACCAGAAGGACCAGCAGTATGTTCACTTTTATTGTTTTGAGTGAATTTATGATCAATTTGCATTCCCATTCCTTTTAGCTGAAGTGAACTTCATATTGTGTATTGCAATCTATTTTTCCTCCTCATATATGGGCTAATTCAGGTTGATCTGGACACTTTTTCCTCAGTACTTTCAATGACAATAAAGTGTCCCAATCATCCTGAATTCACCCTAGTACATAATATTTACTACACAGGGCCATCCCAAGCTTGGGGCGTTGCCCAGTGTGAGTTAGTATAAGTTTGTTGTTATATGCTAGTAAAATGTTATGGTAAAAAAGTTTCAAAATGGTAGTTTGTGTAGATTAAAAAAACTCTTATTTATGCAATTTCTCTCTGCATTAGGGTCTCCCTGGCCCCGCTGGCCCTCAAGGACCCCCTGGTTCTGTTGGTGATCCTGGTGAGAGGGTGAGTAGACATTTTTTTTTGTGTTTACGCAAATTACACTTTAGTTTTTTGAGTATGCTAATTTGAAACATTATACATACATTGCAGTGCTCATTGTTTCCCTGAGTTTTTCCAAGTTCACATCAAGAGTATGTAGTTAAAATTGAAAGCATTTGTTTCTGTAGGGTCCTACTGGTAAGGCTGGTCTACCTGGAGCGGATGGTGTCCCAGGACCTCCCGGAACTTCTGTCATGCTTCCTGTAAGTCTTCTCTCCTCTTTCTTTCCTTCTCTCGATGCTCATTGTTCATAAAGTCATCTCACCACTAGGTGTCACTATTATACCATTACGGTCAAGGATGTCATATATGACTTTATTCCTAACCTGCTTCCCCTTAGCTCCCACATAAACATTGGTTCTTGATTTGCAACCCTCTTTTCTGTTCTTGCAGTTCCGTTTTGGACAGAGTGGTGGTGAGAAAGGGCCCGTTGCCTCAGCACAGGAGGCCCAAGCTCAAGCCATTCTGTCTCAGGCTCGGGTTAGTTGCAGCTGTCATATATCAACCATTTAACTTTTATTTATTGTGTTTTCACACTGAGGTCTAACTTTATACTTAATTTAGAATTAATGGAGTTTTCTTCTGTTTAGATGGCTCTGAAAGGTCCACCAGGACCAATGGGTTTCACCGGCCGTCCTGGACCTTCGGTAAACTAAACAAAAATAAATAATTAATATATATATAATGTCTGTTACATGTTCTTTGTCAAGTGCTTGCATTTTGATTCTGTGATCAGTGTGTTATATTGTAGTTTTTGTTATCTGGTTCCTAAATAGGGAACACCTGGAAGTCCTGGCTTAAAGGGAGAAGGTGGAGACCCTGGTCCTCAGGTAAGGTGTTCTGCATTTGTGTTTCTGTGTTTTTATAATTTTATTGTCTTGCCTTCAAGAACATTTGTCGGACATTGAGATACATTGACAGTAAGAATGTACATATATCTTGCATAGAATCTAAAGAGACAGGCCTTTATCATGCATCCCTATTGTGTTTTTACAGGGCCCCAGAGGTCCTCAGGGATTATCTGGTCCTCCTGGTAAAGCTGGTCGGAGAGTGAGTACACTACAGTTTTCCTGACTAATAAAAAACCAAACCCATAGATTTACATTGACACAGGCCATATATAGGGATCAGAACATCATAATAACTTAACTGTGTTTCTTAAGCAACCAAACCCAGAACACATTAGAAACCACATAGTAATGTCATTGAAACTACTTAGAGCTTCCTAATACCAATTTGTTATTTGTTAATAATATGATGTATCCTGCAGGGTCGTGCTGGTGCTGATGGAGCCAGAGGAATGCCGGGAGAGCCCGGAATTAAGGTTGGATATTTTAACCATTTTTGTTTAAGTTGTTTTCTGTGTGTGATTTATTGTTATTTATGTGTTTGATTTCAGCTGTACATATTTTCCAACTCTGAAAGGCAACCATGTTCTTTTGGACATGCACTTCATGTATGTGTGTTTTTCTATGTTAGGGTGACCGTGGCTTTGATGGCCTTCCTGGTTTGCCTGGTGACAAGGGTTATCGGGTAAGGGCTAAAATTAATTGAATTCATGAACTTCATTGTTAATGTTAATCACAAGCCCTGTTCCAAAATGTAGTGAGGCAGCATAAATCATGGCTTCTATGTTACGTTCTTTTGCCCAACATTGAATGCAGTGTCCCATGTGTACACAGTAGACAGCAAGGGTTTAACTCACTGGAATTTGTTACGTAGCTATTGGATGTATAGTAATATTAAAATGTTTAATGTTTTCTACAGGGTCAAACTGGAGGAATGGGACCCCCAGGACCCCCTGGAGAGGACGGAGAGAGGGTACTTCTCAAGGATTTTTTTTAACATCTGTTACAATAAATTAACACCATACAATAGTAAATATTATAATGTATGTTGTTTAAACATCCTCTTGATCTGTCATTGTATTTGCCTACAATTGTCAGGGAGATGATGGAGAAGTCGGACCCAGAGGTCTTCCCGGCGAACCGGTAGGTGTTTCTTTTTTCTCAAACACTGTACACAGATATGACAGTGCATATGATATTATTTGCCCTGTATAACATTGATTTCCTCTCCAGTTTAAAATTCATAATGCTATGTATGTATATCATTGTATGTTCTTTGATGAACCCTTTTCTCATTTTGTAGGGGCCCCGTGGTTTGCTGGGGCCTAAAGGGCCTTCTGGACTTCCTGGTCCTCCTGTGAGTATTCATTGAAAGCTACAAATACTACATAGTAAAGTGTTAAATGAGGACTTTTGAGTCAATTTTATAATTGTTATGGTTGCACAGCAGCTTCAGTACACCATCATAAAAATGAAAGATTTGAAAAATAAATATTTGTACATGGATATCCAGAACAATCTTTCTTTCATTTCTCCATATTATTATCTGCCTTTGCCAGGGTGTTCGCGGAAATGATGGTCCACATGGTCCAAAAGGAAACTTGGTCAGTAAATGGTCAGAGATCTCTGACGTTACTCTAGATTTTTTAAATGTTTAAAATTATGCAATAGTTGGCATATGTATGTAATAGGCTAAATATTCATAAAATGTAATAGAAAAAATGAATAGTGTAAGAGAAAAACATCAGCATTAAATATTTGTCCTCATTCTCATTGTCCTCTTTCCTCTTTTAAGGGACCCCAAGGAGAGCCTGGTCCTCCAGGACAGCAGGGGGCTCCAGGAACACAGGTGATAACAAATGATGACAAATTCAATGACAAAAGGGGCAAAATCTTAGTGAAGTGTATTTCTAATAAATGATTGCTTTTCTGTGCAACAGGGAATGCCAGGTCCACAGGGTCCCAATGGACCGCCAGGAGAGAAAGTGAGTGATTTTTGTGACTGCAGAACTAAAAGCAATTTTTAATAATCGAAAAATGTCCTTTTACAGAATGTGCTCTTTACCACTTTGATGTCTGCATTTGATAAAAATATATGACATACTTACACGTCCAGTCTTATGCTAAGATCACCAATTATGTTTAAAGGAATTTAATGCAATTATACTGCCATTTTGTTTGTCTACTAACAGGGACCCACAGGAAAGCCAGGTCTACCAGGAATGCCCGGAGCTGACGGTCCTCCTGTAAGTGCTTTTTTTCTTGTTTTTTTTAATTTTTTATCTATTTGATCTGTTAATTACTTTCAGTTTATGTGAATTATTAATTTTAGACCAGTTGTCAGAAGGCATGTGGTAATGAATGTGCCGTATGTGTTTGTCCCACAGGGTCATCCCGGAAAGGAAGGCCCTGGTGGAACCAAAGGAAATCAGGTGAGGCCATATAATAATACTAAGTATATTCTCTATTTAGCTTCATAAATTAAATGTCATTTGTACCACAACTATTTGTATACTTTTTGTGAATTATTGTATGCTTGTATACTTATTTGTGAACTTTTTACTGAGTGTCTCAATATATCATACATCTAGGATTTGCATATCCAGCACATGTTTCCACAAATCCCAGTGTGTTCATATTTTGATGTTTATTTTCCTTGTTCACATATATTTAGGGTCCCAATGGTCCTCAAGGGTCTATTGGCTATCCCGGCCCTCGGGGAGTGAAGGTAAAATATATCTTTGTTTTGTTTAATGCAGGTAGCTTTTGTTGTTTTGTTAGGATCATTTTCCACTGGAAATTAAATATGCGTGAATATATTAGACTAATCATTAAATTATCCTTTTGTCATTTTTATAAATAATTCTGTGTATAGACATTTTATGTATTGGAACTTTGGTAATGGCTGTTGATAGTTGATATCTACTCTCACCTGTAAGACTCGGAGTCACATAACAGACTGGATATTTTGTGACATTCACAGGGAGCTCAAGGTATCCGAGGACTGAAGGGCCACAAGGGAGAGAAGGCGAGTGTTTTTGGTCAAAAACTTAACATAAGTCAAATTTAATGTTATTATAATAATGAAACACTTTAGTGAATTGTGACCTGTTTGTGCTAAAGGTGCAGGTTCACCGGACTGTGTTAAATAACTTTTTCTTATTTTCAGGGAGAGGATGGATTCCCTGGAATCAAAGGAGACTTTGGTGTGAAGGGAGAGAGGGTACGTCTTGCATATAAAACATCAGTGGATAGAAACTCATCAGTTAGCATGTGATTTTAGCACAACTGTAAAACAATGCAGTCCAGAGTTGCTTCAGATGGCAGGCTAACATTAGTAGCGCTTGACTATGTTGACCCATTTCAACTGCCCACTAAGATTTGTTGTGCATCAACAGGGAGAGGTGGGAGTGCCTGGCCCAAGAGGAGAGGATGGCCCTGAGGGGCCTAAGGGTCGATTTGGCCCCCCTGGTGAAATTGGACCTATCGGCGTGGTGGGAGAGAAGGTTAGTTTGATTATTGCTATTTTTGTTCCATAATATATCATTTTAGCTATGTTGTATTGTATTCATGCTTACTGTAAGGGATATTGTTATAATGTTACATTGCTGGTCTAAAGATGTGTGAAATCTTTCTAAATTATGTAATTCCAGGGTAAACTTGGTGTGCCTGGACTTCCTGGCTATCCCGGAAGACAGGGAATTAAGGTAAACAACATTATATTGTTTATGACTCATCATTTAATATACAGCTAAGTATTTAATCAAATGTAATGATTTTTTTTCCAATCTATTTAATGCTTGTATTTTTAGGGCTCCCTCGGTTTCCCAGGATTCCCTGGTACAAATGGCGAGAAGGGCGCAAGAGTAAGAATTCTTTTAGACTAAATTACACTAAATCTCCAGACAAGCAGCATTAGACACAGGGATGTCAATACGCAATACGCAAAAATCAGCATTTAACTCAATGTTGAGTAAAGTCCTGCATTTACATTCATAATTTAAATAGCATATATGGTACTATCTTCCTTCAGAAAATAATTAATGATGCTGAAAAATTCTGAATACATTTTTCTCTTTCCAGGGTTTGATTGGAAAACCTGGACCAAGAGGACTAAGAGGGCCGACAGTAAGGGCCTGTTTTAATCCATCATCTCATCTCTTATCTTATTCTGTTCCTCTTCGCTTTTTGCTTTCATTTGATTTGAGATGGATTGATTTGTTGAAACTTACTGTAGATTAAACTTGCTGTTGTTAATTTTAATCAAGCAAATTTCAAGCAAATTGAATCAAATGTCTGATTTCAGATCAGTTCACTTGTAAAGCAGTGCTCAATGATTTGATTTATTTAGGGTCCCAGAGGGCAGAGGGGACCCCGTGGGTCAACAGGAAAAACAGGTGCTAAGGTATGAACGTCATTTACGTGAAATTATTCTCAAAAATGTAATTAAATCTTGTGATTGCCAACAATTATAGATTATGTGTACATAACCAATTCAATCAAATGTTTTAGGGCGGATCAGGCAGTGACGGGCCTCCTGGACCACCTGGAGAGAGAGTATGTTTATTTAAAATGTTATTGTATTTTTTTTTAAACCCTTTAAAACAAGTCTGGATTTCTGGTTCATCTTTAATTAATTTTTTTTATGTTTCCACATTTTTCAGGGACTAACTGGACCTCAAGGTGCAAATGGATTCCCTGGGCCAAAGGGGCCTCCTGTAAGTTACAGTTTGGTTGGATCTGATGCTTTGAAACTTAAGTTTTTGCCTATTTCTTATTGATATGTCAATTGATTTTTGAAGGGCCCTCCAGGGAAAGATGGACTGCCTGGACACCCTGGACAGAGAGGCGAAGTTGTACGTATATCTTTTGTTTTTGTGCATCCAAGTTACAACATTCACTGAGATCAAGGTGAGATTAAATGTGCAGCAACATTTATTTGATCATTTTTGTTGCACTTGTAGGGTTTCCAAGGCAAAATTGGACCACCTGGGCCACCAGGAGTTGTTGGACCACAGGTGAGTTTTGTCAGTAATTTCATAAGTAGAAGCTTCATGGTAGAGGCTTCCACGTTGCTTCTTCGAAGGTAGAGGATATCTTCTCTGACAATTTAATACAATAAATCTTTAAAATCATTTTAGAAATGTATTCAACTATGCAAGCTTTACTCAAATCTAGTTCTCGTTTAGGGTCCCTCTGGTGAGACTGGTCAGATGGGTGAGCGTGGCCACCCAGGACCCCCAGGACCACCCGGTGAGCAAGGCCTTCCTGGGCCCTCTGGTAAAGAGGGAACCAAAGGAGATCCTGGTCCCTCTGGCGGCCCCGGTAAAGACGGACCCCCTGGACTGAGAGGATTTCCTGGAGAGAGAGGACTGCCAGGAACTCCGGTAACAAGACCTGCTCATTGTTACCAGTGAATTTTAGATTGTAGATTGTTTGGTCAACCAACTTTAAAACTTCCCATAAATGTTTGTATCCCTAATAACTGAGTCTATCGGTGTGTTTGCATAGGGCGCTGGAGGACTGAAAGGAAATGAAGGCCCTGCTGGACCACCTGGACCTGCTGTATGTTGCTCATATTAGACATATCATCAAAATATTAGTAGAATACAGACTTTTATTTGATCAGTTCTATATCGACCCATGAATAGGTGAATGTCTCATATCTCTCATATTTCAACACAAAATCAACAGGAAAAATGTAATATTAATATTATATTTTCACATTACATCAATTAAATTTTTAGGTTTTTTTGTTTGTTTGTTTTTTGCATTACAGTGGGCTTAATATAATTCCTTAAGTGCTTAACTTTTATGAAAATGTCACGATAACATTTTTTAAAAATAATTTTTGAGGAATTATGAAAGCACATGTTGATATTTCAACAAATTGAATTTTTATGCAGGGATCGTCTGGGGAGAGGGGAGGTGCTGGCACTGCAGGTCCTGTCGGCCCACCTGGACGACCTGGACCTCAGGGGCCCCCTGGAGCTGCAGGAGAAAAAGGAGTGCCAGTAAGTGTCTACTGTACGTTTGCATTGATCTCTAATACAGTTTTATTCATAGGCCCGTCATGCAAGAACATCCTGTTTTACAGGGAGAGAAAGGTCCAATTGGTCCAGCTGGTCGCGATGGCATCCAAGGCCCAGTTGGTCTCCCCGGCCCTGCTGGACCGCCAGGTACTGCTGGAGAGGATGGAGACAAGGTCAGTGACTTCTTCATATTTGGATCTCAAATCATCACATTCAAATGGATTCAAATTCTGCATTGTTCATTGTTCCTGCATAGGGTGAGGTTGGGGAGCCAGGACAAAAGGGAGGTAAAGGATCCAAAGGAGAACATGTAAGTAAATTAACTTTCACTTAAAGCAACAAATCCTTGTTTTTGTGAGCATGATATAAATCTATAATCAATTATTTGCATATTTACAGGGTCCTCCTGGTCCACCTGGGACAATGGGCCCTGTTGGACAGCCTGGTGCACCTGTAAGTGTGAAAGGAATTTCATGAAAATCATACATGTTCAAGAAATGCTTACATTGCACTTTGATGGAAACAAAAGGGATTACAATTTCATGGTACCATTCATAGGTTTTTATAGGCTTTATAACAAGTGCTTGTGGTCAACCCCATTTCAAATCGCTTCATCTCTACTCAGGGTGCTGATGGCGAGACAGGTGCGAGAGGTCAGCAGGGACCGTTTGGCGCTAAGGGAGATGAAGGAACAAGAGGTTTCCCTGGGCCTCCAGGCCCCATTGGACTGCAGGTACTGCATTCAGATTGTGTTTCAATCACTCTTACCAATTAATTTCTACATACAAGATTCTTTAGTTGCAATTTATACTTTATTCATGTTTCATTAGGGTTTGCCAGGCCCGTCTGGAGAAAAGGGAGAGACGGGAGATGTTGGGCCATTGGTGAGTCTTAATATTTTGATTTGAAGAGAGTTAAGGAAATCAAAAGGTACAATTGTTTTGTATAATGCATCATATGATCTTCTAGTGTTTTGAATCACATTTAGAATGAATGTATTTCCTAATCCTTTCTGGTTGCGTATTACTGTAGGGTCCTCCTGGTCCCCCAGGTCCACGTGGTCCAGCTGGTCCTAATGGTGCTGACGTAAGTAACTTAATTTCGCACTATAAATAATACCAATTCATTATTATATGTTTTATAATCACTATGCATCCACCCTCTGGAATACTTGATTCAGATTCTGTGGTCAGTTAATTTTGTATAATGGCATTATTTTGTTTCATGCATGCAGGGTCCTCAAGGTCCTCCAGGAGGTTTGGGTAATCCAGGTCCCATAGGAGAGAAGGCAAGTATAAAAGAATTCAACTTTTTGCATGGATGATGACTATATGATTGTTCTGATTGATGGCACTTGACGTCGTCTTATTTGTATTGCCAGGGTGAGCCTGGTGAATCTGGACCACCTGGTGTTGGTGGAGAGCCAGGAAAAATGGTAATAATTGTTATTTTTATTTGAAACTTTTTATCATCCTTTCAACCTGTCAAAAGTAGATGTAATCCCAGCTAACATTTTATTGGTGCGTTTATCCAATGACAGGGCCCGAGAGGAGAGCGTGGTGAGAAGGGAGAGGCCGGGCAGCCTGGCACCTCTGGTCCTCCTGGTGGAAAGGGACCCACAGGAGATGATGGACCCAAAGGAAACCCTGTATGTATTAAACATGATAAACAAGAGATATTTCTATTATATATGTGACTCTTCAGCAGCTGGTATTTGTATTTTTAAGGGTCCTGTTGGTTTCCCTGGCGATCCTGGCCCCCCTGGTGAAGTTGGACCACGAGTGAGTAGAGCTTTTGTCATTTATATACTGATACATGACAAGTCAACATGAATTAGATCCTTTGTACATACATGTTGCTCATATGTGTTTCTGGTCTTATTCTGGTATATGATTCATCATTGTTCAGTGTTCCAGGTTTTTTTAACTTTCTTTCTGACTTCTTTTACAGGGCCAAGATGGTGCAAAGGGTGACAGAGGAGAGGATGGAGAACAAGGAGAAGCTGTGAGTGATCATTTTCCTGTTTATGAATTGCATATCTTTCTTATGCATCCTGGGCCTTATGAGGTGTTTATCAACATATGTTGTTTTTGATTTAGGGTTCACCTGGACCAACTGGTGAGAACGGACCACCTGGACCTCCAGGAAAGAGAGTAAGAGCACCTTGATCTTGACCTAGAAGAGAAAAATTTGTAATATTACATTTATATATTTGATATACAATACATATTATACAGGATCTTATGAAAGGCATATTTCTGGACTCTAAATTGTGCGTTAATGTTCATATATTAGGGTCCTCCAGGTACAAGGGGACCAGAGGGTCGTCAAGGAGAGAAAGGAAGCAAGGTAAGACTATATAACTGGGAGAGAGTATAACTACAGGAAATAAACAGGCTTTCTGTAGTTCTCTTCCTCCTGTAATCTTGCTGTTTTTTTCCTAGGGCGATTCAGGTGCCCTTGGCCCTCCAGGAAAGACCGGCCCTGTGGGGGCACAGGGTCCACCAGGAAAACCAGGAACTGAAGGTCTAAGAGGATTGCCTGGTTCAGTGGTATGAGATGACAGTTATCCAATCAGAATTGTTTCTTTTTATGTAAAAGTTATGTAAAAGTAATGTAATGCCATATTTATCAAAATGATCTTCTGATAAACAGGGTGAACAAGGTTCCCCAGGTGCTGCTGGCCAGAAAGGGCCCCCTGGACCTATGGTAAGACCTTCTGCATTATTAAAAATACAGTAACAGATTGAGTATTGAATATACAAGTATTGATTAATGAAACTGAACTACTATTATAATTGAATGTAATATATGCATATATTAATAAATATATTAATAAACCTACATTATATATAAATTCAGTACTAAAATGATTTCCCCTCCTCTCACAGGGTCCTCCAGGTTTACTTGGTCTTCGTGGTGACCCTGGTGCTAAGGGTGAGAAGGGACATCCAGGTATGCTTGGTCTGATTGGGCCTCCAGGAGAACAAGGAGAGAAGGGAGACAGAGGCATGCCAGGACCCCAGGGATCATCAGGACCCAAGGGAGAAACGGTACATGAAGTCTGGTCATGTCTGCACATCACATGACCATTTAAAAGTTTTGGGTTGGTACAATTTTTTAAATAGAAATCAATATTTTTATTTAGCAAGGATGCATTAAATTGATCGAGTGACAGTAAAAACATTTATAATGTTAAAAGAGGTTCCTAAAAGTTTTTTATTTTATTTTTATCAAAGAATCCTGAAGAAAATGTATCACGATTTCCACAAAAATATTAAGCAGCACGTTTTCAACACTGATAATAGAAAGCACGTAATCAGCATATCAGTCATATGAGAATGATTCCTAAAGTTCATGTGACACTGAAGACTGGAGGTCACCTACCTTTGTTGTAAAAAAATCAGCTTTTCCATCACAGGAATCAATTACACTTTAAAAAATATTAAAATAGACAGTTATTTTAAATTGTAATAACATTTCACAATATTACTTTTAACAGTATTATCGTAATAAATGCAGCCTTGGTGCACATAAGAGACTTCTTTAAAAAACATTAAAACATCTTACCAACGCCAAACTTTTGAACGTACAAGCAAACCTTTCCTAGTTCATACCCTCTCTCATACAATCAAATATCATAGTCTTTTTTAATATCTTAATGTATTTTATTTTAGGGTATGTCTGGAGGAACTGGTCCTCTTGGCCCTGCAGGTCCTGCTGGTATGCCCGTAAGTAAACTTTACTCACTATTTCTCCGTTTTGTAGAGCTGTCTACATACCAAATCGTACCAAATTCTGAATTTGCTGGAAAGAATTGAAACTATGAGTGGAGTGCCAAACTTGAGCTCTGAAGCACCAAAATATAGTCTCAAAAAACATTGGTCTGTTTGATTAAAGCTGAATGGATGTGATGTGTCTCACAGGGTCCGAGGGGTATCAAAGGAGCTAAAGGTGCCACTGTGAGTAATCCTTGTGAAATTCTTCCTTAAATATTTGTACTTAACATAAAATGCCATGAGTCAAATGTCAATGCGTGTGAGAATTATATCATGAAACATATTATGTGAGGTAATGTTTAAATAAAGCACTATACATCGTTCACACGTCTGGCTTTCATCATACTTTGCAGTAAAATGACAGTAATTTTTTACATCTTATCTCTGTGTTACAGGGTGGAGCTGGTCCTAAAGGAGAAAAAGGTGTACAAGGACCACCAGGACAACCGGTGAGTGTGTTATCTACAGTATAAAACACAGGATGTTGCACAAGAATCATTTGGCAGGGAAATCATTTAATACAAAAAACATGCAATCATTTAAGACAAAAATTAAAGGAGATCAGCACATCCCAGAGTTCTTGTGTCCATGAAATGCAGCTGAATTCTTTTTTCGCTTTAGGGTCCCCCTGGTGATGTCATCCAGCCGCTGCCCATTCAGATCCCAAAGAAGTCTAAGCGCTCCATCGACGCCAGTAAGATGCTCTCTGAGACTGACACTGAGGCTGCCGACACCACGGGCACAGAGTTCCTGACTGGCAATGAAGGTATGGAGGAGATCTTCGGCTCGCTCAATTCCCTGCGCCAGGAGATCGAGAGCATGCGCTTCCCACTGGGAACGCAGGAAAGCCCGGCCCGCACATGCCAGGACCTCCACCTCAGCCAGCCAGATCTGAAAGACGGTATGATCATCGTGGTTATTACATAATTGACACATTCCATGACCAATGCATTTCGCATTCTTATCATTATGATTATTTTATTCAGGCGAGTACTGGATTGATCCAAATCAAGGCTGCGCCCGGGACTCTTTCAGAGTTTACTGTAACTTCACTGCCGGTGGAGAGACATGCCTGTATCCCAGCAAAGCAGTAGAGAATGTAAGAACTTGCAGTCATTCGTCTTTATATGTTTAAACATTCATGAGACATCAACTTCTGAAATCTAGATTGATCTGAACTTACGAATCCTGTTTTATTTGTCCAAAATTCTCCCATAGGTAAAGATGAACTCTTGGCCAAAGGAGGAGCCTGGGTCCTGGTACAGTCAGTTTGAAAAGGCCAACAAGGTGAGTTTATGGTCTCAACACTTTAATATCAGATCCGTGATTAATTTAACCAACTAATATGCATAAATAAACCAAAAGCTCTTATCTCAATTAAAGGGCATTCACATTGAAAGTGATTTGCATGACAAAGCGACCAGAATTTCCAGTGTGAATGCCCTTTTAGACAAGAAAATCTTCTAATGTGTTGCTCAAAAGATTATGGTCAAGCTTAATATATTTTGAATGATGAATTAATGCTTTCCTTTGTGTTGTAGTTTTCATATGTTGACACGAGTGGAGAACCTGTTGGTGTAGTCCAGCTGGGATTCTTGCGGTTGCTCAGCGTCCAGGCCCGTCAAAACCTAACCTACCACTGCCACCGATCAGTGGCCTGGGCTGACCTCACTACCGACAACGGTTACCAGAGGGCGCTACACTTCCAGGGAGCCAACGATGAAGAGCTGAGCTACGAGACCAGCCCCTACATCAAAGCCCTCATCGACGGCTGCTCTGTAAGTTACCTCATTTGAAAGAGGAATCTTTTGTAACATTATAAATGTCTTTACCATTAAAATGTTTGGGGTAATTTAAAAAAAAAGAATTATTGATGCTTTTATTCAGCCAGGATGCATTAAACTGAACAAAAGTGACAGTAGTGTATATTCATGAAGTTGCAAAAAAAAAAATGCTAGTATCATTCAAAGCTATGAGCGTAATAAAAATGCGTATAAAAATGTTGTTTTCATTGTAAGGCATAACATTGACAGGTGAAGTGAATAACACTGATTATCTCTTCATCACAGCACCTGTGAGTGGGTGGGATATATTAGGCAGCAAGTGAACATTTTGTCCTCAAAGTTGATGTGTTTGAAGCAGGAAAAATGGGCAAGCGTAAGGATTTGAGCGAGTTTGACAAGGGCCAAATTGTGATGGCTAGACGACTGGGTCAGAGCATCTCCAAAACTCTTGTGGGGTGTTCCCGGTCTGCAGTGGTCAGTATCTATCAAAAGTGCTCCAAGGCAGGAACAGTGGTGAACCGGCGACAGGGTCATGGGCGGCTAAGGCTCATTGATGCATTTGGGGAGGGAAGGCTGACCTGTGTCCAATCAAACAGACGAGCTACTGTACCTCAAATTGCTCAAGAAGTTAATGCTGGTTCTGATAGAAAGTCTCTCCTCCTAAATATTTCTTTCTCTTTTCTTTCCCCCTCTGCAGTATCGTAAAGGTTTGGACAGGACAGTGCTGGAGGTGAACACACCTCAGGTGGAGCAGCTCCCTCTGCTGGACATCAGGATCTCAGACTTTGGGGAGGACAATCAGAAATTTGGTTTTGAAGTGGGACCAGTCTGTTTCCTGGGATAAACACACACATGCTGAGGGCAAGGGGAATACAGTCACCGATACAAACATTCACACACAAACATACTCACTTAATCATGCACTTAAAACCTAGACATAAAACCAACACTATAAAGACATTTGAAATTACATGTAAGAAGTGGGACACATAGATTCATTCATACACACACACACACACACACACACACACACACACACACACATTGTTGTGAAACAAAGTTGCACACAAAGTATACGCCCAGGGAAAAACACTCCCAGCAACGGATGGACAACAAGAGGAGAAGAGAGCCATTCTCGCAGGAGAGAAGAGATTGACAAATATTCTGTCAAGTAACAGAAGTGTGTTCGAGCAGATACTGCTGGCCTGAAGCGGAAGACCCTCCCGTTTCGGCCCCCTCTCTCCTACAGCTCCCCTCCCCACTGTTTCTCTTCCGAGACGTTCCACTCTTCCTACCTCCATGCCTGATCAATCCTTTTTTTAGTCCCCCGCAGAGCTCCGCCCCTCCCTCACCTTATAGAATAGAATGCAGGTGCAAAATTTAAACTGAGGAACGGAAGCTGAGCATGAAAATTCCATTAGAAGGTGAAATTAGAACGCGTTTCTGTGCCGTCATAAAATCACACCAGCATTGTAACTGTACTGAATGACTTGGGCCATATGAAATCAAAGCCATTAACAGTGTAAAATTGTAATGAATCTGATAATGTTGTACATTTATTATAGAGTGATAAAATCTGTAAGAATTTTCCATTGATTTTTTTTTTTTTAGACATGCTGCCAACTTACCAGTCCAGTATTTATGGTGAAAGTTAAGCTGAGTATTGTTACAGGGGCCTTTTACAAATTTGCATTTTATCTGACAATCTGCACACAATTGACCCACAGCATTCAGTATTGATGACAAACCAATCTGTTTGTCACCTTTGACCTTTCATGTGAACAGTGTTCAGGCTGGAATTGTGCATTAGAACCATTTGTACAGATATTTTATTGTATTTATTTTGTGAAACAAACAGGTGCTCACAAGAAAATGACCAACACTTGCAGTACAAAATGTGGTATTCATCTGTAATTATTTCCTGTAGTTTTTTTTCATCAATCTATTAAATATGTAAATTAAACCCCAGAAAGCAAATCTGCCTTCTCTGTATGATATATATTCTCGCTTGTGATCAGTTCTTGGTGATAATATTGCATTGTTTCAGTGCATTTCAGTCACAAATAGAGGTTTAGGAGAGTTTAGTGCAGGTGGAGACAACAAAACAATGACGGAACTGTCTCGAGATTCAGACAGCAGTGGAGAAGGGACAGGAAGAGGGACGGAAACTGATGGTGGTTTGTTTTTTATGTATATTTTTTGTTTCTTTTTTTTTTAAAACATGGAGAGGGGAATGAAATGCTATAAAAATTATTTGTGAATTAAAAGTTGTTTGTGTGGTTTTCTCACAAGGACAATACTGCTAGGATTGCTTTTGTCAGTGAAAGACGAACATCTGTCTTTAAAAAAAAAACATGGTGCTAAAACTTGTTTTATGTAAGTACTTCAAAATCTGTTTGTGTAATATATAATCTATTTAAAGAGCTGTTGGACTCCTTTGTTGTTCTTTTCCCCATTTGTTTCCTGTTGTCATGTTCACATGGTGCTAATATTTGATCTGCCTCATTCTTCTGAACCAAACTCCCATTTTCACCTCAACAACTTCCCAGCACAAGTCTTCTCATGTCTTAGTGAAACCATATGTAATTTGGCCACTTTCCTTCAAACACCTATAAAAAAAACCATCATCTAAACGCTGACGTTTTATTTTCGCTCTATTAATCTGGGTTTTGAACTGTTAACTGTTTTAATTCTTTGCCGATGTTGTTTTGGTCCAAACATTCCCATTAAACCACACATCAACACATTTCCTCCTGTGTCAACTTAATTGTTTTTAAAAGTGGGTCCAGTATTACATTTTCACACTTTAATTGTATAAACATAGAATTTTCATTTGTTGCATTGTACACAATATTTTTACAGCAATTAAATTACATTTATACAAGAACGATTTGTCAGAGATAAAGGCACTGTGTTGGTGAACAATTTAGAGACTTTTAACATTGTTTCTCAGCCAATGAAGAGTCCACCTGTATTGATTAAAGAGAAAAGTCCATGTCAATTCAAAACAAATTGACAACAGCATATTTCCCAAACAAAATCATACACGTTTTCTGTAGCTTTTCTGCTGAAGATGCTGTTCAGCAAGAGATCAAGCTTCTTACCAGCAACTTCAATGCTGACTCCAGTAATATATCGACTGTCATCAGAAGCCAGAAAGGCACACGCGTCAGCGACTTCTGCAGAGACAAGCAAGAGTGAGAGAGAACTATATCCAAATATATATTTATACACTATATTGACAAAAGTATTGGGACACCCCTCCAAATCATTGGCCATGGCCACAGGTGTATAAAATCAAGCACTAGGCATGCAGACGCTTCTACAATTATTTGTGAAAGAATGGGTCGCTCTCAGGAGCTCAGTGAATTCAAGCGTGGCACTGTGATAGGTTGCCTCCTGTGCAATAAGTCTATTCGTGAAATTTCCTCACTACTAAATATTCCACGGTCAACTGTTAGTGGTGTTATAACAAAGTGGAAGCAATTCAGCCATGAAGTGGCAGGCCACTCAGCAGCTGCATCCAAGCCTTACATCACCAAGTGCAATGCAAAGTGTCGGATGCAGTGGTGTAAAGCACGCCACCACTGGATTCTGGAGCAGTGGAGACGTGTTCTCTGGAGTAACAAATCACGCTTCTTTGTCTGGCAATCCGATGGACGAGTCTGGGTTTGGCGGTTGCCAGGAGAACGGTACTTGCCTGACTGCATTGTGCCAAGTGTTAAGTTTGGTGGAGGGGGGATTATGGTGTGGGGTTGTTTTTCAGGGGTTGGGCTTGGCCCCTGGCTTCCTTAATGCTTCAGCATACCAAGACATTTTGGACAATTTCAATTTCAAAGGGTGGGCCAACTCTATATTAAACCCTACGGATTAAGAATGGGATGTCATTAAAGTTCATGTGCATGCAAAGGCAGACATCCCAAAACTTTTGGCAATATAGTGTATATACATAGTGATCATCCAAACCAATTAGAAGAGCCCTTTTGGTGTGATACTCACAAGTGTATTTATGAAAATGTTTTTGTATAATGAAAAAAATACTTACCAGCAGGCTCTCCCATCCTTCCCATTGGGATGATGGAAGTGATCTGCACAGAATAACCAAAATAGTACTTAAAGTTACTCTAAAAGTGGCTTTAATTCAAGATATCTTGTAATGGTCTGAAAATGCAACAGATTAATATAATAAAAATGTTAAGATCCTCATATTCCAATCTAATATGACTTCTGACCTGTAACGTGTTTTTCTCCATTGTCACCTGATGGAGTTTTGGTTCCTTGCCACTGTTGCCTTTGGCTTTTGGCTTGCTCAGTTGGGGACACTATATTATTCAACTATATTACCGACCTGCCCGCATTGACACTATATGATAACTGAACTGAGCTGGATGACATCACTGTTTTCTCCAGAGCGGCTGTACAGCCGAATCAAATTCTGTTGCATTGTTTTCCTGTTAACACCGTGAAGCTGCTTTGAAACAATCTGCATTGTAAAAAGCTCTATATAAATAAAGCTGACATGACTTCAGTAAAGTTCCAATCACGTCGCATCTAAGAAAGAACTCTAAATGCACAAATAATCAGCTCATTTTATTAATCTGAAGACAGAAATATTCTTCCTTACTTTATTGATGACTTTCTCTGGTACTTTATCTGTCATGGGTGTAGTGATGAACCCTGGCAGGACACAGTTGCAGCGAATACCGAATCTAAAAGGAACAAAACATTTTTTATATTAAGTTATTAAAAAAACAGAACATAAAGAGACATGGGCTGCATCCGAAAGCTTAAAAATGCATCAAGGCACATCCAAATCTAAGGCTAGCTTAATTTCTTGTCTCCTGAGATACCTTCATCTGGTCAGTTTTTGACGGTAGTATAGATCCTTCGCTGCATTTGATATCCCACAATCCTGTGCTTTCCATTCCATGATAGTTAAGCTAAAAAATAAAGATGGTGTCTGAAAGTTGCAGTTGGTGGTTGGTTGTGTTTTTTTTATTTTTGATGTCATTTCTAGTGAGAAATTACTATTTGTAGTAATTAAATATTCATTTAGTTATAACCAAAGCTCTCTTTATTTTGTTAATTTAAACTTTAGTTTCATGAAGTACCTTTGAAAGGTACCTAAAGCTGCCTACAAAGTCATTGCCTGGAAACAAGTTAGCTGCCTAATGACCTCTCTTCAGAAAAAGCTCAACCATTTCCATGTTTACAGCCCATTACTAACACATAAGCAGCACCACACACCCTAAAGCAAAACATAAAATGGTTACAATGCGTTTAAAAACCGCAGGTCAGTAAATATGTTCCAGTCATAGTAAAATGCTCACATACCTGCTGAGCTCTTTGGCCGCGGTTCGAGTGAGTCCCTCCACTCCTGCTTTAGAAGCAGAGTAATTCACCTGGCCGATATTCCCAACCTAAAGCCAAAGAGAGAGACACTTATGATCAGAAAAATCAGTTAAATGTCCACTGTAATAAAACTGTGAGTGTACTACAGCATGATAGCCCTATACTGTAAATGCTTGACCTTGCCCACTATACTGCCCACAGTGATGATGGAGCCCTTCGCCGCTCCGGCAGAAACTAAAGCCTTAGAGACGGCCTGAGTCAGAAGGAAAGTGCCCTGAAAGAGATCACGAATACAGAAGATCAGACACAGACCTTAATGGGAAACAACTATATACACACACACACACACACTACACCTTAAACGTTTGAGGTTAGTAAGAACTGTTTTATAAGGAAATTAATACTTTTATTTAGCAAGCATTAAATTGATCAAAAGTGGCAGTAAAAACATATGTGCAGAATTATTAGGCACATTTTACCACATTAATCTTAATAACTACTATTAATTTTGTATTTAATCATTAATAAGTGATATATAATTGTTCATGAAGGCTGGAAATGAAAAACGCCTTATATTCAGGTGTGCAGAATTATTAGGCAGAGGCTTTTTATAGTCTAAACGTTTTCTTTTACAGATAACATGAGCCAAAAAAGAGATTTAACTCAGACTGAAAAGTCACAAATTATTAAATGCCCATGATAAGGATGCAATACTAATGCAATACTAGAAATTGCAGTTAAGGTATGACCATTAGACCGTGAAATGCTCATTGGGTCAGCAGCGTCAGACAAAATCAGGTGGCGAAGAACAGACACATGTTAACTGCAAAAGACTTAAGAATTAAGGTGAAGAATTAAGTGTGAAACCATCAGGAACCCTTTAGTCTCCAGCGCCACCATTTTCCAGAACTGCAGCCTACCTGGAGTCTCCAGAAGTGCAAGGTGTCAGGATCTCAGAGACTTTGGATGCTGCATGCTTTGGATGCGGTGTTCTCCATTTTTTTTGTATGTAATGTCCAATGAATGATCTGCAGTGTTTTTATATTGACTGATGTGTGTATGATCTGAAAGCATTGTTTGATTTTGAGCAGAGGTGAGATGGTTTTGAGCCGATTGTTTGATTTTGCCAGAAGAGCTGGGGCCGGGGGTTTTGTGAATGTAGTTTGAAGATTTGGTTTTGTGATTAATGTTATGAGAAAATGAGTGAAGGTCTTAGCAAATGTGAAAAACTGTAAACACTACTGTTAGATTGCAGTACCTTGAGATTGACTTCAATGACTTTGTCAAAATCATCTTCCTCCATCTTGAGAAGGAATTCATCTTGCGTGATCCCGGCTGCATTCACACACACAGAGGGCGGCTGGAAGTAGCGGCACTGTAAGAAAACAAGACAAACCTGCATGAACGTTCTGGTTTATTATTCAACCTCTCCAGGAGAGCCCATGAACGGCACAGACACACGTCTGTCGTACCTGTATACTTGTCACTAGTTTCTCCACACTGTCCTTTAATGACACATCCACCCCAAAGGCCATGTGCTCCTGACCTTTGTGGTCACGTGACAGGAGTTCCAAGGTCTGATTGGCTGATTCCTCATTGCGGTCAGCCACTACTACAGAAGCACCTTCAGTGGCGAATCTCTGACACACGGCCCTGCCGATGCCACTGCCACCTCCTGAAACAAAAGCACCATGACAGCTTTATTAATCTTATCAATACATCTCTGATACATACAATAACGTACTTCCAATACATTTCCTTAAACTTAAAACAAAATGACACATGCACTAAATATTGCATATTGTTACAATGCAACATTTAGTCTAACTCATTAATGGTTAAACACAAAACACATGTCATGTATTCTGTTCGATAAATAAAATATAACTATATCTATAGTTTAAATAATTCCAAACAAAGGTGTTTTCACGAGCACTGTAAGTGAACACTATCTGTATGGCTCGTATAACAAAAGTGTTCAGCTACAAAATGGTATTATGACTTAAATTATATAAAAATATATATGGCCATTAAGACAAACGAAATGTTTAAACTCTCACCCGTCACTAATGTCAACCTGGATATGAGACGAGAGGACGCCGCCATGACGGTCAGCTGTGTGCTGCAGCACCTAATGATGTCCACTAGAGGTCATTAAATAACCACTAATATATGCTTCTCTGTCACGACCTCTTGACTTTCACAGGCATGAGGGTCAACGCAATTTGCACAGAGTCTTCTTGAAGAATCTATGAATAATTATTGAATAAAATAAAAATAATTCTCCCACATTTATGTCGGTAAAACCATTGCTTTTGCAGAATGTTGAAGCAGCTGCTGTTGGCAAACCTCTGGTCACCCTACAGGAGCACGGGTATAAATGACCTGGACGCGAACATGCATGGGAAATTAATGCTGCGTTCCAGGCAGGTTATTGAGCCCGTAAGTCACGACTTCAACTCACGACTTTGTAGCATTCCAGGCAAAGCCACGCCAAACTGCCTGAGCGCAAGGAATTGTGGTAGCTAGATGTAAACAAAGCATGGCGGACCATTATGCTCATTTACAATCATTCCTATCGCCAAAGGTGCTTACTCCTTGCTTATTTGAGGGAAACGGGGGAGAGAAAAAAAACAAGAGGAGCTGTTATACCTTTTATTTTACGTTATTTGTATATCCGTAAGGGCTGCCATTGTTGATTCGCTGGCTGTGCGACGTCAGAGCGCGTAACTGTTCAATTATTTTATTTTACTACATAAAAAGATAGATTTAAGAAACGAGGTATACTGTGCCAGCTAGGAGCACTGTGAGAAACAGAAACCGCACCGGAGTAATTTACAAATGCTCAATACCGTGACTGACCAGAAGAGGGCAGAAGAGCACAACTGAGGGGAAGTGACTCGCTGCGATAATGTTCGAAATACAAGCCACCTGTGGTTTTATTGTGAAAAGAATACACCAGCATTTTTTAACAAAATAACACACACACACACACACACACACACACACACACACACACACACACACACACACACACACACACACACACACTGCTTGCTGACAGAATGACAAGAAACTTGATAATAAAAATAAGTGAATAAAAAAGTGTAAAAACACAGTGTATATATAGACGCTATATATGTAGGCTACAGATATGCTATATACAAATTATGAGAGAGTTGAATTATTAAAATAATTATTTTATATATGATTTATTAAATATATATGTATTTTACTCATACAATTTATAATATTTTTAAGTTATTATTTTTAATAATTAATTTGTATTAATATATTTATTTTGAACTTAATATAATTTCTACCATCTAATTTTCAACATATTTTTTGCTTTTTTATTAAATGTATAAACTACAAAAAAGCTTTAGTTTTTGTTAATTGAAAAGGTTTGTTCCGAGGTGAAATACTTACGAGAAGCTTTAACACAAAGGGTCTTCTGAGTTCAGGAGTGCTAAAGGCTGAATAAGCTCCACACTGCACCTGCTCTGAAACACAAACCGTCTGGGGAAATAAACAGAACAAATAACGACGGTCCCTTGCGGCTGTTGGAGTAAATGCAGTCAGAGTGTTTTCTTTCTGCAGCTTTTCTACCCTAAAGATATCATCCACCACCTGATGATTACAGATAAAACTACATCAGTGAGTCTGAGGCAAGCATGCATAGGTAAGTTAAACATATTATTCTTCATTAAAATTAGCAATAATCTACAACAACAGGGAATCGAACATTTATACACATCAACATAAAAGCAGAGTTTATTTTCATCAGTGGTTCAGCCCTTACATCACAAAAGCTGCTCAATTGAGGGGAAGGGAAGAAAAACCTGGGGAAAGACAAGAAAAGTGTTTACATGGTTTCTTCTTTGCTGGATTATCACGTTATTATTTCAAGAGTGGTGGTGGTAGACGTTTACTTCTGTGGTTTCGTTTGTAGTAGAAGGATGCAGCAAAAAGAGCCAGGCCGATAAGGAAAAAAACACAGCTAATGTTGCAATTCTGCTATCGAGAGACGTCGAGTCTGAGCATGAGAAAAGAGCAGAGAAAGAAAATGAACAGGTGACAGACACAAATAACCTATTTTAATAGTTTACATGCAAATCAATAAACCAACATCGCAAGAAAAACATCTGAACATGCATGTGCACTGTGGATTTTACTAGGGAAATTTCTACAGTAATTTCAACATGACTTTAGTGCAACAAGAACAAGTACTTCATGCAGCAACATTTCTATTTGTGAGGAGGGGAAAGACCACATTTAGTGGGTCATGGTCAAAATGCCTCGTCACTTTTAGTGTCATTTTATTATATTATTTATATACTATCAGTCAGTGTTCAGGAAAGTTACTTTTAAAAGTAATGCATTACAATATTGTGTTACTCCATTAAAAAAAAAGTAACTAATTGTGTTACTTGGTTACTTTTTATGGAAACTAATGCTTTACATTACTTTTGCATTACTTTTTCTCACCTGGGTTGGGCTTGCTTTGTTTTGTTTTTTAATAACATCAGTAAAGGCCCCCTTTTCACACAAAAGTGAAATGAATAAGCCTCAAGCTGAAAGAAATGCAAAATCATGCCTGTACAGTAGAGGCCGCAATAAAAAAATAAAATAAAAAACTTTCAGCTTGTTCTGTCATTCTTAATTGAAGAAGAATAGGATGCAGGAGAAGAAAGTTCAGCATGCTGATTCAGAAATTATCGAAGAATTATCGAAGGTCAGCCGCAAAGACATTGGTTAATAAAGTGAGATCAAATACATAAAGAATATTTGTGTTGCAGGTTTGCATAATATTCTGTTTTTATTCATATTAAGTAATAATAAATGTTTTTTTGGTGGGTGTTTTGCAAGTGAGATGAATAAATGCCTGCTCACATTTCTAGAACTACAATAACCACCGTGTTCACACACACAACATCTCCACACTTCCAGTTTCTCCCAACATGAGGACAGGAGAGCTGTCAATGAATGGAAAAACAAAGTAACTTGCGTTACTTATTTGAAAAAGTAACTTGGGTATTTTGTTGTAAATGTAAAAGTAATGTGTTACTTTACTAGTTACTTGAAAAAGTAATCTGATTAAGTTACTTGTAATGCGTTACCCCTAACACTGAATATAGTTTTTTTATTAATCATTTTAAATAGCTTTTTTTATTTTTATTTTTTATTTTTATTTTAGTTTCATTTTAGTAAAGACAAAAAAGTCTGGGGTGCTCAGGGAGTTCAGTCAGATGTATGAAGGTGCTCTTTGAGGTCGAGAATTCAAATGCACTCTTCTTCAAAATTATAAAAAGCCTTTATTTCACTAGCTATATCATAATAGAAAAATGTAAAAGACATGGGGAAAAGCAACCCACGACAGCTTTCTTCAGGGTGTGCTTCCCAGACAAACAATTTCCCCTTTTGTGAATGCTAATTAGAAATGCCCGAGTGACATGGTAAATTACCAAAACATTAAGTGCTTTTATTTT
Organism: Paracanthobrama guichenoti; assembly: GCA_018749465.1. Lineage (NCBI taxonomy): Eukaryota > Metazoa > Chordata > Actinopteri > Cypriniformes > Gobionidae > Paracanthobrama > Paracanthobrama guichenoti. The sequence goes on along the minus strand of CM031961.1, from coordinate 7,225,794 downwards.
TATTGTATATATTATATTTTATTTATATTTTTTGTTTGTTTTGTTTTTACAGTTTACTGTAAAAGTTTTAGTTTAAGATATTTATTTATTCCAGTGTGTAATTTTAGTGCTTTACCTTATAAATATTCATTGGAAAATATTTTATCTTATTTATTTCAACCTTATGTTAATAAAAAGTGGTTTTAATGTTAATAACCCTGGTCAGTTCTTCTGCATGAATCAGAGGTGAGAAGTTGATTGACTGTGGCAGTGTGCTGTCCTTTTGTTTGTGGATCGTCAGGTGATCACCATCAAATATGACTGGTAAATTCCAAGAATTATCTAAACAATTATTAATATAGCTCACCATCTTAACTCACCCCACTGAACAATGAGAGGTTTCTCCAGGCCGCTGTGCTCCACTTGGCAGCTCACTCTGACTCCTCTGTGGAGCACCAGATCCAGGTATGAATGCATCTGCTAGCTCCAGTCACCGTTATCCATGAATTCAGTGGAGATCACATCGTCTGTGACATTCAATCCGTCCAATAGCCAGGTCATATTAATGGCCTGTGGGTAAAAATTGTATGCATGGCACGCCAGGGTGGTCAGCTGACCGTAATGAGCCTTCTCAGTGGAACGTACTGTAACAACGGACAACAACTGTTGCAAAGACAATAAAATGAACACTAAATATAACCACTTCAGACTATCCCAACTCATTGCTTTGCCGTTATTTTGCTCAAATGAAAATGTGGAATATAAAAGAAGAATGAAAAATACATCGTTTACCTGTTCTCGTGGTGCTGTTGACATAAAATCTTGCATTAGCTCTACACAGTGTCTCCAACTCTTCCTTCCGCTGTTTCATCTTCCAGCTCTGACTGTTGAAACGCTCACCGTTTCTGATCCCATACTCATCATAACCATACATATTTACAATACTATACAATAGCTACATCAAAAAATCTGCACATATTCATCAATGAGGTATTTCGTTTTTCTGCATCGAGGTTCTTCGAACGATCAAACATGGACTTAAAATGGTCAAATGGTTCTGAGCATGTGATTAGTTACCGTAAAATGGTGAGACTGGCCCTACAAGTCTCCTGTCTTCATATAACAGTAATTTCAGGGAATTAAACTCACCTTTAGATGAGACACAACAAAACACCAAGACAAGTCTGAGTCTGAATGTGTTCATCTCAGTCTTCTTCTTCCAGTGCAGAAGCTGTGCTGTTCGAGGAGGGTGTGTGAAAATCAGTCTAAATAATGAAAGTATTAATTTGTTTCACTGCTCATGGATACTTCCTCATAATTTAGTATTAGTCATCCATGGGACCTGGAACAAAAAGTACACAAGGCCTGTAAAACACGCCTTCAATGTCTTGTTTTTTTTTTTGTTTTTTTTTTTTGACTTTATCCAAAAATATTTCAATGTAAAGGAAATCTGAAGATCTTCTCAAATATTATGTTCACACATCATCTACGCACAATTTAAGGCGCATTAAGGGTGAATCAGCTACATCATTTAACAATTACTATCTCTGTTCAATAACCCAAAGAGCTGTCAAATCCCATCCATACACAAACGTTACCCAAATATAAGTTTCTAAACTTACCTCAGCACACTTCAAGCTCTTTACACACCACAGTGGGGCTTGTGCCATTGAGTTGAATGGGAATGCTAACAGATGTTATGCTAGCAGATATTAATGACTTCCAGGAGATATTCAGCATAAAAAGTCACTGTTTAGATTTAAATAGGCAAATGCTTAAGAGTCTATGATTGGATTATTATTTATGTTTCTAGCATGTTATATGTTTGGCAACGGTTCTTCTAACCCTAATTGATGGAGTGTGTAGCTTTTCATTTCTTAAACTACCATGTAGGAAGACACATCATGGCCATATTCCAGGCTGACAATGTCAAGATTCATCAGGCTCAAATTATGAAGGGAGCATGAAGAATCATTTTCACACATGAATTGGCACCTCTGAGTCCAGACCTTAAACTCACTGGAAGTCTTTGGGATGTGCTGGAGGAGACTTTACAGAGTGCTGGACTCTTGCATTGTCAATACAAGATCTTAAATAAATGTTGAAATGTTATTTCCATCAAGAGGGGCATCAAATTTTGGTCAAGATATTGTATTGTTGTTATTGTTGTCATAATTCATTGAGAGTCTTGGCATTATCCTGTCTTCTTGTGCATTAGTCTTAGTGGCTGACCAGCCTTTTGCGGGGACTTGAATGCATTAGTGTTATTGTAAATCTGCAATATTCTAGAAATCACAGTTCACGTTTCTTGCAATGGCTGAAAGGGTCATTCCTTTGGACAACCAGCTGTCGCAGGGTTTCAGTCACCAGCAGCTCTTGCAAAGTCAATGACAATTGGAAAAGTGTCATAAAAGCAATGCTGCCACTGCCATATTAATGCCAACAACTGGGAGGTATCTAGTGTTCTCTAAGGGGCTGTTTACACGACCCCGTTTTCAACTTAAAAATTGGCTCTTTTTTACACAATAACAGCGTTTTGGGGGGCTGAATGCACACTTTTGAAAACGGGTTTCAAACGGCAAAAGTTTGCGGATCCATATGAACGGAGATCGCTTTGACAATGTTGTCGTCAGTACGTGAAAAATGCAAAGGAAGATTTTTTTCAGTTTTAAGTATATTGCTATCGTGTAAACGTACCCTTTTATACTGTGCTTCAGAATAATAATAAAAACACTTTTTTGTGTTCTATACATAGAAAGGTGTCAGAATACACAGTGCGTTACAGTTTGTTGTGTATGGGGCTGCATACCCACAGACCAGTCAGGGTGCCCATGCTGACCCCTGTCCACCACAGACAGCACCAACAGTGGACACGTGAGCATCAGAACTGGACCACGGAGCAATGGAAGAAGGTGGCTTGGTCTGATGAATCACGTTTTCTTTTACGTCACGTGGATGACCGGGTGCGTGTGCGTTGCTTACCTGGGGAACACATGGCACCAGGATGCACTATGAGAAGAAGACAAGCCGGCGGAGGCAGTGTGATGCTTTGGGCAATGTTCTGCTGGGAAACTTTGGATCCTGCCATCCATGTGGATGTTACTTTGACACGTACCACCTACCTAAGCATTGTTGCAGACCATGTACACCCTTTCATGGAAACGGTATTCCCTGGTGGCTGTGGCCTCTTTCAGCAGGATAATGCTGACACAAAGCAAAAATGGTTCAGGAATGGTTTGAGGAGCACAACAACGAGTTTGAGGTGTTGACTTGGCCTCCAAATTCCCCAGATCTCAATTCAATCGAGCATCTGTGGGATCTGCTGAACAAACAAGTCCGATCCATGGAGGCCCCACCTCGCAACTTACAGGACTTAAAGGATATGCTGCTAACATCTTATCAGATACCACAGCACACCTTCAAGGGTCTAGTGGAGTCCATGTCTAGACGGGTCAGGGCTGTTTTGCCAGCAAAAGGGGGACCAACACAATATAATGTTATGCCTGATTGATGTATATATGTGTGTGTGTGTGTGTGTGGTCAATGACATGACGTGCATATTTTTGTGTCCAAGTGCATTATTTCCTTTTAAAATAATTAGATAATTTCATGACATACATGCTGAACAATGCTGAACAATTTCATCACTTTATTCTATAAAACCTATTAAGTTTGCGTTTATCAGTAGTACATTTAAATAATACATATACCCCCAAAATGAAAATGCAATCTTGGTCAACTCAGAGCGGTTTCAAGTTCTCACAAACAGAAACTGTCTGTATGCATTTCTGTCAGCTTCATTCGCTGCACAATGAACCAGAATTGTATGTTGTAAACTTGTTTAAACACATTGTTCATGACTCAGAAATATGCATTAGATGAGTTTTGAAAAGAATTTTAAAAAGGTGTTTTTTAAGTTTTATTTGTCAATTTATAAACAGCGGATGGACAGCAAAACTGAAACACTGGCCAATATAGTGATGGAGGTTTCACGCCTACACATTCACAGCCTGGTGGCCAATCTTCACTGATTTCATCAGTAAGAGCAGAGTGTCAAGGCTGAATTAGCAGAACAATAGCACAGCTGTACATAAAATATTGCAATCCGCACAACATAATGGGAGACATATCAGAGTTCAAAAGAGGACAAATTCAGCTTGTTGCTTACATGAGCACTTCTTAGTTAAAGCACTTACTTTTACTTTTCATCTTCAAATATTAGAGAATAATGATGAATACTGTCTGAACCTCTCACTGAGAAAGTTCTTGACCATCTCCAACCTGGAGTTGATGGAGATTTGTGGGATGCACATCCAGGGCACGAAGCTCCCGTTCCACCACATCCCAAAGATGCTCTATTGGGTTGAGATCTGGTGACTGTGGGGGCCATTTTAGTACAGTGAACTCATTGTCATGTTCAAGAAACCAATTTGAAATGATTCAAGCTTTGTGACATGGTGCATTATCCTGCTGGAAGTAGCCGTCAGAGAATGGGTACATGGTGGTCATAAAGGGATGGACATGGTCAGAAACAATGCTCAGGTAGGCCGTGGCATTTAAACGATGCCCAATTGGCACTAAGGGGCCTAAAGTGTGCCAAGAAAACATCCCCCACACCATTACACCACCACCACCAGCCTGCACAGTGGTAACAAGGCATGATGGATCCATGTTCTCATTCTGTTTACGCCAAATTCTGACTCTACCATCTGAATGTCTCAACAGAAATCGAGACTCATCAGACCAGGCAACATTTTTCCAGTCTTCAACTGTCCAATTTTGGTGAGCTTGTGCAAATTGTAGCCTCTTTTTCCTATTTGTAGTGGAGATGAGTGGTACCCGGTGGGGTCTTCTGCTGTTGTAGCCCATCCGCCTCAAGGTTGTGCGTGTTGTGGCTTCACAAATGCTTTGCTGCATACCTCGGTTGTAACGAGTGGTTATTTCAGTCAAAGTTGCTCTTCTATCAACTTGAATCAGTCGGCCCATTCTCCTCTGACCTCTAGCATCAACAAGGCATTTTCACCCACAGGACTGCCGCATACTGGATGTTTTTCCCTTTTCACACCATTCTTTGTAAACCCTAGAAATGGTTGTGCGTGAAAATCCCAGTAACTGAGCAGACTGTGAAATACTCAGACCAGCCCGTCTGGCACCAACAACCATGTCACGCTCAAAATTGCTTAAATCACCTTTTTTTCCCATTCTGACATTCAGTTCAGGAGATTGTCTTGACCAGGACCACACCCCTAAATGCATTGAAGCAACTGCCATGTGATTGGTTGATTAGATAATTGCATTAATGAGAAATTTAACAGGTGTTCCTAATAATCCTTTAGGTGAGTATATATATATATATGAAATATCTCAAATGATTCAAGTTATACATTTTTGAATGGGTTTTGTTTCACAATCCTCTCCATGGTGCGGTTATCCCTATTGCTTGTACACTTTTTTTCTACCACACCTTTTGTGTCTTGTGCAAGGTGTCAATGGTCGTCTTTTGGACAACTGTCAGGTCAGCAGTCTTCCCCATGATTGTGTAGCCTACAGAACTAGACTGAGAGACCATTTAAAGGCCTTTGCAGGGGTTTTGAGTTCATCAGCTGATTAGAGTGAGGCACCAGGTAATTCTCTGAGATCCTGAATTTGGGATTTTCCTTAGCTGTCAGTTATAATCAAAAAAGAAATAAACATTTGAAATATATCAGTCTGTGTAATGAATGAATATAACACACAAGTTTCACTTTTTGAATGGAATTAGTGAAATTAATCAACTTTTTGATGATATTCTAATTAGATGACCAGCACCTGTATATATATCTCATTTATTAATATTACTTTTTGTTATTTATTGCCATTTTAATATTAGCTACAGTTTTAGTAACTTTGTTGTGGTGTATTTTATTACATCAAACTGAATGAAAATTAGAAATGTCTCGGAAACTAGCTGAATAAATTTTCTATTTTTTGATAAACAATTTGTAGTTTTTTTTTTATGCTTTTAGTTAACTATAATATCCGTGAAAGCAATAAATATCCCATTGAAGTTCATATAGAAATATGCTAATGAAATCTCCTGAAGAAGTCCTGAAGAAAACACTCATGCAAGATTTTGTTTTAAGAACATCTCACCCTCTTTATTAATGTGACATTTATCAGATGAGAATTACGGTCGCATGAAGCATCTGTTGAGATGATGCTTATAGCTTGAGGTTTCATTCCGTTATGTTTTACTGTTTTCTTAAAAAAATGAGCTGTGGAAAAAACCAGCCACAATACTAAACAGAAGAGCCGAAGACAGGAGTAAACAAAGAAAAAAAGAATGCAGGAAACAGAAATCAGGTCATATTGACAGAGGCAAGCTGCGAGGTCATGAAACTTACATATGTACACATTTTGGGAGAAAAAAAAAAAACACATTGTTGTGTAACTGCACGTGCTATGATACTGAAACTACATCTCCAAGCATTTAATTTCTGAATACGAGGGTCATTTTGTTAAAACCATAAATTGTGCATTCATTCTCTGGGAAAAAAATAATAAACACTAAAACAAAACCAGACTAAAACTCAAAAACCAAGATTTACAAAACAGTATTCATATCAACACCTAATTAAGCAGCTGTGTATTTTTGATAGTGCATCTAAGACTGTTCTTCTCTAGAAATCCTGACCGAAACCACATGAACGGAAATATAATTTATGCATCCAGAAAAAGAAACGCTCATGTAGCCCAGCTGAATTCAAAGAGCACGGTTCTGTTAGTTTAATGCAGATTTGAACCCATTCATTTGCCCATGGGAAATAAAGCAGGCTGGATGGAGGTGAGATCAGATTCAAGTTTTAAGACGCCACTAAAGCCAACAGAGGCCGCCCATCGAACAGAGACGGATGACGTGATTCCATGTTCTAACTTCAGGGTGTACAGATGCCATTTGAATAGGTGGAGCTTTGTTTTTTCATTCAAATGCACAGCCAAGCAGCCACACATCCATATATGTGCAAAGTGTGTAAATCCACTAGGAGTGGGCAGGAAAACCACTGGATTCAATGGCACACGTACACATCACAAACTCGCTCATGCAGACAAAAGTGACAGTAGTTTCCACTCCAAGCCTTTTGTTTTCTTTAGGACAAAAAACAAATAGATCAAACGTAAAGAGGGAGAGAAAAAAACAAAGCAACACAAAAGATTCACAAAAGAAAGTCAGATTTTTGTTTTCTTCCCTACCAGGAATTGCTTAAAATTCTTCTTTATAAAAGAAAAATAGATATTTATATATCTTTGTACATGTATATACACAAGGTAAAGAAGGATGGACTAACGGAAATGAGTCCCAAAATAGACAACGATGCCCTGGTCTGTTTTTCCATCAGTTCCTTCTCCGTCCAACATTTCCCAGAATTCTCTTCGACCTCACATTGTGTCTGTACATCTAAAGAGAAAGCCTGCTCTTCCTTATTCATATTTCTCTGTTTCACTAGTTATTGTTTATTAGAGCAGGAGCTCTAGTCTATTCTATTCTGGGATGGAGTGCGTGTTTTAATTAACGTCTGTTCCTTTTGATTCAGTCAGCCTGAGTCTGAGTCACTGGTGTCAGAGGATGATGAAGAGGATGACGATGAGGAGGAGTCTGAGCTGGAACTGCTGGCGCTGAGACGAGACGCCATGGCATGGGGTTCCACCGCAGTGGGCTTCTCCACTGAAAGAGCAAGAGAGATGTTCATTTAATCGGTCTTAACCTGATTCTGATTGATCGTCTGTGAGCACCTCAGTCCCTACCTTTGGTTTTCTGTGGTTTCTTGCCGGAGTTGAGCTGGCCGCTGACGTCCTGCAGTCTTCTCTCAAGTTCTCTCTTCTTTTCCAGAGCCAACTCCTCGCGGGATTTTCCCGCAGCACCTTTGACTGCCACTGGAAAAAACACACAATGCACATTTGATCAAATTTCCCATGCGACTTCTAACGTCTTTAAGTCAAGTCATCTTTATTTATATAGCACTTATACAATACAGATTGTTTCAAAGCAGCTTTACAGTGATAAACAGGTAAAGATCCACTGTTTAAGTGGATATTCAATAGTCAAACATCAAGACGCATCAGCTAAACCACTTAACTGGCAGTCTTTTTGAGAGAATCAGCATCAGTTGTACCTTCTCACTAAGGAAGGGTGCCCCGGGAGAACCCACCTGCCCGGACGGGACCTTTGTTGCAGGGTACGTGAGGGACGCATGGAACAACTGGCAAGTCCTGTGCCTGGAGGCTCTGTCCGTGGAGGATGCGGAAGATTTATACATGATTGGATTATTGATGGCGGGGTTCCTATTCTTTGGCTTTGGGATTGCCCTGACCTATCGGAAGATTGGTAAGACAGCTGCAAGCAAATTCACCCAGCCGCTGTCTGTGGAAATTAAAGAATGCTTCGGGGTTGTGTGTGACCGTCTGAAGGAATTAGATCAGAAAGTGATAGGAATTGAGGAACTGAACCGTAATAACGCGCAGTCCGGACTGCGGATACGCAGGGTAGAGTGGGCTCTATCGGGGTCAGATCGGTGAACTTTTACGGACTGTAACCGGTCTGGCCATGAGGCTGGACGTAATGTCTAGGGAAACTGCACAGACCGGGACGCGAATGCTGAGGACCAGATCTGATTGATTGATTATGATCGGACAAATTACCGAAGATCATCAAATGGATTAAAAATAATAAATTGTATTTGCCTGACCTAATCAACTAGCCCAACGAACCTCACTTGGTCCCTATCTCTCGGTTGGGATTTCAGCCTGACAGCTTTGTCTGCTATCTTCCCCTGTGCACTGCCTTATCTCCCTTCAAGGACAAACCATAGAACTGAACTCGAAAACATCTGAAGTTATGGCTAACATTCTCACACAACACAATCTCAGACTCACTCGCACCATACACAACCTACCCGATCCCACCCCCACTACAACCGTCTGCCTGTCTTTATCTATCTCCTCTCCCACTCCATACAAAAAATCCCATCACGTGACCACGTGTACTGTGTCATGTTTATGTTATGTTTATGTTTATGTTTTGTTGTGTTTGCTATGTAATGCTTGCTAAATTGCATTCTTGTATTTCTGGAGAGCGTAGGGCGGCGCCTGAATAATCGGCTGCGGCCCGGAGGCTTGCTCCAAACTTCATTTCGTTATACTGTACTTGTACATGTGTAATGACGAATAAACTTCAACTTCAACTTCTTCTTGCACCTGTCTGATTTTGTCAAATGTTAGTTCATCCTAGTGAACAAAATCTACTGACTGTTAATAATTTTCATTTGCAGTGAATAATGTAGTAAAGCATAATGCTAACAAACGGTAAGATCATGGATTCCCAGAGAATGAACTGATCAAATGTATAGCTTGGATACAATGCAAATCGCTTTGGATAAAAGCATCTGCCAAATGCATAATTCCCCCAATTCTGTCCATATCACATTTGCTACCATTAAGTTATATAAAATATAAATTAAAATATAAAAAGGTTGCATATACCTCAATATACACAATGATGATTTATCGCTCAAATAAACGCTGTTCTTTTGAACTTTCAACTCATCCTGAAAATAAATATGTAGCAGTTTCCACAAAAATATTAAGCAGCACAACTTTTTTTCCACACTGATAATATGAAATGTTTCTTGAGCATCAGATCAGCATGTTAGAGTGATTTCTGAAGGATCATGTGACACTGAAGACTGGAGTAATGATGCAGAACAGGAATAAATTACATTTTAAAATATATATATATTTTTTAAATAGGTCTCTTAAATTGTAATAACATTTCACAATATTACAGTTTTTAATGTATGTTTTAATCAAATAAATGCAGCCTTGGTGAGCAAAAGGGACTTCTTTCAGAAATGTTTGAACGGTAGTCTATTCTTTTTTTCCTCTTGCCATGTAATCATTCAACATTGCACCTATATTGACACAAGTCACATGGGAGATGACTCGACATCAGTGGAGGAATGAAAGAACAGCATTGTGTTTGTTCACAGAAGGGTAAAGAGCAGATGACTGTCTACCTGTGGAGTGTGTTGAGTAAAACCAGGAAAGGTGGGGCTACACAAAGCATTATGGGTTAAAGTCTAGCTTCAGATTCCCATTAGCTGCCCAAGAACAAATATTCCTTTTTCAGAGGAAGCTCATATAGTTTTTTATTTTTTATACAAATCATGTAATCAATGTTATTTAAATGAAATGTGCTCTTACCATAAGGTTTCCGTGGTTTCTTTCGTAAACACATCATAACATAGCGCTCTAGTTCCCGTAGCGTGGACGGTTTGAGCGTCTCAAAGTCGATCTCGATCTCCTCTGGGTTGGTATCACGCAGCGAGGGCTCTCGCGATTGGATGATGTGGACCACACGGCCCAGTTTCTCACCCGGTAGCCTGTTGATGTCCAGACTGAGCTGCCGCTTCTCGTCGTAGCTCATGGGGCTGGTCTCTTCCTCTTCCTCCGAGTCGTAGTGTGGCGTAAGACCACCATGGCTCATAGATAGGGGGTTAAAAGATGCGGCTTGAGATTTCTTTGAGGATCTAAGGGAAACATGAGAAAGAATATTAGAAATTTGTTTTTGTTAATGGTTTATGAATTAGCTACTGTGTAAATCAGTAAGTGAAGACATACTTGCTCTTGTTGCTCTTCTTACTGGAGCCCTTCTTGCCCTGAGTGGAGGTCGCTGCTTTGCTGTTGCTCTTGCTCTTTGGTGTCTTGGAGAGTTTTGGTGTTTTCGGCGGCCGAATGACTACCTCATCCTCCATCATACTCCTGGCCCGCTTGTGTTTTTCCGGCTTCTTCTTTTTCTTCTTGTCTTTCTTTTCTTTCTTCTTCTTGGGCTTGACGATGGGTGTAGAGGACAGCGCAGCCAGCTGCTCGTGCACCGCCCTCAACTGCAGACAAGCGAGTGAATGAGTGTCACTGTGTTTCTAAACCCACGGCCACTGCAGCTCTCAGTAAACGTACAAATACGTCAAATCTGTCAGTGCCGGTTTGGCGAACTTTGTTGGAAAAGTTCAGTCGCTACCTGTGTACACACCTGTTCCTGAAGCTGGGCCAGGCGATGCGCTCTCTCCTCCTCACTGTCAGAGCTCGGGCTGCTCTCGCTCTCACTCTCGCTGCTCACGTCACTCTCTGACGACGAGGAGGAAGAGGAGGAGGAAGAGGAGGAGTGACCGCCCAGGCCACCGCCCAGGGACGCAGGTGGGATGGACTCCAGGGGCTCGTCGGGCATCTTGGCGAAGCGGAACTCAAAGACATCCTGCAATAGAGGTGACATTTTTAATATCCAACTTGCATGCTTTCTTGTGGTGTAAAGAACAGAAAAAGTAGGGCTGCATGATTAATCGTACTTAAATTGTGATCACAATTTCGGCTTTGCTCGATTAATTAACCATAATGGCCCACTGATTATCCTAAAAAAAACAACAACAACAAAAAAAAACACGTTTATTTCATTGGTAACAAGCCTTTTCATGCTTGAGGTTGCCAGATGACAAGGGTTTAAATCCCCCCGAACAGAGCTTGCACTTTATTCGTTAGTCGAGTACGGAAGGTGGTCTGGCAAAAGCCATGGATATTTTTCTTAAAAAAAAAAAAAAAAAAAAAAAAAAAACTCATTAATTTACTTCAGAAGGCCTTTATTAACTGCCCGGAGCCGTATAGATTACGTTTATAATGGATGGATGCACTTTTTTTGGGCTTTAAACTTGTGGGCCTGTTCACTGCCGTTATAAAGCTTGGAAAAGAAGGATATTGATTAATATAATTCTGTGTTCATCAGAAAGTCATATACACCTAGAATGGATTGAGGGTGAGTAAATCATAGGTTAATTTTCATTTTAAAGTGAATTTTCATTTTCTGCTCAGTGCTTTACTTAATCTTCCCAACCTGACAACTATGCACATACACTCTGCGGTGCAAAAAAACCCTCTGTGATGGTCTGAAACAAGTTTCAATTTTCATTCTGCTCAAATGAAATGTAATACAGCCAGTCGGTTTCTTCACATATGCTATTTGCTGCAACTAAATCTGTGACGTACTGTAATAAATAAACCTGTAATGTTTTGCGATTGCCGTTGCTGAATAAATGCACTTTTGGAACATTTTTGCTACAGTAGTGTTTTTTGTTGTTTTAATAGAAGAACACCAGAATAATGTGCAATTAATATTATGAATTTCTTGATTTGTGTTTGCTTGAAATTCTGATTAAAACGTAAAAAGACATTTCTGAAATGAGAACAATTGTGATAAATAATATAAATAATAAATCACAATAATCACAATTATTTGTGTATTTTTTAGCAAAATACTCATGATCGTGAAGTGTCCATACCTGTAATTTTCGGGCCATGGACACCACATCGTGATCTGGGGGATTGTACTTGTAACAGTTTGAAAACATTAGCCTGATGTCAGCAGCAAACTGCAATGCATCCCGGTACTCCCGATGATCCATTTTCCTCTGCAACATCGAGAAATACATGAAGACCTGATTGTGCACATGGGTGGCATTTTTAAATGGTTATGTATTTAAAACGCTTCGATGCACACCTTTATAGTGCTTAAATCCATGGGACACTTGATAATTTCGTGATAGTCATGCAGTCCCAGTAAGGAAACATCCACCGGCTTGTAGAAGGGCCAGGCGTAGGCTGTGTGCTTCTTCGACAGCAGCTCCTTGAGAATTGTGCTGCAGTACCGTAGCTGCTGGCTCAGCCTCCCACGCCGCACTGGCTGATGTTGATTCTGGGAGTCGGGCAAGTCTTTCCGTGGTGGCTTGATGGGCCTGCCACTGCCACCTCGTCTTGCAGGAACTTTGTCTCCAATCAGGCCTCCACCAAGACCCAGGTTTAGGCCAAGGGACAGGCTCTGTTTGGGGTCTGCACTAAAAGCGGAGATGGTGAGCGGGGAGTCACCACCGCCCAAGCTGAGGCCCATTCCACCTACACCTATAGTGAGGGGCATGCCTGTGGTGGTGGGGGTGGTTGTGTCTGCCTTGCGCTTGACGCCCTTTTTCTATTGAAAAGGTGGAGAAATAAAAATGAGCTAAATTGCATCTAATATGCAAACAAGCACATTGGCATTCCAACTAGCTTATGCTGCATCTGAAAACTAATTGTGTATAAATAGTTTTGTTTATAAATAAGAGGTGGTCTTACCTTTGCAGTAGGTTGAGTAGGTGGCAGACCCAGCAGTGCAGTGGTGCTATGTGAAGTGGGAGGCAAAGTCTTGGTTATAAGCATCTGAGGTGGGGTGGACAAAACTGAGTCTGGGGTGTCTGGAGTGGGAGGTGAGTAGGCGGACTGGGATACAGAAGATATAGCAGGGACCTGATGAGCTGTTGTGAATCCACCTGAAACTAAAAATGAGACGGGAAAAAAGAAATGCATAAGCACAAGGGCAGACAAACAGTCAAACACCAGCACCAATTGTAATTAATTTTTTTAATTATATTTAAGAGCAGTTTCTAGTTGATTAAATATTGTAGAACTGAGCATCTAGAAACAGATATCCCTATATAAAATGTATAATAATTACTTTAAATATATTAAGATTAATTTATATGTATGAATACAGCCCATTTCAATGTATGAATTTATAAAATATTATTTGTAATATAGAATTTTCATTAAAAAAATGTTGACTAATGACGCAATTAACATACACACACACACACTAATCAGGGTCATCTATTTTTCCCCACGCTGTTCTTACTTGATTTGTGGCCTTTTTTAAGTTTGCCCGGTTTGCCCCTAGAGACTGGTGCGGGAATCTCTTCTTCCTCTTGGGGCATCTGTGCAACCTTCTGCAGGAAAGCCTTCTCCAGAGACTGGGCCATCAGGACAATGTCATCTGTTGGCTATAATAAACAGACGACTTTTAGATCACATGGCAGTCTCTAGACAACACTACTGATGCATGTAATTGCACCATAACAGGCTGGGTAGAAGTCCTGAGCCAGTTGATAGAACAACAAAGTAACTTCAAACTCTGAAAAACAAGGCTGAGCACATAAATGAACAGACTAACCTTATTGTAGATGTAGCAGTTGGTGAACATTGTGTTGAAATCCTGCATGCACTCACTGGCACTGCGGTAATAATTGTTCTCCAGTCTTTTCTTGATGGTGCCCATGTCCATCGGCTGCTTAATGATGTTATAATAATCCTGTGCGAGAGAAGAGATGAGCAAACGCTTGAGTTTAGACGCCTTACTTGTGGTATAACATGCCATCTTGTTAAATATTTAAACTCAGAACTTAACAAGTTTTAGGTTCAGAGAAACATCCTCCAAACAGTACAATCTGGAACAAGAACTTACAGGGAGGTTAAGCTTGGAAGCGTCCACTGGCTCATGAAAAGGCCAGGCGAAGTGATGCCTCCACAGTGTCTTCTGTAAAGCCTTCTGGAGGAACTGCAGTTGGTTGGTCATGCGACCCAGTCGATTGGGGTCCCGTACAGGAGGTTGAGGGGGTCCGGATTGGTGTATCTGGGGCAGAGCAGGTCCTTCAAAACCTTCATACAGCAGCGACGGCTTGCGGATGCGCTTGCCGGGTCCAGAGATGGTTTGATCCATCATTGTGACCCCCTGCATGCCGTCGCCCCCGCCCAAAGAGCTGTGGAGAACAGGAAGATGAGGATGAGTCATGCAGAGAAGAGCCAGTTGAGAACATTTTGGCCTGGTTTCACAGACAGGGCTTAGATAATGCCAAGTGTAGGCCTTAGTTAAATTAGGACATTTAAGAAACTTTTAGAAACATGCCTTAGAATCTTGAGACAAAACAAGGGCGCTGACATTTTAAGATATGCACATGCAAGTTGCTTTCAGGTAAAACAACTCAAACATGCATTTTAGTCTGGGACTAGGCTTAAACCTTGTCTGTGAAACCAGGCAATAGGGACAATCAAATATTATAACATCAAATATTGGATTATTGCTTTATGCAGACAAATTTTAACTAGAGACTGAACGACGGACAACTTTGTGATTTAATGAGATGAAATATGACGAGTCCACATAAATCACAGTACACTCATAATGACTAATCGTCTGCTTTGCTGATGTGCACCGAGGATGAAAACAGCCCCTCCAGCAGTTCAGCTGTCTGCGCATGGGCGAGATACCCGACTCATTCCGAACCGGTACACCACAGTCCAGCTGGAAACTGGGGGCGTGCCCTTTAATAGAGTTGATAACCCAGATCATGTCATGTTTGCGTTTCTCTGAGGAACCAGCCAATGAGTGTGCAGCTTTCAAAACAAATAGTTTGAAGCGCGAATTATTTCAGTCGGCCTAATATCACTAAAGATTCACTCTAAACAAATGTTTTATTAAACGGCAAATAAATGCAACAATGCACCGCTTCTAAGAGAACGAGGAAAATCTGCCCACGGCTGTAACACATTTAAAGTTGAAACTTGATTTTATATACATTTAATACCTCATACATAATTATAAAATAGCTTTAATAAATGTATGCTGTCATTACAATGGTGGAGGTTAAGTCTAAAAGCAGAAATTTAATTGTGAGCTCATGCATACAGGAATGTATTCCTAGAGGGCCTTTAAGAAGCCCACAAATTGCTCATGTAAAACTGCACTCGTTTTTAAATGTAAAACACATTTGCGTTATATAACCTGACAGTATCAGGAATCTCACTTCCTCCATGAGACTTACCTTCTGAGGCCTGCTCAACGCTTTAAAATGGGCAAGTTGACAGCACCCAATATTTTCCATTACATATTACATGATCATCCCCTTGTGAATTTATTAATTGCGACTGCTCATACATGATGCGATATTTGTAAAAACACTGTAGTCACGTGATTTTAATATGAAGTAAAACTGCATAAGTTAAGGTGGTGTTCAACTCTTTCTGCAGAATGTAGCCCTCATGCCTTCAGTCAGGGTCTGTAAGTGAAGGTGTGCACACTGGCCCCCGGGTGTAATTTAACAGAATGCAGACGTGCTGCTTTCAAAATAAACTTTGTATAAATCCATCACACAATATCTCAATATATTTAACTTTACAAATATCTAGTCAAGCTGATAAAACTTTTAATACCTTAAGGTTTGAATGTACAATATAAACATTGCTGAATGATACAAAAATCACAAACAGTTGACATTGAAAACGTTTTATTTTCAGTCAAGTAAAATGTTGGATTACAAACAATATTTGGAAAAACAATAAAAACAAATAATACGTCTAATTGTTTTGTCCCTTATACTGCATGCTGGCTGGGAGGGGGCAGACGGCGGGATTCAGGCGGCTCGTTTAACTACACGCGTTGCTAAGCAACGAAAAGCGAAACAACCCCACGCATTATTCAGTGCTGTGCCATTAGATTTCACACATTAATGACACTCGCCACCAAATCAACACGCGAGGTGATAAAATAGGCTCGCGCACGGAGCCTTTCATGCGTGCAAGATGTTGACAAAAGTCCACGTGGTGTGAGGCGGAAGCGCAGCCCAGAATGACTAAAACGTTAAAAAAAAAAAGTTGTTAACATACGAGCCCCCAAGTAAACCAGATACATTCAAACTAATATAAGAGGCGGCAAAACAACTTACAAAACACCTAATAAATAAATTAGTTTTTCTAGTCGAGGCGCCGCCTTATGACCTACATCTATACATAACACAGGAATATAAATATAACGTTACCCCATTGAAACACCATATCGATCATAACGTGCCTTTCCATTACGCCAGACAGTATTGCATGTAATCTACCGATCAAATTCACAACCACATGGTCACTGTAACACTCGTGGAAGAGATTATCTATACATCATAACATAAGCAGTGGATCTAAAAAATGAACACACTTCCGAGACTAAATAAATAAAAATCATAGTAACATTTCTACTAGCGTGTCCACAACCTGTATGACCAATAAAGATACTGGTCGCTGTTAGCATTAGCAGACCCTGCTAATTTCACTTTCGCATCCTAGCACTGCATGTTTCGCGACATACAATCAAATTTACAATTTAAAGTCTCATATATGAAAACGCGGTTGTATTACTCAATTTTGACTGTCTGGACACCGACACATTTGTCAATAAACAAACTGCCCTTCTCACGGAGCGAACACGCGCATGCGCAGTAAACGCGGGCAGCTGCTCGTTAAAAAAACAGACTTTAAAACTAGTGGCGAACTGACGTTGTAAAAAAAAAAACAGTCTCTGCAACACCACTGCTATTATAAAGTGAACGTCAATGCAGTCTTATTCCGGTAATTCACTTGAAGTTATAGCGACAGGACGCAAGTGATTAAAATAATTCCGAAAGATGCCGAATTATGACAATCCAAACAACATTTTCGTTCACAGAGCAAGTGCAATGTCATTTACTCCAACCGGTACCTGTCAAAGGGCGGGCTAATGGCCGTCTCCATCGGGATGGATCCGGATTCTGTTTATGAACCGGTTTCGTTCGAATATCCGAGTTTCGCGGCCTTGTTTTTCTGACTTCCTCTATCCTCCAGCGAAGCGCTACAATGAAATGGCGAGGTTGAGGCTCCGCCCGACTTTTTATAAACCCATCGACGGGTCTATTGGCTGATGTAACGCCATTCGTACACGCCTACGCGTATTCTATAGGCCTCTCAACCTGTCCGTCAAATAAGCCACGCCTACACACCCACCGGAGCACGATTTGTGGATTTAAACCATAAATTTCGCCAAAAAACACTCGTCTATGCAACATCGCCACTATAACCAACATACAGTGAAACATTTTAGCGAATAGTTTACAACATTTAAGGTTGCGCTAGCATGTCAAGAAATGCTGCGTTTCTCAAGAGTGGAGTGTTACGTCAACAGACTTCGCTGATTGGCTCCCCAAAACTAAGGCGCGTTTACCCAGGGCAGGTTGGAAACACGCCATTGGCTCACCCGATTAGTCACGCGTAACAGACAAATGCGGCACACACACGTACAGATCACCTCGCCTTTGCATGTTGCTCATCGACTGGCTGGAAAAATATCACACACACAAAAAAAACTACATTAAAACTCAAACGTCCACGTGATACTGCTACATGCCGAAAATAAAACAGTGAGGGGGAAAACAACCTAAAAGCCAAATACAATATTCCACAATGTTTTTTAATCGTATCTTTAAGGCAATGTCAAAAGAAAAGACCATACATCGACCTCAAACCCATTCTAAAGCTGACAAAAGGCGATGGCCGTCTCTGTGTCGATTCAACATGGCCTACAAGGAGTGTCCTCCATAAATGACGCAGCAACTTTGGTCCATCGAACGACGACCCGCAGTGGTTAAAACACTATTAAATGACCTAAATATATACAAAACACACTAAAAAATAGACAGAAATAGCTTAAATATTCCAACTGCGTCGAGAATTTAAACAAAAGCCTAGAAAAAGTGCTGCGTTTAGGCCGACGTCGAGCTCTACCTACCACAGCCAGAATCAATCATCTATAAAACTTAAAATACGTTTGATTCACCTCTAATTTTCTAGCCATTTTGACAAAAGCCAAAAAAAGTGTATAGCCTTGTCGAGGTTTTTAAATCAGCGCCTTTTAGAAGACACTTAAAATACTCTGATTAAAGGATTCACTTTCCACAAGTCATTCACGATTGTTAGACGTCTAAAAGTAAATGTCCGGGTACAACAACGTGTATTTTACACGGATATTCGAATTTTAACCGTTTAGGACAACCGATTTTTAGAGAAATATACTGCCGCCCATCCCCCACTGCCAAGGTTACACATTTGAAACAATGTCATAGACTGTGGGAAACAAAAGTACAGCACTAAACCGTTTAAATTATTAGTCATCTATAAATCATTTAAATTTAAACGCTTAATTTAAATTATTAATGTTTTACAACTAAATTTTTAAATAAACCTAAACATCTTAACGTATACCTCTATCCAGATTAAGTGAATTGAAAACAAAAAGGAAAAACAAAATATGTCGAATTCCTCATTGTTGGAAAAAAATCCTGATTTTCTTCTTGTCTTCAGCCACGTTTCTTTATTCAACACATTTCCCTCAAACATGTCCGACTTCTTCTTCCCCATTCATTGGATCGAAGTGGGGGCAGGGAGAGTCACGTGATCACCCACACAACTACTCGCGTGGCTTAACTGGTTTTAAGCAGGAATTCCATAAAACACGTCTTCCTTTTAAATACACTGCAAACAGAGAGCATTCCCTAGCGATTAAATACTTGTCTTTAAAAATCCATAAAATATAAACGTGTAATTAGTCGGCAACGTTGATAAATCCAGAACAAAGAAGATATGGCTGTCGTTGCTGCGCCACGATTGGCTGGAGCAGGTCACGTGTCTCGCAAACCACCGCGCCATCGCAAAAATTAAACCTGATTATTTTTTCACCGAGATTATCTCCTTGGAAAATGTAATCCGATTCCTTTAGATTTCTTCCAACTGCTCTGAATCCTAGAATTCGGTTACGTAAAGGCAAAGCAAAAAGTTTATTAGGAGCACGAGAAATCCATGTAATCAATAGCTTTCATCTCCCTTGAATGTAATCCTCACTGCGCATGTGCAGTTTCATCTGACTCCCCTTCCCCCCCGAAACCTCACAGTGTGAGCTAAAATGGGAAACTTGTTCTGTGACTAATTATTTTGACTGATTTCAAAATAGCTATATTGAAACTGAAATAAATTTAAGGATACTCAGTGCATCCGTTTGCGGTTCCAAAAGCCGAACACTGAATACTTTAAATCTGGTGTGATAGACTGATCACACTGCTGGTTTTATTTTGCAATAAATGGTTGACATTATCTTGGTTTCT
This sequence comes from Paracanthobrama guichenoti, assembly GCA_018749465.1. Lineage (NCBI taxonomy): Eukaryota > Metazoa > Chordata > Actinopteri > Cypriniformes > Gobionidae > Paracanthobrama > Paracanthobrama guichenoti. The sequence goes on along the minus strand of CM031961.1, from coordinate 7,205,983 downwards.
TGGTTACACAGCTAAACCCCATGTTTGTTTGTTTCTTTGTTGTTGTTATATATATATATATATATATATATATATATATATATATATATATATATATATATATATATATATATATATATATATATATATATATATATTTGTTTACACACACACATACACAAAATCCTAATTAAATTATTAGTGGTCACTTCTAGAGGCTTACTTTTAAAATAATACATTTGAATATTTCTCAGGTAGTTGTACTACATACCACAGCATCTGTTAGAACAGCATGACAAATGGGAAAGCGCGAGCCTGGCCTGTCACTCATGTCCCACAAAAGTGAGCACATACAACACTAACCCAGTCTGACTCAGCGTCACAAGGCAACTTGGCCAGCAGGGGAAACAGTTGCTATGGAGGCTCTCGCTCACATACTCTTTCTTTTTCCTATAGCTGGCTGTTCATGGCAATAGTGCTGAAAACACTTTTACAGTCTTTTACAGTGGTTTAGATTTGTTTCAATCTTTTCCTAGTTGACTTCTCTACTTAGGTTTATTGAATGTTTTAGCATGCATGTGCATTGTTTAAATGAAATTACATTTTTGTAATGTATATAATTGTATTCCTATAGTTCTCATTCTCTGTTGAGTATCCCATTAGTATGGTATTCCTAGTATCCCATTCTCTACACTCAAAAAGTTATAAATGTAAAATGTATGTACTTGAATTGCATATAAAATGCATCACATTATGTATATTAGTTTGTTTATGTTAAAATTGTGTAATCCAAATGAATACATATTTATACATATTTCAACAAGTCTTAAATTTAGGTCAAAATGTTCTTGAATGTATCCGTTGCTGATTTAAGTAGCACAATTAAGTGATGGTCAGATGAAATATAGTAGAGAATTTTAAAGAGCTAATTGTCTGTACAATCTTTTTCAGCATGCAGACATGTCTGGCACTGCAACCACTGAAGCCCATTCTCTGAGGTCTTATCTGTGAAAACCTCACTAGTCTTATAATTGTGCAGCTATTAACAGTGATTCTCACAGTCATTTGCACTTCTATTCTGAACCAGACACAATGAATACCAATGGCTCTACTCTGCACAGGTGTGAAGTGTTGGTATGCGGCACCATTGTTGCATTATCACAGTATTTTACCTCTGCAATAAAGAATTCACCAATCCCTTTGCAATCATGTGCACTTTTGAAACCACTCCAGGTGGTCGTGAAAGGTAGAGACTTGGTTGAACACGACTCGTTCAATAGCAGTGAATAATTTTTTCAGCCTATTATTTTATCTTTCTTGAATGTGTTGAGTGGTATATGAGACATTATCATGGATACTGTCCCTTTCAGTGTGTGTGGATGGGATACATATATTTCAATATGGCTTCAGATATGTTACTGAAAGGGAAGCACACCATCTATTCAAGCTGCACTGATAAAAATGAATCATTGAGGCTGTCAGCGTAACAAAATCAAATAATTATTTACAAATAAATCTTGGTTTGTTACTTTACTTGGGTAATCTAAGTAGCTCACTTAATTTGGATTAGTAGCAAAAACTATTTTAGTAATCTAGACAAGGCTTTGTAGACGTGCATTTCCAACATACTATACTATGTTGTATACATACATACTAAGTTACATTTACTTAAAAAATATTTACTGCTGGATTTGGCTGATGCAGTGAACCCTTTTCACATGGTGACAACTTATTTTTCCATATTGCAACATAAATCTAGTAATTTGACTCATATTTCATATTTTATGGTCATTTATAACAGCGTTGTCTACATCAGGCATGACCGGTGTTGTTTTGACGATGTTTGCTGCTTGATCAATATTATATTTAATTAAAACTTAATTTTATTGTGTACAATCTAATAAAGGCAAGGAGATGTCTAGTTCCCAGAATGCTTTGCTTGAGATTTAATTGGAAGACAAAATGTTGAATTTATTTATCTTCATGTGTTTTAAGCAAGATAAATGAACAAAGGTTTGTTATTATTGTTTAATGTTCTATTAAGTTTGGATTTGGACATTTTTTGTCATGTTGGAGTTTTGGGGGTTACCGTGGTGGTGACGAGTGGAGCCTGACGTTAAAATAAAGCGTAACCAAAGATTCTTTAGATTATTAAAATGTTCTTTACACTAAAAAAAAAAAAAAAAAAAGGTTATTTTCCAGCTAACAGGAAACATTTTCAGAAAAGTTCTCTCAAAGAATTATTATTATTATTATATTTTTTTAAGCAAGATAAATTAAGTAAAAGGCTTAAGTTGGGATTTAGAAAAGTTTTTGTCGTGTTGAAGTTTTGGGGGTTACCGTGGTGGTGACGACTGGAGCCTGACGTTAGGCTGACGACAGGTAGGAAAGAGCATCATGTGAATTGCTTCTGTTTATAGTATTGTGGTTTGTCTTCACTGCTTGTTACATACTGAAATAAAACTGATGCATATTGTATGAGTGTATTCACATTGCGTTATTTTTACATCTAGTTGAATTATGTTTCTGTTTCTGTAAAGTCTATTTGGTCAAACACAAATTAGATAAGTTAAAAATACTTAGAAGTCTGATGCAAATAGCTGCCTCAATTTTTTTGAGTAAAACCAAGGCGATATTTTTTTACAGTGTGTATGCAATGCATCAACCTTGAGTCAACCAAAGTTATCAAACAAACAGTTATCAGATTCCACCAGGCATTATAAAATATGCATAATACATTTTGCATTAAGCAGGGGCTACAGTAGTGGGAAATAATTACACCACTGATATGACATACATAAAAGTTTTTTTTTTACTCCTCCGTTGAGCTGTCTCTCTATTTAAAATCCCTGACTGTCTTTCTGAGAGAAATTATTTTTAATTGTGAAAAGTCATCTGTCTGAATGATGAACAAATAATGAAGCAGAGAAAACCAAAAATAAAATAGAACACTATATATATATATATTTTTTAATTTTTATTTTTGTACAGCAGTGACATCTAGTGTTTATGATGGTGAAAAACTTAAAATTCGAGCTTGTAACACTGTAGGGCAGAATCTTTTCCACGTATTATTTTTGATGTCACTACAGTTCTAACAATAATGAAATAAACTTTAAGTACAGCATAATATCAGTTGAATAGCAGTTTTGAAGGTCATACTGCCAGGGGCCGGCAAAGGGCTGGAAATAGGAGATTATGGTGGCGGAAGAGACCAAGCCATTCATGATGGTGGGAGAAGCCATGGATGAGTGGATGGTGGAAAGATCCAAAGAGAAACGGATGGCTGACGAGATCCCAGAGCGACCTTGGAGATGATGATGGCGACCCACGGCAGCAGTGATGGAGGGAAGAGCCAAGGAGGTCATTTGAACCCAACCGACAGCGATGATGATGAAGGCCCAGGTGAAGTCGGTGGGACCGAGAGACCCAGTGGCACTGAAGGACTGGGAGGCAGAGGACTGTAGCAACAACAGAGGGAGTGAGTAAGGACCACGGTGGTGCCTGAGTGATGGAGGAACACAACGGTCCCCTAGGTGGGAAGGAATGAAGTACGGCAGACAGCCTGGAATGTGAAGTCGGAAGGACGACGGTCCCAGGTGGAGCCGAGGAGCCAGGGTAGAGCAGAATGGTCGTTGGGCTGAGGTGGAACTGAGGGCTCTGATAGAAAAGGCCAAGCCCAGGACTCCTCATGCCAGGGCAGAGCTGGGGACCGGAAGCCCCAAGGCACATCAGGGCTGCATGGCAGGGCTGCTGGTGGAGCTGAGGGACTGAAGGGAGTCAGTGGAGGTGGAGCTGAGGGAAATGGCTGGCTTCGTTGGAGCATGCAGGAGAGGAAGACTGGGTGTGGAACAAGGGCTGGACAGGCCCAGCAACAATGATGAAGACAGAGGTGACGAATATACATTAGTGCAGGAAGGCACCAGCGGCAGAGAAGGTTCGTGGGTGGGCAGGGTGGGAAGCAATACCTCCGTCTCCCAGTCGATCAGCCATTCCTCCTCATCCAGTATCACCAATATTTCCACTGGCACGGATGTTGTGGCAGGCTCACACACCTGGTCAGCCAGGACCTCAGGCTTTGCATCCAGGATGGACTTGGCAGCTGACAGCTGGCACTGGCTCTGTTGTGTATGGCATAATAATGGCTGCGATGGGTAATGGTCCGTCAACCCACAGGGCGAAATTGATTTACTCAGCCAATCCAGCAGGAGTTTCCACGCGGCATGACCAGCCAGATCTCGTTTTCCAAACCGATACCAGAAACGCTCCATTAGCGAGATGTCATTGCAAACGGCTAGGTGTCTGACAGCGATTAACTCCTCCACGTAGTAGTCCAGGTCTTCATCCTTGAAAAATGAAAATCATAAACCCGCTAGGCTTGGGAAAGCACCCCAGTGGAGCAATGTTAATGGATGCAATCTCCATAGTATTCAGTTTGTGGTTGGGTATTCTATAACGGTTTAAGTCAGATGCAGATAATAAAGTCTCTATTTATTAAAATTAGTCATGGGCGATTCTGAAACTGCTTCATGAAGCTTCGAAACCTTTACGAATCAACTGCCAAAGTTATGTGATTTCAGTAAATGAGGCTTCATTACATAATATGGTTTAACTGATCTCTGATCAGTTTTATACAGTTTATAGACATTTTAATTAGACATTAGTATAATCAAAGGAATAATAGTAGTAAATAATTTACTACTATTATTACTTTTAATTATACTAATGTCTAATTAAAATGTCTATAAGACAATTTACTGTAATTTTATTGACCTTAGCTGAGTCATCCATGGAACAAACAACAACAAAAAAAACCCTGGGAATTGATAAAATAACACATATTATAGACACTTGATATTTAATCTTACTAGATGACTAGTTAATTCCATTTGATAGATTTTACTTTCAACAAAACATGCAATGGGTTTGTAAAAAGTGTTTTTATGCATGTTTGGCTTAAGTTTTTGTTGCATTTACACTGTTCTGACCACAGGGGTCATCAGCGTGTGGCGTTTCGAACGCTTAGAAACAGTGAATCATTTTGCAAATCAATTGATTCAATTGATTCGAAGCTTTGAAAAGCTTCGTTTCTCCTATCACTATATAAAACAAACTAAAGAAGGCGTAAATCCACAGGCAAAATAGCAACGCAACAGACACGATATAACACGACAATACCCGACCATGAACTGAAAGAAAGAGGAACTTAAATACACAATGACAATGAACTAAATAACTAAAACCTGCGATTGTTAAATGAATGTCCATGACAAAACAAAGGAAACAGGTAGAGAAACAAACTAAATGCCAATGAAAATGAAACATTTTAACAGAATGTGACACATGCACTTTAAAAATACATTTTATAACACTTTAATATGTTATGACCTTTTACCAATTTTATATCTTTTTTCTCTCACTTGCTAACACACACATTTGATGAAACAATTTACCATTTTCTCTACAAACCACTTTGTACAAACCTCAAACTTCCACGTTAAACTGAGCTAAAGTTTATTTTCATTGCAATAGGCCTACTCTAAAATGACAGTAGATGAAAAGCACTAGAAAATAAAAGTTCCAATTCCGAAGAATTGAACTCTGTATGCAACAAAATACAATATACAGCACATTAAAAAATAAATACACTTTTTCTCAATTGCGAAAACCCATTTTTTGAACCAAGTGCTCAGTGGCCTAAATTTGTCAAATAAATCACTCTTTTGGTAAAGCCTTAAAGGGGGTCTAATGCTATTTCATGCATTCTGACTTATTTACATTGTTAAAGAGTTGGATTCTCATGCTAAACATGGCCAAAGTTTAAAAAAATTAGATGGACGTATGACAGAGAATTTCGGTTACAAATACACTCTTTCAGGATTCTAATACGTTTCGGAAAGTTTTTTTTTTAGAGTATGGCCCTGTATGAGGTCATAAAGGAGGGAATTGCTTGTATGGGCACTTCTCCCAAATGAGCACACGCACATCAACCAGGGCAAGAGCCCATCAACGTGCTTCGTTAGGGTTACAGAAGCCGTCGGCAGCTCTGTCATTTTGTTTTTAGACCATGAAATCATCAATGTCACTAAAGAAGTGTGTTTTTGATCATGAGGGAAAGATAACCTTGTTCAGCTTCCCAAAGAATCCAGCGTTAAAGGGAAGAGTACATAGTTCCGGAGTGTGTGTTTGTTTGTTCCCAGCATTTAGGTGATGAATGTTTTATAAACAAGGCCCAGTTTGATGCTGGATTTGCAGATTGTTTGAAACTGAAAGATTAAGTAAATTAAATATGGGAAATATGGGCAGGCTATATAAATCATATTCCTTTTTGTCTCAGATACAAGGTCATGCTATAGTGGGGTAAAATGGCCTTATAATCTTTTGTGCTATGGTACAATTTAGCAAATGTTTCTTACCCAGTATACCCAGTAGTCAATATGTGTGTGTGTGTGTGTGTGTGTGTGTGTGTGTGTGTGTGTGTGTGTGTGTGTGTGTGTGTGTGTGTGTGTGTGTTTTGTTTTGAAGTGAGTCTAAATTAACAAAGTCTAAATCTAAATATCTAAGTTAGCAACCATATCTATATACCCCTATAGGCTGAATTAAATTTGAGAAGATCAAACAAAACAATAAATAACCCACTGGCACGTGCCCTATAACCCATATTTACCATATGACCTGAACATAACCACACCTTTGTATGTTTCTCTCATAACACATAACCACAAACCATCACACCTCAAACCACACGTGCTGCAAGATTCAAGTTAGAAAACCAATTTGAGCAGTACATTTTAAATATTATACCAATAATAATAATAATAAAATATATATTTTACAAGGTTAACTGTTAATATAGTTTATAAAAGGGATGTGCAAAAGGTTTTGGATAGAAACGCTGTCTCATGCCATCTCATTGAGAAACTGCATTTGTGTTCACAAGATGGCGCCAATGTCCGTGCATTAGATAGCAGGTGAACTAGCAGAGTTGTTTTATTATTTTTGATTGGGTGCGTGATTCGTAAGAAGTCGCCATGTAAGCGAGGAAGGATCAGGTTCGGAATATCAAGAAACAAGTATGTTGCGTTTTTAGCTAATATATGAAAATACATACTTTTTTGACTGAAAATATTTTCTGACAACACTATTAAGATATATATATAGCCCATATATATATAAAAATGATGTAATATATCCTATCTACTGACTAGCTAAATATTTTAGCTAGTCGGTCAGAAGTGAAATGTATTTATTAGTCTCTTGAGGGAGCTCTTTATCAGCCAAACCCCAAACAACTATTACTGAAGGGACTTCCCAAACTAAAATAGCTTATTGTGAATGCCTGTTTACCACATTTCTGTTAATGTTACCATAAAGCTACACACCCCTCCATTGGGAACTTTGGGGATTATCAATCTATTAACTGAACCAAACTGGCACAATGCCCTGTGTGGTTTGCTCATAAACCTTTACAAATAAATGTATAACAAAATCTTATTTGGATTCTAACAATTTCATTATCTTATATAATTTGTTTATAGTGCATCATAGAATTGTGTCAATAGAAATGTATGTCAAGGTGAATTACATTGAGGGTAGTGTAGAAATATTTAATATTTAAAAATATTATTTACATTTAGCATAGGTTTTATGTCCTGCCCTTTGTTTGTTTGTTTGTTTGTTTTGTAATGTAGGTTAGAATATGTAGGTTCTCCATTGTGTTGGTACCAGTCAGGACTGTTGTTAAAAGCCCAACCCAGTGGTTTGCTTAGTTTCATTATCACAGATAATTATTGGAAATTAACCATTTTTTTATTTGTGATTACTCATTGAAGCAGGTTCTTTCAGATCCATGTAGCTACACCAGGCATGCTAAAAATGATCAGAATTCCCCCAAGTTTCCCTGTCACGTCATCCACAATATCACTCGTAATAATTTTTATTAATACATTTTATATGGACTGATCCAGTGGCAGTAAAACTGAATAATCATTGATTCAAAATAACTTCAGTGTTTGAAGTTCATACATTTGGCAAGGGAGCGGCTAGTTAACATTTGATCCATCTCAGTCCCTTCCCTCCCCCATCACAATCACAGGACTGTAAGTTTGGCATTGGCATGGCATCACTACAGTAGAAAAGAAAGCGAAAGAGTGCTGGCTCGGGACTTTCCAGGGTGTTGTCATTATGCTTGGCATGTGATATTCAACCATGGCATGATTATACAATCAAACCAAAAGAAGAACACGCAGGAAACTCTAAAGTGCTTTGTCAGGACTCAAGGAGACAAAAAATAGATGCTTTAAACACACTTTTGTACGACACACTAAAAATGATGCTCAGTTGTTGTGTTAACGTAAAATATACTATTGTGTCGTTCACTTCAGCTGTTGTCTGCTGTTTATATTTTTTCCATAACCTGTTTGTGGTAAAACTAAAAAAGTACCAAAAGGCCTGTCTGCCATTTTTATCTCATCACTCTTCTTTCTTCCATTTTGTGTCCTGAAATTTCAGTCAGAAAGCCATTTAGTAAAACAGAAAGGATTAATATCTTGAAGTTTCATAATATAAAAAAAAAAAAACTAGAAATAGATAATAAAAATTTAATAGTGCCACAATTGATGTATTAGAGATCATAAAGATAGATAATCTGCATATTGGCAACAATTAATTGCATACTGCAATGGCAGTCATTTTGATGCATCACTTTGGGAGGCAAAAACATACCATTGCTTGCCGGATGTATATTTTCCAATAGGGGGTGATAAGACAACATCTTAATCATGGACACACCACGAGCGATGCATAATCCGGCAGCACGATAAACAGGTCTGTTCTACCAAAACAAGAAAAATAGGGACTTTCCACCAAAACCACCGACCTACCTAAACCCAAAGTTGATAAAAAAAATACAGCAGAATAATTTCCCCCAAATGAAAAAATAATTTGGGAAATTAAGTTGCTGTATTGCATAACAAACTAGAAAGAAAGTGAAAGTTATTATAAAATAAATAGAAAGTAAATACTATTAAATAGTGGTATGGTTTTAAAATTGCTTCAGCAACAAGCACTGAAAAACTGCTAAATATCAGGGTGTGAAAGAACCCCTCTCTCTCCTTACTGAAGAGAATGTGATGAGATCCTTTCACTATCACCTGAACCTAGCAAATTACTATTTCAGATCACAAAATGGCCAGCAATCACAAAATGGTGTTGCCAATAAGCGCTCCGATAAACTGGACTAGGTGTTTCATGAAAGTCACATGATTTCACAAAACCAATTGTGCACCTTCACTTGCATGTAAAACTCTGTAAACACTTAACTCATTCATGGCCATTCGCTTTCATTCTTTTTTTTCTTTTCTTTTTACAGCAAAACCAAAACCAGTTAAATAATTATTTTATTTCATATCCAATCAGCAGATAATAACACTGATTTCATGAAATTAACACTCTGCACTCTTAATACCCCAGTAAGCACTTCCCTCAATTCAATCAACTACCTACAATTTCAAGGTACACTGTCTCAGAAAGGGTCTAGCTTGTGAAAGGTCCTTGAAGAACCAGTGAGTGATAGTCTAATTTTCCCAGTTTATTGGAAGTAAACACTTATTTGAGGCACATATCAAAGGAAGGTGGTGAAACATATTTCCTTTTCAAAAGAATGAGATGCCTCGCTAACAAAGTGGTTAAGGCCTTTTGAAAGGTCGACATTGACCGCCATGCCAAAAATGACCAAAAGTGGATTTGGATCAAGATCTATGTCAAAGGCATCCTTCAGAGTTTAAATATTTTAGTCCAGTAGTCAAATAATTTACCTTTTCAATTATTTGATAATTTTTGCAAAAATGGTGCACTTATGATTTGATATGATATGCTCGAGATATGAGTTATGAAGAAAAAAATGGACGCTTTACAGTTTAAAAACACATTTGCACTGCACACCAAAAATTATGCTCTCTTCTGTTAACTTAAAGTGAGCTATTGTATCCTTTGTTTTGGCCGTTAACTGTCGTTTCATTTTTTCTGTAGCATGTTTGTGACAAAACTAAAAAGTACCAAAAAACCTGTCACCCATATAATATCTCATTACTCTTCCACCTTCCATTTTGTGTCTTGATATTTCAGTCAGTTACTATTTAACATATTTAATTCAAAGCCAAATAGTGGAACATAAGACTGATAGCTTTAAGTTTCATTATTTTTACACTTCATTATTTTTATACATATATATATACACTCACCTAAAGGATTATTATGAACACCTGTTAAATTTCTCATTAATGCAATTATCTAATCAACCAATCACATGGCAGTTGCTTCAATGCATTTAGGGGTGTGGACCTGGTCAAGACAATCTCCTGAACTCCAAACTGAATGTCAGAATGGAAAAGAAAGGTGATTTAAGCAATTTTGAGCGTGGCATGGTTGTTGGTGCCAGACGGGCCAGTCTGAGTATTTTACAATCTGCTCAGTAACTGGGATTTTCACACACAACCATTTCTAGGGTTTACAAAGAATGGTGTGAAAAGGGAAAAACATCCAGTATGCGGCAGTCCTGTGGGCGAAAATGCCTTGTTGATGCTAGAGGTCAGAGGAGAATGAGCCGACTGATTCAAGCTGATAGAAGAGCAACTTTTACTGAAATAACCACTCGTTACAACCGAGGTATGAAGCAAAGCATTTGTGAAGCCACAACACACACAACCTTGAGGCGGATGGGCTACAACATCAGAAGACCCCATCGGGTAGTACTCATCTCCACTACAAATAGGAAAAGAAGGTACCAACTACCAAAAAGCTCACCAAAATTGGACAGTTGAAGACTGGAAAAATGTTGCCTGGTCTGATGAGTCTCAATTTCTGTTGAGACATTCAAGATTCAAGAGTTTTATTTGTCACATACACAGTTATACACAGAATATACAACTGGCAGTGAAATGTAAACAGGTCCGCTCCATGGACAGTGCAAATTCACAGTTAAAAACACAAGGAGGAAATTATAATAGGAATAGAATAAAAAAAGTACTATATATATATATATATATATATATATATATATATATATATATATATATATATATATATATATCTGTAGAATTATAAATAAATCAAGTCAAGTAGAAAAAAGTAAAAAATAAAAATAAAGAAGTGGAATAAAATAAGTGAAATAAACTGTGCAGTGAGTAAACTGTAGACTTATAACAAATGTACAAAGAAGTATAATGTGAAAACAGGTTTATAACAGGTTGTTACACAGTAACAACGAGAACAGAAAGTGCAGTGCAATGTCAGTGTATCGATGGTCACGTGATGTTAAGTGACTGAGTTCAGGAGTCTGATGACCTGGGGAAGAAGCTCCTCCTGAGTCTCTCAGTTTTGGCCATCAGGCTTGGAAGCGCTTACCAGATGGTAGCAGCGTGAAATGAGGGTTTGCAGGGTGATTAGAGTCCTTGATGATTTTAGTAGCTCTACCTTTGCAGCGTTTGGTGTAGACGTCCTGCAGAGGCGGGAGAGCTGACCTGAGATACGCTCGGATAAGCGCACGACTCTTTGCAGGGCTTTGCAGTCATGACTGGTGCTGTTCCCATACCACGCTGTGATGCACTGAGTTAATACACTTTCTATCGCCCCTAAATAGAAAGTTTTCAGGATAGCTGGTGAAACCCTGAATTTCCTCAGCTGGCGCAGGTGGTACAGTCTTTGCCTGGCTTTTTTCACCTGTGTCTGAATGTGAGCAGTCCAGGTCAGGTCCTCGGAGATGTTTACACCCAGGTACTTGAAGCTGCTCACTCTCTCCACTGGTGACCTGCTGATCATGAGAGGGGAGTATGTCCGTTGCTGTCTCTTCCTGAAGTCCACAATCATTTCTTTGGTCTTGCCAACATTCAGAGAGAGACAGTTGTCCTGGCACCATGATGTTAGATGCTCCACCTCGTCCAAGTATGCCGTCTCATTGTTGTTGGAAATGAGGCCCAGGACAACAGTATCATCAGCAAATTTGATGATAGAGGTGGAGCTGTGTGTCCAATGAAGAGGGTCCAAAGTGTCAGGAATGAAGGAGCAAATGGTGTTTTTAATGAGTCTCTCAAAGACCTTCATGACTATAGACGTGAGAGCCACTGGACGATAGTCATTTAGGCAAGAGGGTTTACTGTTCTTAGGGACAGGGATGATAGTGGATTTTTTGAAGGAGGTGGGGACCACAGATGTAGCGAGGGACTCATTAAAGATAGATGGAAACAACCCGGCGAGCTGATCAGCACAGGACCGCAGTTTTATATTTTAGTCCAGTAGTCAAATAATTTACCTTTTCAATTATTTGATAATTTTTGCAAAAATGGTGCACTTATGATTTGATATGATATGCTCGAGATATGAGTTATGAAGAAAAAAATGGGCGCTTTACAGTTTAAAAACACATTTGCACTGCACACCAAAAATTATGCTCTCTTCTGTTAACTTAAAGTGAGCTATTGTATCCTTTGTTTTGGCCGTTAACTGTCGTTTCATTTTTTTCTGTAGCATGTTTGTGACAAAACTAAAAAAGTACCAAAAAACCTGTCACCCATATAATATCTCATTACTCTTCCACCTTCCATTTTGTGTCTTGATATTTCAGTCAGTTACTATTTAACATATTTAATTCAAAGCCAAATAGTGGAACATAAGACTGATAGCTTTAAGTTTCATTATTTTTACACTTCATTATTTTTATACATATATATATACACTCACCTAAAGGATTATTATGAACACCTGTTAAATTTCTCATTAATGCAATTATCTAATCAACCAATCACATGGCAGTTGCTTCAATGCATTTAGGGGTGTGGACCTGGTCAAGACAATCTCCTGAACTCCAAACTGAATGTCAGAATGGAAAAGAAAGGTGATTTAAGCAATTTTGAGCGTGGCATGGTTGTTGGTGCCAGACGGGCCAGTCTGAGTATTTTACAATCTGCTCAGTAACTGGGATTTTCACACACAACCATTTCTAGGGTTTACAAAGAATGGTGTGAAAAGGAAAAACATCCAGTATCACGGCAGTCCTGTGGCGAAAATGCCTTGTTGATGCTAGAGGTCAGAGGAGAATGAGCCGACTGATTCAAGCTGATAGAAGAGCAACTTTTACTGAAATAACCACTCGTTACAACCGAGGTATGAAGCAAAGCATTTGTGAAGCCACAACACACACAACCTTGAGGCGGATGGGCTACAACATCAGAAGACCCCATCGGGTAGTACTCATCTCCACTACAAATAGGAAAAAGAAGGTACCAACTACCAAAAAGAAGCTCACCAAAATTGGACAGTTGAAGACTGGAAAAATGTTGCCTGGTCTGATGAGTCTCAATTTCTGTTGAGACATTCAAGATTCAAGAGTTTTATTTGTCACATACACAGTTATTTACAGAATATACAACTGGCAGTGAAATGTAAACAGGTCCGCTCCATGGACAGTGCAAATTCACAGTTAAAAACACAAGGAGGAAATTACAATAGAAATAGAATAAAAAAATTACTATATATATATATATATATATATATATATATATATATATATATATATATATATATATATATATATATATATATATATCTGTAGAATTATAAATAAATCAAGTCAAGTAGAAAAAGTAAAAAATAAAAATAAAGAAGTGGAATAAAATAAGTGAAATAAACTGTGCAGTGAGTAAACTGTAGACTTATAACAAATGTACAAAGAAGTATAATGTGAAAACAGGTTTATAACAGGTTGTTACACAGTAACAACGAGAACAGAAAGTGCAGTGCAATGTCAGTGTATCGATGGTCACGTGATGTTAAGTGACTGAGTTCAGGAGTCTGATGACCTGGGGGAAGAAGCTCCTCCTGAGTCTCTCAGTTTTGGCCATCAGGCTTCGGAAGCGCTTACCAGATGGTAGCAGCGTGAAATGAGGGTTTGCAGGGTGATTAGAGTCCTTGATGATTTTAGTAGCTCTACCTTTGCAGCGTTTGGTGTAGACGTCCTGCAGAGACGGGAGAGCTGACCCTGAGATACGCTCGGATAAGCGCACGACTCTTTGCAGGGCTTTGCAGTCATGACTGGTGCTGTTCCCATACCACGCTGTGATGCACTGAGTTAATACACTTTCTATCGCCCCTAAATAGAAAGTTTTCAGGATAGCTGGTGAAACCCTGAATTTCCTCAGCTGGCGCAGGTGGTACAGTCTTTGCCTGGCTTTTTTCACCTGTGTCTGAATGTGAGCAGTCCAGGTCAGGTCCTCGGAGATGTTTACACCCAGGTACTTGAAGCTGCTCACTCTCTCTACTGGTGACCCGCTGATCATGAGGGGAGTATGTCCGTTGCTGTCTCTTCCTGAAGTCCACAATCATTTCTTTGGTCTTGCCAACATTCAGAGAGAGACAGTTGTCCTGGCACCATGATGTTAGATGCTCCACCTCGTCCAAGTATGCCGTCTCATTGTTGTTGGAAATGAGGCCCAGGACAACAGTATCATCAGCAAATTTGATGATAGAGGTGGAGCTGTGTGTCCAATGAAGAGGGTCCAAAGTGTCAGGAATGAAGGAGCAAATGGTGTTTTTAATGAGTCTCTCAAAGACCTTCATGACTATAGACGTGAGAGCCACTGGACGATAGTCATTTAGGCAAGAGGGTTTACTGTTCTTAGGGACAGGGATGATAGTGGATTTTTTGAAGGAGGTGGGGACCACAGATGTAGCGAGGGACTCATTAAAGATAGATGGAAACAACCCGGCGAGCTGATCAGCACAGGACCGCAGAACGCGGCCTGAAATACCATCCGGCCCAGCAGCTTTCCTGACGTCCACATGCTTGAGTGCCCTCCGAGATCACGTGGTTGTTGCTGCTCTGAGTGATTCCCTCTGACGTGTCACTTGGCGGAGTTGCGCTGCCACAATTACAGTCAAAGCGAGCGTAGAAAGAGTTTAACTCATTCACAAGCAACGGATCAGCGCTCACCTCTGCAGAGGATTTAGATCCAAAAGAGCAGATGGACCTCAGACCCTGCCACATGCGCCACGAGTCGTTGAGTTGGAAATGAGACTCCACTCGATCCTTATAACGGAGATTTGCGGCTTTAACTGCGCATCGCAGAGCATAGGAGGATGATCTGTATTCAGTCATGTTCCCCGATAGGAGACCGGCGTTGTAAGCGGCAGTGCGTGTGTTCACTGCAGTGCGGATTGAATTGTCCACCCACGGTTTCTGATTTGAAAAGGACGTTATTGTTATTGTTTGTGTGGCTTGCTCTGTAAGCGTGTTGATGAAGCAAAGCGCCACATCCGTGAACTCGCTGATGTCAGATGAACTCGCCCGGAACCTGTCTCAGTCGACGTCATCCAGAGCTGACTGTAGTGCGGTCTCTGAGTGGGCTGACCAGCGTTTAACTTCCTGCCTCACCGGGGGTTCCTGAACGAGCCTTTGTTTGTATTCAGGTGTGAGGAAAATGGCGGCATGATCCGATTTGCCAAACGCTGGTAGTGACCGCGCTTTATAGGCGTTCTTAAATGGAGAGTAGCAATGATCCAGCGTGTTTGCTCCTCGTGTAGGACAGGAGATGTGCTGGTGAAAGTTTGGCAAGACTTTCTTTAGGTTTGCTTTGTTGAAATCACCCGCGACGATGAACACCGCATCGGGGTGTTTGTTTATGACGCCGCTGGCAACATCATGAAGGCCAGATAAAGCCAGCCTTGTGTCTGCCTGTGGTGGAATGTAAACGGCAGTCGCGACGACAGAAGAAAACTCCCTCGGCAGATAGAATGGGTGGCAAATGATTGTTAAATGTTCCAGATGAGGCGAGCAGGACCGCGAAAGAATGGTGATGTTCCTGGGGTCACACCATTTCCTGTTGATCATAAAGCATACTCCACCGCCTTTAGATTTACCAGCCTCGGCTGTTCTGTCCATCCGAAAAACAGAGTTCTCCGAAGGCGTCACAGCTGTGTCCGGGACCGCGGGCGTGAGCCATGTTTCGGACAAACAATAGATGTTACAGTCTCTCATGTCCCATTGAAAACTTATCCTGGCTCTAAGATCGTCCATCTTATTTTCCAAGGATTGGACATTTGCGAGCAGAATTAACCTCGGCTCCCTGAGATAAGGGATCGAGTACTGCGTCTAAGACACAATGGGAAAACTAATTTTTCTCTATATACTGAAGCCTTTCATAAAATCACACAGTGCTACTGCACAGCCATAACAGTGCAGAGGAGGCTATTGGCTGACTAGTGGGAACTGAATGAACCAAAAGGAGAGCGAAGCCCACAAAGCTGAGCACAGAGCCTGCCAAGTGGGTGGAGGATCTGCCTATAAAAGACACCTGCTCTGCCATATAATTCAGGTTAAATGACTGAAGTGACGATCGCCAGATGTTAGCATCATAGCACGGCCGTCTTATGCAGTACTCGTTCCCTTATCTCAGGGAACGTTCTCAGTTACTTAACGTAACCTTGGTTCCCTGAGATAAGGGAACGAGTACTGTGTCTTGCTAGACACACAGGGATAACGCCTTATCTCGAAATACTGAAGTAATTGTAAAATCACGCAGTGCTACTGCCCAGTCAAAACAGTGTTGAGACATCTTGCACACTATTGGCTGGCCAGTGGGAACTGCACGAACCCATGGCAGAACAGCATAATCTGAGCGAACCAATGGGCACAAAGCCTCGAAGCTGAGCGCAAAAGCCCACGAAAGGGGCATATAAAATACTCTGTAACTGTCAAAAACGTCAGGTTAAATAGACTGAAGCGATGATCACCCATTGTCAGCGCCATAGCACAGCCATCTACGCAGTACTCGTTCCCTTATCTCAGAGAACCGAGGTTACTTTAAGTAACCGAGTACGTTCCCTTTCGAACAGTCAGTCGTACTGCGTCTTGACGCACTGGGAACCTGTTAAATCCCGCAATGACATGTACTCCTTCAAGTTTGACACTTGTTAAAAAGGGCCAAGACTAGAGTTATCGACACATCATATTATACATAATATATACAGTATATACACACACACCCACACATACATTCACAAAATGAGTTACAGCAGATTTCTAGTTCCAGCATGCTTTGCTTCTGACTGTTAAAGGAGAGTAAATGTTAAAATTAAATGATTTGCTCAATATTAATATAGGGGGAGATCTGATAGTGTTTAATGTTCTATTATTTTGGAATTTAAAAGGGTTTCTGGTATGTCTTAGATTTTGGGGTCATCATTGTGCTGAAGAGTAGAGCCGAACACCATTAAGACTGTTACTATATTTAAAAAGTAATGGCTGTGCCCTCTTGAGCACAGTGATAGTCTCTTTGGTAAATATCTTAACACATGCAGGTGTGCTTGTGCTGTTGTTAACTAGCTTGAAAATATGAAACATTTATAATGTAAGTAAATATAGAAGAAATATACTACATTATATATTTTATATATATATATTTGAGGCAGTACCTTGTAATGAAGGCCAAGACATCACTGTACCATTTCTTGTCGAGAGTATATTTTCCAATAGGGGGTGATAAAATAACATCGCAACTGTGGACATGCCTTGAGTGGGGCATAACTAGGCAGCACAATAAACAGGCCTGCAGAAAAATAGGGACTTTCCAACAAAACAATCAGCCCAAATGTGATCTATAAATATAGCAGCAATCTGAATATATAGTGGAAATGAAGTTGATATATCACGACAAAAGACTAAAAAAGTCAAAGCAAATACTCGTTTTATTATAGAGAATCAAGGTGGTATGATTTTAAAATTGCTTCAGCAATCGCTACATTTCAAGATGTGAAAGGAAAGAATATGTGCATATGCATATACTCACTCTCCTTACTGAAGAGAATGTTATCCATTCACTATCACCTGAACTTAGCAAATTATTATTTCAGATCACAAAATGGCCGGTGATCACAAAATGGCGCTGCCAGTAACTGGACAGGCAACCTGGGCATTTCATGAAAGTCACATGGTTTCCCGAAACCAATTGTGCACCTTTACTGTCTGGCATGTACAATTCTGCAAACACTTAACCCATTCATGGCCAAAACCCTTTCAATCATTTTATAGCATCCCTGTAAGTGAAAAAAATTAGTCTTTATCTTTCTGCCTTCCTGGTGTGCAAAGTAATAGAGATTTGATTTGTGAAATTATTTTTATGCAATAAGGTAATAAAGATTGCATTTTAGACAATAACATTTCATAATAAAGCTTGTTAGAGACAAAGTCTACTCAAAGAATATACTGAACCTGCAATGTAAACCAGAATTCATCACCACAAGCAACATGAAAGGAGACTAAAGGTATACATGCGTAACCGAAAAATGGTGACAGCCATTTTAAGGCAGGTAAAGCGCTGGCAGCATTATAAAATGGAGACCATATCTTGTCATATCTGTACCGCTGGCGGTGCGGGGTGGGGAATCATGGCATGAGCCAGGTACAGCCAGGCACCAAGCCAAACACACAAGTGTGTAAGATAAAACAATAGGGACTTTCCAGCAAAACAGCTTTTTAGCTTTGTAGATATCAAACAAGGTTAGCTTGTTTGACATCTACACAGCCCAAAATAAAATAAAAATATATGTGTGACAAAGCTGACATTTTTGGTCCCCATGAGAAAAAACAGCTTATAAATCATGCTAAGAGATTTTTGTTGTTGTTGTTGTTGTTGTTTTTTTAAATGTAAAAATGCAGAAAGTTTTATGTAATGGGTAGGTTTAGGGTTAAGGGATGGAATATACAATTTGTACAGTATAAAATAATTGTCTATGGAAAGTCCCCATAAAACATAAAAAACCCAACATGCGTGTGTGTGTGTTGCATCGACACATTCAAATCATGGTAACTATCACAATAACAAAAGGACTGCCAGGCAGAGCACCAGTAAACCGAATTGGCAGCTTGGGCACTTTAAGAAACTAATATGGTTTCACAAAACCAATTGTACCCCATTTTTACCATGATTATGTAATCATACTAACTCTGAACAGTATTCCTTTTAAAACATTCAGAACAAGCCACTTCTCTAGATAGGGTAATGTTTTGTTATTTTAGAGTAGACCATAGAGTATAATAGTTAAACACTTACAATGACAGTTCATTATTAAACCAGTCACAAGCAGATTAGCAAGAACCCAATATTTATTTACATTTAAATATTACATCCACGATTTATCAAACGTGTTTGTTGATAAAACATTCTGACTGATCATTACTGAGTTTATGTACAAGCCAGTACCACAACTTTTGCCCTACAGATATCTAATTACAAAGTCTCTGAATGGCAGATTTGTTTATTGTGAACATGTACAATATTTCTGCGGCAGGCTATTTGACTTTTACTGTGTCAGATTTCTCTTTGTCTTGGTTGATTGTGTTCTCATCACTAAAGAGCCTTTCTTTCAGTTTATAGTAGTTTCCCTTCTTGTTCATCAGTTCCTCGTGTGTGCCCAACTCCACCACCTCCCCGCTGTCAATCACCACAATCTGATCCGCCCTCTCAATGGTCTTCAGTCTATGAGCAATCACAAGCAAGGTCTGAGTGGGGCAGCAGGCCAGGGCCTGTTGAACCTGTGGAATAATAAAAAAACACAATAAATCATTTTAAGCAGCACTAAGGGAAGCAGGGATTTGTGAGGGCTTCTGTGCACGTGTTTGTGTTCATACTGAATAACCACATTTTACCATTTGTTCACTTTCAGTGTCCAAAGAGCTGGTCACTTCATCCAGTATGAGCACCTGAGGTTGTCTGATCAGAGCTCTGGCGATAGCGATTCGCTGCTTCTCACCTCCCGAGAGCAGGTTACCACGTTCCCCCACATCTGACAAAGAAAACATAATTTGATGACTGTGTACTTGACATTTACTGGCATTTAATAAAACACATTTGCACACTCAAAATCTAAAATCTTCCTTATCAAATCATAAACGGAGTGGCTACAGAAATCCAAAAGAAAACCATCCAGAATAGCTGATAATATCAATAAAATTACTTTAAATGTAAAGCCCATCTTAGACAAACGTGTAATTGCATGCTAGTCCAGCCTGGTTTATGTGAGTTATGCAGTAAGTAAGTAAGTTCATTTACCTGTGTTGTAGCCATTTTCCAGTTTGCTGATGAAGGCATGGGCATTGGCTTTGCTGGCAGCCTCCTTTACTCTCTCCATTGAGCAGCCAGGCAGACCATAGGCAATGTTGTCTCGTACAGTGCCAGAGAAAAGTACAGGCTCCTGACCCACCATTGCTATCTGAGAGAGATTATTTACAGTATATGTTCTTTGCATTGCATTGGTTGGTTGTACATGGTTCTTTAATTTGTAAGTAGACTTAGTAAACTAGGTCTACTTACGACTAAGTAAAGTTTACTAAGTTAAGACTAAGTAAAACTTGTATAAACTTGTACTTGTATAAACAGAGGTGGTATGGAATTAAATTGCAGTACAACAGTAATGTGTTTGTTCTTTGAAAGTAGTCACCTTGCTGTGCAAGTAGTTGTGCTGGTAGTTCTGCAGCGGTTGTCCATCTAACAGAATGTGTCCTTGCTGAGACTGGTAGAATCTCTCCAGCAGACTCACACAGGTGCTCTTTCCCCACCTGACATTCCCACCAGAGCCGTCATCTGACCGGGCTTCAACTCCAGAGAGAAGTTCTGAAAACAGACGAAAGGGTAGGCTAATAAGGATAAATTATTCAAAATAATTATTTTAAAAGTATATGATAATAGATTATGTATAGCAACTGCAATAACAACTGCAATATATAGCTATATATATATATATATATATATATATATATATATATATATATATATATATATATATATATATATATATATATATATACACTCAGAATCAGAAAGAGCTTTATTGCCAAGTGTGCTTGCACACACAAGGAATTTGTCTTGGTGCTGAAGCTTCCAGTGCACATATACAATACAACACAACAACACAACATGAACACAAATATACAAATATGAAAAATAGTATAAAATAAAAGTATGTGTATATATATATATATATATATATATATATATATATATATATATATATATATATATATATATATATAGGTCATAAGGTCACAGTTACATTTAAGAATATATTGCACTAGTTTAGAATATATTGCACTAAACAGTCAAAGTATTGCACTTAAAGGCAGTTGGGGGTATTCAACTGTTCAGGAGCGAAATGGCCTGTGGAAGAAACAAACACAGTATTAGTATGGTGTTCCTAATAATCCTCACCTAAAGGATTATTAGGAACACCATACTAATACTGTGTCTGACCCCTTTCGCCTTCAGAACTGCCTTAATTCTACGTGGCATTGATTCAACAAGGTGCTGAAAGCATTCTTTAGAAATGTTGGCCCATATTGATAGGATAGCATCTTGCAGTTGATGGAGATTTGTGGGGACGCACATCCAGGGTCTGAAGCTCCCGTTCCACCACATCCCAAAGATGCTCTATTGGGTTGAGATCTGGTGACTGTGGGGGCCATTTTAGTACAGTGAACTCATTTTCATGTTCAAGAAACCAATTTGAAATGATTCAAGCTTTCTGACATGGTGCATTATCCTGCTGGAAGTAGCCATCAGAGAATGGGTACATGGTGGTCATAAAGGGATGGACATGGTCAGAAACAATGCTCAGGTAGGCCGTGGCATTTAAACGATGCCCAAATGGTACTAAGGGGCCTAAAGTGTGCCAAGAAAACCTCCCCCACACCATTACACCACCACCACCAGCCTGCACAGTGGTAACAAGGCATGATGGATCCATGTTCTCATTCTGTTTACGCCAAATTCTGACTCTACCATCTGAATGTCTCAACAGAAATCGAGACTCATCAGACCAGGCAACATTTTTCCAGTCTTCAACTGTCCAATTTTGGTGAGCTCATGCAAATTGTAGCCTCTTTTTTCCTATTTGTAGTGGAGATGAGTGGTACCGGTGAGGTCTTCTGCTGTTGTAGCCCATCCGCCTCAAGGTTGTGCGTGTTGTGGCTTCACAAATGCTTTGCTGCATACCTCGGTTGTAACGAGTGGTTATTTCAGTCAAAGTTGCTCTTCTATCAGCTTGAATCAGTCGGCTCATTCTCCTCTGACCTCTAGCATCAACAAGGCATTTTCACCCACAGGACTACCGCATACTGGATGTTTTTCCCTTTTCACACCATTCTTTGTAACCCCTAGAAATGGTTGTGCGTGAAAATCCCAGTAACTGAGCAGATTGTGAAATACTCAGACCGGCCCGTCTGGCACCAACAACCATTCCACGCTCAAAATTGCTTAAATCACCTTTCTTTCCCATTCTGATATTCAGTTTGGAGTTCAGGAGATTGTCTTGACCAGGACCACACCCCTAAATGCATTAAAGCAACTGCCATGTGATTGGTTGATTAGATAATTGCATTAATGAGAAATTGAACAGGTGTTCCTAATAATCCTTTAGGTGAGTGTATATATTAGTTTTTAGTTTATAAACCATTTGATGAAAAATAAAATAAATAAAAATATATATTTTTAATTTTAGCTGTTTATGTACCATATTTAGTAATATTTTAGGTTCATGTGAATTGCCTTCTCAACCTTGAAAAAGACTTCTTCAGTGCAAAAGTTGTACCTTTAACACATTGTGGTCGGGTCTTCTGGGATACGAGAAGGTGAGGTTCTGGAAGCTGACGTGTCCTTTCAGATCACTGGGCTGCAAGCTGCCATCAATACTGACTTCAGACTTTCGGTCCAGGTACTCAAACACCTTACGCCGCACTCCACTGAGTTCAGCATGTCTCCAAAGATATAGATCAAAGTCTGTGATAGAGATGGATAATATATATATATATATATATATATATATATATATATATATATATATATATATATATATATATATATATATATATATATATATATATATAAAATAAACATGCTTTTGTGAGGACTGCTGAGGTTATACAACTTTCTCTACCCTCTGTCACCACAAAAATCTTTCTTTTTTAAATAAACATTGACATACCCTAATGTTGTCTCCAAGGTCTTGCTGATAAAGGATGAAAGAGACGAGATTCCCTGTGCTCATCTGTCCATACTGGATGAAAAGTCTCCCGTAGTAAAGCATGGCCACCTTTATTCCCAATTCTGTCATCTGCAAACCACATACATGGTCAAGAAGCAAGAAGAAAAGATCCACACCAATGTAGTTCCATATCAACAAGTTTGCTTCAAAGAAAATAAACACATATGCACTTTAAAATGAATACTAACCCGCCTAACTAGCAGGTAAATCGCCCTGACAGTGTCCCTTCGAGTCTTTAGATTATGGGTTTCCATCAAGCGGACATCATAGCGATGGGCTTCACCGAGTTCTGTCCGGAAACTCTTTACTGTCCTGATGCCTGACACCGCCTCCCCAGCCGTTTCATTGGCTTGTGCTATGGAGTCCTGAACTTCTTTTGATAGCCTCTAAAAAAGGGCATGAAATCTTGATATGATTCTATAAAAAAATTATTATCCATCATTCATCATGGTAATTTTGTTAACCCCATACCTGATAATGCGTGTCATATATGTTCTGCAGTAAGCCTGTCAGTGGTGTCTCCATCAGCATCAGCAGTGTAAGCTTCCAGGAGAGGCTCATCATCAGATACAGCATGCCCAGGGTCTTAATCAGGGTCCGCAGAAGGACGTTGACATTCAGGGCCACAGCACGGCCCATCAAAGTAGTGTCTGTGGACAGTCTAGATGTGATATCACCTGAAAGACAGATTAAGTGGAAATAATGACTATGACTATGATTCCATATAAAAAGGGTATCACATCGATGACAACTGCACCAGCAATCATATGGGATCTACCTGTCTTTATGGTCTCAAAGAAGCCAATGTCCTGCCTGACAAGGGACCCAAACAGTTGCACCTTGACTCTGCAAGTGAAGCTGTTGATTGCACACATGAAC
Source organism: Paracanthobrama guichenoti (assembly GCA_018749465.1). Classification (NCBI taxonomy): domain Eukaryota; kingdom Metazoa; phylum Chordata; class Actinopteri; order Cypriniformes; family Gobionidae; genus Paracanthobrama; species Paracanthobrama guichenoti. Next base: position 7,182,040 of record CM031961.1, on the reverse strand, counting down.
AGGCCTCCACGACAACCTGCACTGAAAGAGCTGAGAAAAACTTTGTCAATTAGATACATTAAAAAAAAAAAGTTCAATAAGATACATAAATGGGCTTTTTATAATACAGAATTCATATTCTGCAATACCTTCCCAATGAGAATAATCCCATGAGAATGATAGCTGATCTGAAGTTATCCCACTGGTAATGAGAACCCAAGATGTCAATCACCTCTCCTGTGTACAGTGGGATGAACATCTCACCTGAAAACACGTAAAATGACCTTTCAAAACACATTCTGCTTTTATTTTATATTCAAAGTAAATACAACTAAATACTCACATAGCACAGCTAAGGCCAGGAAGACAAAAGCTCCACACAATAATAAGTAGTCTGGCTTGTAGAACCGTATGACCCGGATGAAGAGGACTCGAGCCCTCTGTTTGCGCTCTTTACCGTTACTCTCTCCATTTGTGTCAGGCAGCGTTACCTCCCAAAAAAGACACGCTAAAGCAGCAGCGACGGTACCGACAAGCCACGAATTAAATTTATCAAGGCGATAGTTGTCAAACAACGCCAAGCGTCCGGTTTCGTATATCGATGCGATAAAACAGTGGACTGTAATCCACCTCCTTATCAATGGATCTGCAGCATCTTTATATAGCATAGATCCTGCGTACAGCAGTGTGCATCGCAGTGCAGATTCAGCCCATTGCCGTAACAGATTATGTTCGAGATTTCTTGTACGAGACTTCAGCAAAGTTCCTCCGAGTTCCAGAGTGTAAACTATTATTATATCAACACATAAAATAAACGCGAACACCACGACGTTACGCATGTTGCATGTGTAAATCGGCCAAATAACCTGAGCGCTTAAGATATTTCCAAAAACAAAACGACCCTTTTTCGGTGATGTTTTTCTTGGTAACGTTTTGCCCCGTTCCTACGGACTGCGAGGATGTCCTCTCTTCACACAGCGCCGGGGCATTTTAGGACATCGACATTATTTTCCTTTTACTTTCAGTTGCTCAGGATAAGGGGTTTTCCTTCAGCATAAGCCTACAACAACAACAACAACAACAACAAAAGGCTGTGCCTTGATTAAGCGGTCATATTTTCACCTCTCTGTCGATATATATTTTTTAATCAAGTCAGTTATTCCACAGGATTTTTAATTAGGCCTACCTTCAGAGCAGTTAGGATATAAGTATTATCAAAAATACTTCAGCTGTATCATCAAAACAAATCAATAAATAAAATATGATTAGTATTATTTACCCCTGACGTTATGTCTGTTATTGTACGTTTAGAGGCAACAAACGTCTCCCTTTAAGCCATAGCAGAACTTGCTCTACAACCTGCCTTGTTCATTTCTGCCTAGCAAATAATGAGTCATAGCAGCAAAAATGTCCTCATACAGGTTGTGCTCAGTTTTCTGTGTAGACATATCCATAAGTATAATCTATTATTGTTGTTAATGTATAATTTTTGATTTTGGTATCAGAATGAACTTGAAAGCATACATTTTTAATATGGTTTATTATCAAACTTTGAGACAAAGTGAACAGCTGTTCACACAGTGGTTTCTAATATCAACAAAACAATTGATACAACTGCAATCTCACAAAGTAATTTGTCCTGCTCTATGTACGCAGGTTAATATTATACATGTTAATGTTCTTAATTTCAGCGCAGAGTCCTTAAATTCACTGATCAAAGAATTTGGGCAACTCGTTTCCTAAAATGCACTTTTCTTCTGCTCCATCTTGATCAATGGTAACAACATATGCAACGCCTCCACTTGAGCCGTCCGACCCATCGCCAGAGTGAGAGCTACAGAGGGAAGAGAACATTTTCACGTCATGTAGATATACTGATTATGAGAGTAAGAAAAGAAACTTAAAAATCCTGCCTGATCTTCATCAATTTATTTACATTCATTAAATACTATTAAATCCTTTCCTCTCATCCTAATGGGGTTGGAGTTGAGACGTGAAGAAAGGAAGCAAGGAAAGAAAAACCCATTGTGCTTTGGACAAGGATTTAATTAGAACTAAAACACACATAAAAAGGCCTGTTTTTACAGAAAGGACTTAGATTAAGCCAGGATTAGGCCTTAGTTCAATTGAGACATTTAAGTAGCTTTTTTAAATGTGCCTTAGAAAAAAAACATCACTTATGTGCATCTTGAGACCATACAATGGGACTGACATTTTAATATATATCATATGTATATGCTTTCAGTTAAAACAGCTCAAACATGCATTTTAGTCTGGGACTATCTTAAATCTTAAATCTGTAAAACTGGGGGAAAGTTTTAAGAAACAACAAACATGCTGGATGTTTGGGACAGGGCAGTTTAAACTGCGACAGGATGCACCAAAGCTTGCCGACTTTTCTGCTACACACTCAAAAGTACTTTTACTTCACAAAAACAGCACATACTTTTAGAGCATTTTAGTAGTAGTAGCAGGCCCAGCTCCATGGGGGGGGCCAAGGTGGGCCTGGCCCACCCAATCAGAAGCTTGGCCCACCCTGGCCCAACGTCAAATAACCGATTTCAGTATTTCAGCTCCAGATTTTGAGAGAGATCATGGTTTTTGGTTGCTTGTCATCAAAACATTTGCTTGCTGTTTAGAAACTAGAAAGCCTGATTTAAGTTTTTTTTTTTAGTTTAAGACGATTTTAAACTGTTTCACGGAAAGACGCGTAAGAACTCGCACCCTGTTTTCTCTGCGCATACACTCAAAGCACGCACACAGAGAGCCGCCTAGACAGTTTTCTTTTGCTTCTCATGTTCACGCATCACTTCTTGAGTGATCGTTTCTGTGACTTTTTCCACTACACTTTGCGTTCTGAAGGGTTTTGAGCGCTCTCTCCCATCTCACTGCTGTAGCGGGGCAGAAATGTGTGAAAAACAATTTATTTAAGGAGTTCTTGTTCTTTATATTTATAACATAAATCTATGATATCACACAAGCAACAGTGCAGTCTTTCCGAACTACTGAGTAACTTCCATAAACACATTCTGTCAAAGGAAACAGAACAAACAGCAGAACCGAGCAACACTGTGATTTATTCCTCAAAGATTCAGCGTATTTGAACAAATCAGATGAGTAAATTAGCTACCCCATTCATAAATACAGTTTGCAATTTTAGCAAATTGTTTAAATGAAGGATTCAACTCACTCAATACAGTGCTTGCTGCCACCATGGCGGTTTTAGTTTCATATATAAAAAGTAGCCTATTATTTAATTAATTACTAGCTGCTAATTAGCCTACATCTTCAATGGTGTAATTAGATTACTTGACTATTTACTCTTTCTAAAAACCATTCCATTACTAATTACTTTCTAAATCCCACATCAACCTCAACCAGTTGAACAATATAAAGATAGACATGAAACAATTTTGAATCTGACATAAGAGGACACAGATATGACATTTGAAAATACCGTTCATCTCTGGCTTTATTGCTCACTGTTATTTCAGCATTTTGATCTTCTCTTGACTCTTTGACTAAGCTAGGCATGTTGCATATTAATTGTTCTAGGAACCTCAAAGTATATTTTAATTTTTGTGTATTTTTTACTACTCTTTAATGTTTTAGTAGAGGTCATTTGTAGCATAGGTATAGGGCCCAAACATAAACTCAAGCCCAGGGCCCCCAGTCTTACCCTGATTCTATTTATTTGTGCTACTGCTTGTAATTTGTTCATTTGTTCTTAATTTTAGTACTGACTGTTTACTTGCTCCTTTGAATTGAGCCCTGCAAATATAGAGAGTTCCTTTCAAAACCTGCCTCTTTTGTTATAAAATTAAGTTTTGTTACGGGGAAGAAATAATGTTAAAAGTCTGGGCACACCAGGAATTTCACTTGGCCCACTCTGCATCTCAAAGCTGGAGCCGGGCCTGAGTAGTAGTAGTAGGCAAATTGGGATGCAGCACATGACATTTCTCATATTATGTGTTTTTGTATACTGCACAAACTTACCATTGACTACAAACTCTTGGCATTCCCTTTTTGTCATGTTTTTTCGGTACTCTGCGTCCACAAACCCATTAATGTAAAAACTCCCAGAGCCACCAATAGCAAAAGGCTGCCTGGTTAGCAAACCATTAAGTGTTGCATAGACCTGTTTGGAATGAGGCAGAAATGACCACATGTAGTAATACCATTATGATATTTAACATGTAGAATTTAATTCAAAATAACCTGCTATACGTAACATTTACTATTTATCAGTTTGTAATAAAACCAAAACACATCTAACCTGTCCTCCTTCTTTCCTGTCCCACCCTGCAACAATAAGATGTGCTGATAGTTCTTCTTTATATTTGTATGAAATGTTCTTCACCAGAGTAGCAGCAGAGCAAACGAGCGGGTCATCTTCCACCTCAATACTGTCGAGATACATTATTCAGCACATTTATGAGACACTGGAAAATCTATGAAGCACATTGCTTTGGTAGTCAGCGCGCCAAACTGTAAGTTCATGATCTAAAGTTAAAGAATCAGAGAATAACAGGACATTGGTGATAACTACCTGTGGACATCCAGTTGATAGTTGACTATCTCAGCAATGGTTTGAGCGTCCGCTGCTGATCCCGACAGAGCACAGTAGATCTTGTCATGGAGGGGGGAGAGCTTGTTCATCACACGATTCACCACTGTCTCCCTGAGAACAATGACCAAAGAAACAGCATTTTAATGTTTTAGAAATCTTATTTCAAATATTCACTGAATAAACATTGATTATGAATGATACCTCTATGTGTCTGTTTTAGTAAAGCATTAGTTGGGAAAGATTCCAATGAGTTTATATCAGTGACACTGATTCAGTGTCATTTTATATACGTTTCCTGTTATTATTGTGATATTTTAAACTTTCTGTGTGAAGTTTTGCACTGACTGAGGTTTCAAATGTAATAGGTTACAGCTTAGCACAAACTACAGCACAGATATCTCTTACCCCGCTGACACTCGCGAGTCCGAGCCAAGAACGACTCCACTGTCAAACGCAACCGCGATGATGGTCGTCTAAAATGAAAAGAGAGATAGAGAGAGAAAGAAGGAGCAAAATTGTGACAATGTTAAAAATGATATACGTCGCCAGGCAATTTTTAATGACACAATATATAAAGGTTAAAGCTTGCTGAAGCAAGTTACAAGCTAATCGTGTTATCGTAAACAGCTTAACTGTTAACTTTATGTGCATGCAGCTTGAAATAAAGTATGTTAAGCTAATAAGCGATAGTTTACCCCGGTTTTGACTTCTTCAGATAGCCATCCTGGTTCTGGAAACAATTCCTCCGACATTTTGAATGGATGGAAAGCAACTACCTGTCCTGTGCAAACCTGCCTGCGCTTGACGCCAGAAGAGACTCGACACTCGATAGCTCTGCTCAGCTCAAACGAAGCTAATAGGTAGTGCAAATCAATTAAATTGCGAAAAGATACTTTGTTTTGCCGTACTACCAGGCCTGCAGTATTTTAATGTGCCTACAACGTTATTCCTCCATTTTCTGTCTATAACAGAAAGTGAAAGAAAGTTGCTTCCCATTGTGCTCAGCTCATACACTGAGCAAGTATGCCTGCATTGGAGTACTGTCATTTTAACGACCGTAAAAAGTCAAGATACTTGGAAAAAACACTGTAGACTATTACATATTTAGGAATATAATTTAACTTAAACGAATCCTCCATTGCACCTATATCATTTCTTGCATTGCTAATAATTTTCCTTTCTGGGGCCCTGAAGTTCTGTGAAGCATCTTTTTAGCACAAACAGACCCTTAACTTTGTACACTATAATTGTAACAATCAATGGATAATTTCTGAGTATAAATGGGATATTTTGAATACAAACCCTATTTCAAAAAAGTTGGGACACTGTACAAATTGTGAATAAAAAGGAATGCAATAATTTACAAATCTCATAAACTTATATTTTATTCACAATAGATTATAGATAACATATCAAATGTTGAAAGTGAGACATTTTGAAATGTCATGCCAAATATTGGCTCATTTTGGATTTCATGAGAGCTACACATTCCAAAAAGTTGGGACAGGTAGCAATAAGAGGCCGGAAAAGTTAAATGTACATATAAGGAACAGCTGGAGGACCAGTTTGCAACTTATTAGGTCAATTGGCAACATGACTGGGTATAAAAAGAGCCTCTCAGAGTGGCAGTGTCTCTCAGAAGTCAAGATGGGCAGAGGATCACCAATTCCCCAATGCTGCGCCAAAAATACTGGAGCAATATCAGAAAGGAGTTTCTCAGAGAAAAGTGCAAAGAGTTTGAAGTTATCATCATCTACAGTTCATAATATCATCCAAAGATTCAGAGAATCTGGAACAATCTCTGCGCGTAAGGGTCAAGGCCGGAAAACCATACTGGATGCCCGTGATCTTCGGCCCTTAGACGGCACTGCATCACATACAGGAATGCTACTGTAATGGAAATCACAACATGGGCTCAGGAATACTTCCAGAAAACATTGTCGGTGAACACAATCCACCGTGCCATTCGCCGTTGCCGGCTAAAACTCTATAGGTCAAAAAAGAAGCCATATCTAAACATGAAGCGCAGGCATTTTCTCTCGGCCAAGGCTCATTTAAAATGGACTGTGGCAAAGTGGAAAACTGTTCTGTGGTCAGACCAATCAAAATTTGAAGTTCTTTTTGGAAAACTGGGACGCCATGTCATCCGGACTAAAGAGGACAAGGACAACCCAAGTTGTTATCAGTGCTCAGTTCAGAAGCCTGCATCTCTGATGGTATGGGGTTGCACCTTGCATTTTCCATCATGACAATGCCAGACCACATACTGCATCAATTACAACATCATGGCTGCGTAGAAGAAGGATCCGGGCACTGAAATGGCCAGTCTGCAGTCCAGATCTTTCACCCATAGAAAACATTTGGCGCATCATAAAGAGGAAGAGGCGACTTAAAAAACTAAGACAGTTGAGCAACTAGAAGCCTGTATTAGACAAGAATGGGACAACATTCCTATTCCTAAACTTGAGCAACTTGTCTCCTCAGTCCCCAGACGTTTGCAGACTGTTATAAAAAGAAGAGGGGATGCCACACAGTGGGAAACATGGCCTTGTCCCAACTTTTTTGAGATGTATTGATGCCATGAAATTTAAAATCAACTTATTTTTCCCTTAAAATGATATATTTTCTCAGTTCAAACATTTGATCATCTATGTTGTATTCTGAATAAAATATTTAAATTTGAAACTTCCATTATGTGGACATTTTTATGCAAGCCTTTCTATAACCAAAGTGTAATCTGAAACTGACATATTATACATGTTATATGTAAGAAGGGACATCACACTAAGCAAAACACTTTTCATATTTATTATGAATAACAAAGGGGGTGTGGAAAATAAGCTTTAGCAAAATCGCAAATCTGCACACATAATCACAAAGTAGTGATATTTGTAGAACTGTCCAGTTTGGTCATGGTTGTGTTCTTCTATTCATCGTGGAACTTGGGCAGTTTATCTCCTGGAACAACTATATGCTTGACTTCTGCTTCAGTGATGACAACCAGGTGAACCACACCACCACTTACATTGTCCCGACCCATAGCCAGAGCCAAAGCTGTGAAGACACAAACATTAGTCGACATTGCTTTATTCACAGTAAATATAAATGTCAATAAACTTCTTTTTGCAATTCTACTGTACCATTTGTGGAAAACTGTGTAGCCTCTTCTAAACTCATATCAGGTTTGAATTTGGCATCCACATAACCATAGATGTATGTGCTGCCAGATCCACCGATGGTGAAAGGCTGACTGAGTAGCATTCCTCCCAAAGACACAACGTATATCTGTAGAAAGACAAAACATTTGCAAAAGAGGATGTTACTCACGCATTGCAGATTAACATTTGATTAAACAGAAAAAAATACTGTGCTTAGCTAAAATATACTTTTCTTTTGATTTAAATGGCCATTGTATAACTAGTTCTTATCATTTCCACACCAACTAATAATTTTCAATGCAAACTGTACTGTTAATATTATATTAGTCTCTTTATTATTTGTATTTATTTGCATGCCTATAGCAACTTTGAGAGCATTTGAGAGTCATATGTGACTGTGATGCCGAACTTTATTTAGATCCTTTGTAATTGTCTATAATCTTTGTGTTTAGCAGAGCAGCACCTGTGGTCCCTTTTTCCTGTCCCAGCCCGCTGTGATGAAGCCTGCCTGTAGCTCTTCCTTATTGTTATAGCAAAGTTCCTCATAATGGATGCTGCAGCTTTCACCAAGGGAGGAGTTTCCATCTGAATACTAAAGACATGGAGATATCTTACAGTCACGGACAAAACTTAAAGGATTAGTTCACTTTAAAATGAAAATTATCCCATGATTTACCCACCCTCAAGCCATCCTAGGTGTATATGACTTTTTCTTTCTTTGGAACACAAGCTGAGTTATATTAATAAATATCCATATTCAACACATTATAAAGTAAAATGTCTAGCTTCTGCCAGACCGCCTTCCGTATTCAACTCATGGAAAAAGCGTAATGTATGACGCCGAACGTAGCGCAAGCATTTTAAATATAGATTTTTTTCTTACAAAAACCCATCGCTTTGCTTCAGATGGCCTTTATTAACCACCCAGAGCTGTGTGGAGTATGTTTATGATGGATGGATGCACTTTTTTGAGCTTCAAACTCGTGAGCCGCATTCACTGCCATTATAAAGCTTGGAAGAGTCAGGATATTTATTAATATAACTCTGATTGTGTTCATCAGAAAGAAGAATGGCACCTAGGATGGTTTGAGGGTGAGTAAATCATGGGGTAATTTACATTTTAAAGTGAACTAATCCTTTAATAGCTCAGGTTTTCTTGCTACAGAATGAACAGACCTATGAAAGGACAGCTGGAATTTGGCCATTTTGGTAACAGCTTGTGCATCTGCCAGTGATCCAGCTATGCAGCAGAATATTCTATCATGCACCTGGATCAGCTTGTTGATGGTTTTGGATGACACATAAGACCTGTAGGTAAAAGTTATATTGTAGTTAAGAGAGGTGTAATTGTGTGTAACAGGACAATGAACAAACTATTGGAAAATACTCACTCTCCCATAGAAGCTCTGGAGTCAGACCCAATGATAACTCCTCCATTAAACTTGACAGCAAGAATGGTGGTCTAACCAATTAATAATAAAATCATAAATTAGTTAAGTAATGACACACACACACACACACACACACACACACACTATGTATATATATATATATATATATATATATATATATATATATATATATATATATATATATATATATATATACACACTCACCTAAAGGATTATTAGGAACACCATACTAATACTGTGTTTGACCCCTTTCGCCTTCAGAACTGCCTTAATTCTACGTGGCATTGATTCAACAAGGTGCTGAAAGCATTCTTTAGAAATGTTGGCCCATATTGATAGGATAGCATCTTGCAGTTGATGGAGATTTGTGGGATGCACATCCAGGGCACGTAAGCTCCCGTTCCACCACATCCCAAAGATGCTCTATTGGGTTGAGATCTGGTGACTGTGGGGGCCATTTTAGTACAGTGAACTCATTGTCATGTTCAAGAAACCAATTTGAAATGATTCGAGCTTTGTGACATGGTGCATTATCCTGCTGGAAGTAGCCATCAGAGAATGGGTACATGATGGTCATAAAGGGATGGACATGGTCAGAAACAATGCTCGGGTAGGCCGTGGCATTTAAACGATGCCCAATTGGCACTAAGGGGCCTAAAGTGTGCCAAGAAAACATCCCCCACACCATTACACCATCACCACCAGCTTGCACAGTGGTAACAAGGCATGATGGATCCATGTTCTCATTCTGTTTATGCCAAATTCTGACTCTACCATCTGAATGTCTCAACAGAAATCGAGACTCATCAGACCAGGCAACATTTTTCCAGTCTTCAACTTTCCAATTTTGGTGACCTTGTGTAAATTGTAGCCTCTTTTTCCTATTTGTAGTGGAGATAAGTGGTACCCGGTGGGGTCTTCTGCTGTTGTAGCCCTTTCGCCTCAAGGTTGTGCATGTTGTGGCTTCACAAATGCTTTGCTGCATACCTCGGTTGTAACGAGTGGTTATTTCAGTCAAAGTTGCTCTTCTATCAGCTTGAATCAGTCGGCTCATTCTCCTATATAATTGCTTTAGGTGAGTGTATATATAGGAACACCTGTTCAATTTCTCATTAATGCAATTATCTAATCAACCAATCACATGGCAGTTGCTTCAATGCATTTAGGGGTGTGGTCCTGGTCAAGACAATCTCCTGAACTCCAAACTGAATGTCAGAATGGGAAAGAAAGGTGATTTAAGCCATTTTGAGCGTGGCATGGTTGTTGGTGCCAGACGGGCCGGTCTGAGTATTTCTCAATCTGCTCAGTTACTGGGATTTTCATGGACAACCATTTCTAGGGTTTACAAAGAATGGTGTGAAAAGGGAAAAACATCCAGTATGCGGCAGTCCTGTGGACGAAAATGCCTTGTTGATGCTAGAGTTCAGAGGAGAATGGGCCGACTGATTCAAGCTGATGAGTCTCGATTTCTGTTGAGACATTCAGATGGTAGAGTCAGAATTTGGCGTAAACAGAATGAGAACATGGATCCATCATGCCTTGTTACCACTGTGCAGGCTGATGGTGGTGGTGTAATGGTGTGGGGGACGTTTTTTTGGCACACTTTAGGCCCCTTAGTGCCAATTGGGCATCGTTTAAATGCCACGGCCTACCTGAGCATTGTTTCTGACCATGTCCATCCCTTTATGACCACCATGTACCCATTCTCTGATGGCTACTTCCAGCAGGATAATGCACCATGTCACAAAGCTCGAATCATTTCAAATTGGTTTCTTGAACATGACAATGAGTTCACTGTACTAAAATGGCCCCCACAGTCACCAGATCTCAACCCAATAGAGCATCTTTGGGATGTGGTGGAACGGGAGCTTCGTGCCCTGGATGTGCATCCCACAAATCTCCATCAACTGCAAGATGCTATCCTATCAATATGGGCCAACATTTCTAAAGAATGCTTTCAGCACCTTGTTGAATCAATGCCACGTAGAATTAAGGCAGTTCTGAAGGCGAAAGGGGGTCAGACACAGTATTAGTATGGTGTTCCTAATAATCCTTTAGGCGAGTATATATATATATATATTATCATTAATATAAAATGCTACATATATGATTTTTAAAAAATGTATTAGTTATTAACCTCACTTACTGTTCAGGTCTAATAAATCACACAAATACTATTAAATAAACATTTAAAAGACATAGCATTTATTAAATTGTGTTGAGGTGAGATTTAGTGACATCTATGGTCAAATGGAAAATGAATCGAGAGGGGAAACTAACCCTACACGCTCTACCATTGTTTTATATGCGCAAAGTAAGGGGGAATTTATGCGACAATCCATAATTAAAACTTAAGATCTCTCCAAATGGAAGTTGATATGACGAATGAGGCCACAAGATATCCATACACGAAAGCGAAAGTAACTTTGAGCTACATCATACTTAATCTGCAGATTCACAACTACACAGATAAATATATTTAACAATATATTAATATATTTAAACGAGCATTTCATAACATTATCTCAAACGATAAAATAAACATTACCTGCCTCCGACGATTTAAAAAAGTCAATTTTGCGTCAGCTAAACAACACACTGCAAAGGCTTAACGTTAAGTCATACATAACACGACAAATAGCCTACTTACGCCAGTGCTGACACCTTTTACTTGTGAGTATGAATGATGCCTCTCCATTATTATAAACTCGACAAGCAGATTGTGGATGAAACGCTCGAGTCGCTCGACTGTGAATGTACACGCTCATCTGACACGGCAAGCCTAGTGTTCGCGAGGCGCATTACACGAAGCGAACAGTTCCCGATTAGAGTTGGACATGGCACTTTCCTGCGTCCTCGAGCCTGCTCTGCCTGGTTTTAACTTCGAAAATTCCACAAGGTAAGTATAAATTATGCTCGACACAGTTATAGTAGGATAATACTGTGCGTAAAATGTAGAAAACATACCCTTGCATTATCATTATCATTGTTTCAGGGTGTCGGAACAAAAGCGAAAGTATGTTCAGACCGAATTCAGGTCTTTTTCCTCTAAATGAAAACGTACAGTGTTTTCTACAATCGATTTTATTGTAATCTTCACAGCTCAAATAAAGTCTGTAAAACTTTTTAAAAGTAGCCTATATTCTGACTTGACCTGTTTGATTCATTGCAATCTCCTCCTTCACCATTTAGAAATATTGTACTGGAGAATGGTTCAGAAGAGAGGAAAATCAAGGCTCCAAAACCCATGAAAACAGGCACCACCATTGCTGGAGTGGTTTATAAGGTAATTAGAAATCAAAACAAATAGTCTACATTTAGAAAAGAAAAAAAAAAGGTAAAAATGCTGTCACTGGGTTGGTACTAATAGATGCTGCTAATATATGTACACTTTTGGTACCAATATGTACATGTGAGGTAGGGTAACATGGAGGAAGATGCCCCCTTAAGAATAATCTGCATCAATTGCAACATATTTAGATATAAGTTTAGCATGTGCATGATGATGATGCATCAACCAATGTGTTATTATAGGAAATAAATAGAAACATTTGCTAATTTAGTTGTTATAGGAAAAAAATGTCGAATCAGTCGGCCCATTCTCCTCTGACCTCTAGCATCAACAAGGCATTTTTGCCCACAGGACTGCCGTGATACTGATGTTTTTCCCTTTTCACACCATTCTTTGTAAACCCTAGAAATGGTTGTGCGTGAAAATCCCAGTAACTGAGCAGATTGTGAAAATACTCAGACCAGCCCGTCTGGCACCAACAACCATGCCACGCTCAAAACTGCTTAAATCACCTTTCTTTCCCATTCTGACATTCAGTTTGGAGTTCAGGAGATTGTCCAGGACCACACCCCTAAATGCATTGAAGCAACTGCCATGTGATTGGTTGATTAGATAATTGCATTAATGAGAAATTGAACAGGTGTTCCTAATAATCCTTTAGGTGAGTGTATGTCATAATAGAAAATTGAAGCAAATGAACGATTTGACTCAGCTAACCCATAGGTTTTAATGAAAGCAAATATGTCTGAAATGTACATCTAATTCATGGAATACTGAATAATAACCTAATTGATTACAATCATTATTACATTTAAAAATAATAACACTAGTAACAACATGCCACTTAGGGCCTTCTGGTCATCTTACAGCAAGGTGTAACTTTATCTATTTACTTACTGAACTATAACTTTTACTCCACAAATCTAAAAACATCAATGTGCACACAAATCCCTCATTAAAAACAGACACAAAAACTTTGATATTCCACATAATACAGTGTCATCACTATTTTCCAGAGACACAAAATTAGATCAGTTAACCTCACAAACAGTTTGGCTGACTAAATCTCACAAATGTTGATATTCAGATGAAATTACAAAATTAGAAATAATACAATATGCGCTCTTTAGGTTCAAAGTTGTACCTTTGAAAGGGTACCGCCCCAGTGACAGCTTTTGTACCTTTTTTCCTGAGAGTACAATAATGTTATATAGATATTGTCTGACAAACTAAACTGTGTGTGTATATGTAGGATGGTGTAGTTCTGGGAGCAGACACCAGAGCCACATCTGACGAGGTAGTTGCAGATAAAATGTGTGCCAAGATTCACTACATTGCACCTAACATATAGTAAGTAACAGTAGGGATTAAATTAAAAGGGTTTCAATTGTTAACACTAGTTAACTAACAATGAACAATACTTCTACAGCATTTATTAATCTTAGTTAATCTCAACATATACCAAAACTTTTATACGGTCAAATGTTGTATCTGTTAACATTAAAATATGAATGTGAACATTTTTATTAACAAAAGGCTGTAAAAAAATATATTGCTCATTGTTAGTTCAAAGTTAATAACATTAATTAATGTTAACAAATGATACCTTATTGTAAAGTATTAGCATTTTATTTTTTGTTAGTTGTTGTGGAGCAGGAACAGCTATGGACACAGGGAAGACGACAGATATGCTGTCATCAAACCTCACCATTTTCTCCATGAACAGCGGCAGAAACCCAAGAGTAATCATGGCAGTTAACATACTACAAGACATGCTCTTCAGGTGTGTGCAGATTGAATGGTGTATTGTTATCTTCATCTGTTATCACAAATACACTGCGTGATCTTGTATGTACACTGCGTGATCTTGTATGTACACTGCGTGATCTTGTATGTCTGTTTGTACTATAGAAACTTAAATGTAAAAATAATGTTTAAGTGCTTGTGCTACTGTTTCTCAGGTATCGAGGTATGATTGGAGCTCATCTAATTTTAGGGGGTGTTGACTGCACTGGCAGTCACCTGTACACAGTCGGCCCTTATGGGAGCATGGACAAGGTGCCATATCTAGCCATGGGTATGTATGTGACATCCAATTGATGATAAAAAATAATTTGGTAAGAAATGTGTTAATTCATAGATAATGCATTTATTTTAGATAAAAATAGTATATTACACTCTTAAACAATAAATGTTCTTTATTGCCATTAATGTTTCCATGCACAAAAGTAAAGAAAGATTCTTTACAGTTTTGTCTTTTGGAAAAAGGCTATTTTAAGAACTGATCACTGACCCCTTCTGGAACCTTTATTTTTAAGAGTGTGTATATTTATCTAATTTTCAAATGGCTAGTCTTCATCAGCTGGTGCTTGAATGTGATGTGTCCTGCTTTCACAATGGAAATTCCTGCAATATAGTTTTGCACATATATGATCAGTTCTCAAGAGAATTTATGACAGCTATGTATCTGTGTTTTTAGGATCTGGTAATCTGGCTGCAATGGGGATACTGGAGGACAGATTCAAAGTAAACATGGATGTAAGTTGCCTTTTTTAACCTGCTTTTTGTAAGGTTTCTATGTCAGTACTTCTGTGTTTCTGTAGCTCAAGGTGCTGCAACAGAAAAAAATAATTTATTTCGTTGAATAATTTGTGTAACGTAGTTCGTTGTTATGGGAAGGAGGCGGGAACCGGCAAACATTTAAAAGACTTTAATAAATCACACACACACACACTCAGACTCACACACACACACACACACAGACACAGACACAGACACAGACACACACACACACACACACAATCACACATTCTCAATCACACAGGTGTCGCTGGTCCTTATATGCCTCCGAGGGTCGCAGGTGACGCTCATTCTCCTCCCACGCTCCTCCCACGTCTCTCGCCGTCCACCTCACCACAATTTGGTTTCAGCGTGAACTTGAAAATATTTAGGGCCAGATTTACTAAACAGTGCAAATTAGCGTGAGCACATAGTTCCATGAAAGTGCCGATGGGAGTGGAAAGTTCAGCATGTGATCTACTGACAACGGGCAAATTAAAGAACCAGTGGTGTAAAGTATTTGAGTAAATGTAATTAGTTACTGCACTTAAGTATCTTTTTGGCTATTTTGTAGTTGTACTGAGTATCAAAATATATTAGCAACTTTTACTCTCTACTTGACTACATTTTTGAATGAGTATTTTTATTTTTAATCCAATACAAATTTGTGTTGAGAAATGCAGTTACACATTACATTTTGTATGGCACCTAACTTTTTCTGCAGCAGTTTGTTTCTGCTATAAAGAAGCGACGTGTTTTGCCTTTACTCACCCAAACATTCAACAAGGCTACTTTACATGAATGCATTAGCGGGTGTTTGATGAATCGCAGGTAGTTGATTTATGAGATGAGGACATGACTGCAGCCGGTGATGAGCCAAAACAAGAACATCCAGTGCAAGTAGACTTTGACTATTTCATTTTACATAACATTATTTTCCAATATTTCCACTATATTGACGAGACCTTTTAAAAAAAATATTGGCTTACTTATGGCCTTTTTGTGCACTTGAGCGTAACTGAGACTTGAGGGTTTGTAGACGTTTAAGAGGCTGTTGTGTCGACCTTGATTTATTAGCCTACAATATTGAGGTGTTCAGTTTTATTTTGATTTTAGAAAGTAAACATGATTTCTCATCTTACAAATCAATAGTTTCTTATTTTCACTGGTATGTCTCTTAGGTGTTGAGCACTAGTGCATCGTTGAGCCTACATTCAGTATGAGTAAAATACTTAAGTAGCTACTGTTAAAACTTAAGTAGCTACTGTACTTTTACTCAAGTCGTATTGGAATTGGTGACTTGTAACTTGTAATGGAGTAATTTTCTCTGTACAGAATCTGTACTTTTACTTAAGTGTGGTTTTCAAGTACTCTTTACACCTCTGTAAAGAACACAGATGCAGCTGGATCATTTCCACAATGACCAACGCAATCTACCAGTTAGCGTCTGGTTTAAGACGTGCTTTTTTTAGGTGTTAAATAATACCAGTAAATTGACGTGCGCTAGCCTTAGTAAATTACCTTGCATCAAAATTTGTTTAATTACATTTAAAATGCATATGCAATAAGGTCAGCCGCAAAAATAATTTTGTCCATGCCTTTTCAGCGCTAGTTTTTTATGGCTTTAGTAAATCCTGACAGTAGTTTTTTAACGGCAAAAGAGGGTTTGCGCTGGTGCAAGCTGTTTGCAAATCTGGCCCTAAGCATGTAGAAATGACAGCTCTAACTTATATATTACTTTGGATTGTTTGTAGTCAATTATCAAGTATTGATTCCATTTTCCACAGTTTTTCAGTGCTTTTCCAGTTCGTTAACTTGTTTGGCAGTACCTGGAGTTTGTTTTACACTCCGAATTATTAGTTTCTGTGCAAAATTTTTATCATTGATTCATCATTGATTGTCGCTATTATCTTTTTTGTGTACCAAATGCTGAGGTCTATGTTTTGCCCCTAAATAAATATTTGAAGGTCATGTCTCACAGATTAGAAAATAACCATTTAGCTCTCCATCTGACTGGAAAATAAACGGAAAGGTTTAAAGTTTTATATTATATTAAATATTTGTTTAATGCCTGAAATCTTTCTGTCATTATTGTCATTTATCTAACCTTTAGCTGGAGGAGGCCAAGGCACTGGTAAGTGATGCCATTCATGCAGGCATCATGAGTGACCTGGGATCAGGCAACAACATAGACCTGTGTGTGATTACAAAGAGGGGGTAGATTATATCAGACCTCATCTAGAGTCCCAATATAACTATAAGAGGTAAGACGACACAACACAACTCACACACTTTATATAATGTCACAGCAACTGTGCATATTCAAAGGTTTTTGTTAATTACCTAATGCCTAATATTGGTAATGTATTGATCTCTCTCTCTCTCTCTCTCTCTCTCTCTCTCTCTCTCTCTCTCTCAGGCAGGCAAAGTATAAGTATAAACCAGGTACAACACCGGTTCTAACTAAAACTGTGACTCAGCTGGAGCTGGAGTTGGTGCATGAGACAGTTCAAATGATGGAAACAGGATCCAGTTGAGCCAATAAATACACTGTGATGTTGTAATGTGCTCTGGAAGAGGGATCCTTTGATCTCATTTACTGTTTTGATGTTAGATTTGCTGTAAATGATTTTTTTTTATGTCTAATGTTTATTCTCTTAATTCCAAGGCTTGTAGTGGACTGTGCAAATGGTAGAGTGCAGAGATAATCATCAATAAAATACAATTTCCAGCACATGAACTGCACAATATTCTTTTTTATTTAAATTTTTGATTTATTTTATGTTTTAATATACACAACGGGACTTGATAACAAAAATGCAACACAAAGACTTTTAAATAACATTTTGTGCAATATTACTGTTGGTTATTTTATATGCTTTAATAAATAAATGTTTAACGTAAATAAAGGCCAAGTTAATTTTTAAAAATAAAAACAACAATGAAAAGTCATAAATACTGTGTGAGCCTAAATATATTGCAAATTATAAAAAGGACTACTTATCGATCCTTAGGCTATATGTAACATTTTGAAAGTGGACATGTTATATTTAAAAATAAAACAACATTTAATATTCAGTGACTAAATGATATTAAAAAGATTGAAAAAATGGGTCAGCCTTTATTTTGACATCTGAACAGAATTAGTACTGGTTGTGAGTGACAAGTAAAGTCTTTAAAGATAAATTCTATAGGGTCAGTTCACTTAGGCTATAGCTGACAAATGAAAAATCAACTAGGCTATTTTTATAATTTCAGGCATTGAATTCAACAAACGTTTTTGGATAGGGTGTGGCCAGAGTTGTTTTCGTACCTTAACAGCAGTTACACTTGTTTAACCTGCATCGGATGAATCTACATAGATACTGGTGACGCTGAAAGACTCGTGCTCCCATTGGTCAGCCAGAAATGTACAGAACTTTCCTCAAAGAATCACAAAATTGTAATGTTTATCAAATATTATTTAACAACCGAAGCAAATAGAAAACATAATTTATAGATGCTATTTGCTGATAGCGTATGTGTATGTTTTTCAGTGTAGGCTGGTCGTAATCGAAACTATAAAACGGCTTCTCTTAATCTTTCGGTTTCGAAATCACTGTCTTCCGTAGAGGAATCATATTTCCTTCATGTAAAATACGTACACTTAGGTCATTTCGCTTTACTATTGTAATTACTTTACTGTACTTTCTTTATAAAAAGAATGGCTCTTTTGGATGTAAGTGGGTATAAATATAATTCCGCGTCACAGTTTGGCTTTAAGCAAACGCATCTTCTCGACCGGTCGAGTCACTATAGTTTTGGGACCAAATGCCAGGAATTCGCGGTACCTGTCGGAGTTGATGTAAGTAACTTTATCATCAATATAAATTCATTACTGCATCTTAGAGGCGTTAAGCTACGGCAACATAAAAACACACATTTTGTGAGAAAATGGAAGAAGCATGAGATTGCACCAAACAGCAAAACATGTTAAACAGATTAATCCAAAAATATCACTTGATACACAAACCCCTGTAGACTATTTTCAGCAGTTGTGTAACAGGTTAGTAATTAAAACGTCATTTAAAAGATTTTTTTATGTGCTTTTTATGTTTCTCATATCTCCCAGATAAATTTGCTTATTGAAACATAGGGGCAGACTCACAGCAACAGCAAAAAGAGAAAAAGTATATATATATATATATATATATATATATATATATACACACACACACACACACACACACACACACACAGGCTATTTTTTATTCTGTTAAATATATACATTAGCCTGCACTGTAACATTCTGTTCCCATCAGCCCTCTAAGTTTCTGAAATCATGCAGTTGTGAGGATGGCGTTTCCATAGATCTGAATCATGGCACCACAACCCTGGCATTTAAGTTCCGTCATGGAGTCATCGTGGCTGTTGACTCCAGAGCTTCAGCTGGAAAATACATCGGTAAGCATCCATACATCAAGGAAGTGTAAACACTTCCTTAAGTCAGTATCATAATACATGTAATTCATGTTGATAACAGCATTTAGAGTAAAACACAACAATTGTGAGCATCATGTCAATCATTTATTTATCTGCCATATCATGATGTTTCTCCCAATGTGTTGCAGCATCAAAGGAGGCCAATAAAGTGATTGAGATCAACCCTTACCTGCTGGGCACCATGTCCGGCAGCGCTGCAGACTGTCAGTACTGGGAGAGACTGCTGGCTAAAGAGTGCAGGTCTGTCTCAGCATGCTTCTGAAGGGATGAGCTTCTGCTCGCAGGATGAAGTTACCAGTTTGTGTTTGTGTTCAGCCGTATCAGAGAATGTATTCAGCCTAAAGTCTTGGTTCAAGATTATTAGAAGAACAGATAATGTTATTCATTTAAAAATGACTAATCAGTGCATTAGTAAAGATTTAAACAGATAATTAATCCAAAAATGTAAATTCTGTCATCATTTACTCACCCTCAACCTGTGTTCATTTCAATTCACATTCACATTTAGTTGTATAGCGCTTTTCACAATACATATCATTTCAAAGCAGCTTCACAGAAAATGTATACGTCTACAATTGAAAGTGATTTGTTATCAGAGGAGACTGTCCAGGTTAAGTATTTCAGAAATGTTCACATACAAAGCACACAGTTAGCTGACAATGTACTATTAATCAATATAAAAATAAATGAAGGCACAGACAATGGGCTAAGTGAAATAAGAATACATGTTGATAACAATGATTAGGTATTTAGATAATTGAGCATGGGTTGCGTGTTGATGCAGAGCTGCATCATCTGAAGTCCTCGCAGGAGTTGGAGTCGTTCCTTCACAGGTGTTCATCTGCACCTTTTTTGCATCTTTTTTTGTTGACTTTCATTGTCCAAAAACTTTAAACTTCAAAAAGGACATAAAGGTATGAAGAAACATTTTGTATAATGAACAGATCAAAATTGAACTGTTCATTATAAAATAATCAGATATTATCCTTATATTGTTATCATTTCGAGCATAAGTTGTAATTGCTGCATAACATGTTTATTGTGTCTACTTAACTGAATATATGTCACTGCCATATGGACATTACTTTGATACACTCATCTCTGACTGATAACAGAATACTTCCTAAACTGTTACGCTAAAACAAGCATTTTCTGTAAAGCTGCTTTGAAACAATATTTATTGTGAAAAACACTATACAAATAAACTTGTGTGGCATTATCACTTTTTTATAATTCAGTACAAGTTTAAAATTACATGTTAAATGGTGAACTATCACTTTAAGAAGAAGAGTAGTTATACTATCTGTTACACTGTTTTTCTTTTTTCCATTTAAAAGCACCACCAAAAGCTTTTTTCTCCATTACTATGATTTTATCTGAAAAAAAAAAAAAGCATGCAGTAGCAGATTATATAGATTGTTAGATTTACCATTATAATTCATTAAAATATTAATATGTAAGTATTTGTGTGTTTTAAAAACAGACTTTACAAACTACGTAACAAGGAGAGGATCTCCGTGTCTGCAGCCTCCAAACTCCTGTGCAACATGATGCTGGGATACAGAGGCATGGGTCTTTCTATGGGGAGTATGATCTGCGGCTGGGACAAGCAGGTGAAGTCTTTGGGCCCTATTTTAAAGATCTGAGCGCATGGTCTGAAGCGCATGGTGCAGGTGTACTTAGGGCATGTCTGAATCCACTTTTGCTAGTTTACAGACAGAAAAAATAGTTGGTGCATGGTCCAAAAGGGTTGTACCTATTCTCTAAATGAGTCATGGATGTGTTTTATTTATAACCTGCAATAAACAAATCAGAG
This sequence comes from Paracanthobrama guichenoti, assembly GCA_018749465.1. NCBI lineage: Eukaryota > Metazoa > Chordata > Actinopteri > Cypriniformes > Gobionidae > Paracanthobrama > Paracanthobrama guichenoti. The sequence goes on along the minus strand of CM031961.1, from coordinate 7,160,772 downwards.
TGTCATCTCCCATTTCCTTTAAAAGCCAGGTGCACTTGCAACGATTGGTAAAATAATTAGCCCATTTCATTCGTCATTACTGCAAATAGGTAATTCTGATACATGCAACGACTATCAATAACTTTCCATTATACAATGAATATCCACATGTAGGCATTTTTATCTTGATGTACACAATAATAATCTTTTACATTGTAATCCTTTTATTTTTAATATTTTAAAATGTTTGTGTGCTGCTGTGCATCCCTGTGTGTGTAACAAGCAGAGTGTATGCGGATTGTGCACCCGCCTATAGGCGCATATTACTAACACAACCTTTAAATAACATAAAAATACTACTTTAGACCAGGTTTTTGCTGGTCGATGGTGCAGTTTTCAATTCAAGTCAAGTCAAAGCCAAATGTTATTTATATAGCACATTTAAAAGCAACAGTTATGCCAAAGTGCTGTACAATAAGACAAAGTGCATATAAAAGAAAGCATAAAAAGAACAAGGCAGATACACAATAGGCAGATACACAATATAAACACAATAGATACAATTAAATTCACAATTGTATATAAAAACACATTTGACCCAATACAATCTAAAATAATAAATAATATAAAATCTACCAATATCGATCTAATCAAAAGCCAGAGAGAACAGATGAGATTTAAGAGCCAGTTTAAAACTGGCCAATGAAGTAGCAGACCTCACATTGAAGACTGTTCCAGAGTTTAGGTGCTGCACAGTGAAGGCCCGACCACCCTTAGTTTTACAGCGAAAACGTGGGACAGTTAAAAGAAGCTGATTACAAGACCTAAGAGTTATTTGGGGAGTGTAAGGAATCAGAACTTATGTTTTTTGGTGCAACACCAGATAGAGCCACTTTAAACTTTAAAATTGATTCTGAACTTAATAGGAAGCCAATGTACAATGTCTCTAACATGGGAGAAATGTGATCTCTCTTTTTTGTGCCGGTAAGAAGTCTCGCTGCAGCATTTTGGACAATTTGCAGGCAAGAGATTGTAGTTTGAGGCAGGCCACAGTACAGAGAATTACAGTAGTCCAGATGTGATGTTATGAAGGTGTGGATTATGGTCTTTAAATCTTTTGGAGACAAAAACTGTTTTAATTTCACAATTGATCTCAAATGAAAGAAACCTCCCTTTACCACTGAACTGATTTGTTTTTCAAAATTTAGTGACGAATCGAATGTAACCCCCAGATTCCTTACATTAGGTTGAACAGTGGCGGAGATAGAACCTAAATTAAAAGGAGATGAAGACCTGGATGAGCCTAAAATCCAAATTTGCCTCAAAATATCACCGCACCAACAATGCGCCAGAACACACCTCGTTTTCAGACTAGCACGCCCATGTGCACACAGATGGGTGCGAGTGCATTTGCTATTTAAACAACGTATCAAAAATGATAACTGCATCGGGATGAAACTAGCAAAAAACACTTGTGTCACATTGTGCCGGATGTATGATAGGGCCCTTTGTGTTTAAATAATTGTTGTGTTAGACTGGTGCTTTCAGTCTAAGCATATAATATTATAGAATACAATTAAATAAAATGATAAAATCATTTTATAACTCTCTTAGTAAGATATCATAATCTTCGTTTGTATCAATTATGCACATACATAATCTCCAGTTATATTCATATGATCTTTTCCCTCACATCAGGGTCCAGGCCTGTACTATGTGGATGACAATGGCACACGTCTCTCTGGCCGGATGTTTTCCACTGGCTGTGGGAACAGCTATGCCTATGGTGTCGTGGACAGCGGTTATCGTGAGGACATGACGGTGGAGGAAGCATATGAGCTGGGCCGGCGTGGTATCGCTCATGCCACACACAGAGACGCTTACTCTGGTGGTGTGGTCAACCGTAAGTACAGCAATATATACAAACTGGAAATAAATCTGAGACAGAAATGTTCTTTAACAGTATTTAGGGATGTAACATGATGTGCAATGTAATGTTTACCTCTGTGTAATGTTGTAATGTGCTTTTAGTTTCATCATAAAAAGTACCTAATTTGTGCCTTTGTATTTTAGGATTTTTCAGAGGTGTATAAATTCTCATTTGTCCTCAGTCTGAGTACAATGACACAGAAATGTTTTCTCTTTTAGTTTACCACATGCAGCAGGATGGCTGGATCAAGGTGTGTAAGGAGGATGTGTCCGAGTTAATCCACCGCTATAAGAAGGGCATGTTCTGATATGATCTCTCATTTATCAAATCTCACTGTTTCATCTACACAGTAAAAATTAAACTTTCAAATCAAAGACACATTTTGGTACATTCTTTGTTATATGATTTAATTGTATTCTCTGTAACTCCTTTAGTGAACGTAATGTGCTTATTTTGCAGGATTTTTGTGCTTAATTTTAGAAAACAGAAAGTTTATATATGATGTCATTATAAAAATGTCACTTATGTAAGGTATACACAGACACAATTGACTGTTCAAAACAGAGACTCTACTTAAATTATTGCTTTAAATGATTGCTATTGCTGTATTAAAAGCATTTTTATTGACAGTCTTAATATGACAATGATAGTAACCATAACAGAAATGTAGATGTTATTTAGGACCATGTGCATATTAGATCTAGACATCATTACAATACAGAATCATGGAAAGTACCCATGAAACATTATTTTTTAGTTAAAGTCTTAAATTCAAGCATTGTTAAAATATTATTCTTATCTACATGTTTTCACTCAAAAAACAAAAACAAAAAAACTTGAAATTCTGTAAATGAAGAATGTGTTATTGTAGCTAATGCTTGACCAATAGTATTACTGTGGGCCATTAGTTGCTAGGCAGATTTGAATGAATCAGGTTTTTTCAGATCTCATTTGCAGGAATGTTTGGGCTTAACCCTTGCAGAAATCATTCTGCATTTTTACATAAAAAACAAAAACAAAACCAAACATATTTTAGTATGATATATAAACGGTTTTCCTCATGGGGACTGACATTTGGTCCTCAAAATGTATAGGGAATACCTGGACCACCAAAAACATACGCTATAAATTGTTTGTTTCTCAACATGGTTTGAGATTGTTATAATCATTTTAAAGGTCAGGTCAGGTAGAAAGTGTTAATAGTAATTATACTGGTAATAATTAGTAAGAAATTCACATTCACACGTGCACCGTTTAGTTCACTATTGTGTCCTTTCCCCTTTACTGTAATATATCTCTATCTTGAAGACTAAATGCATATTCTGTCCACCACAGTTCCATTTGTCATCCACAGATTTCTATTTGGGATTTTATGTTTACAAATTATATTTAATTAGGTACGTCCTTTATTTTTATAGTGCTTTATACATAGGAAATTGTTTCAAAACATCTTCATGATAATAAACAAGAAAGGAACAGAATCAATGATGCAAACTTCATCAAATGTGAGAGTTCAAATTCAGTTCAGTTCAATACCTGTAAAATTCATTCATTTGGAAACAAGTTCAATTCAGCTTTGAGTAGCTCTACTGGAGACAAGTGTCATAATTCAGTTTAAATGACTTATTTTTTTTAATAGGGATCAAATTGTAATTAATAACTAATCTTTAAATGACTAATACATCCCATATGTCATGGTGAGGTCCAGATGATGATGATGGAGAGTTCAAGAAAAGGTTTCAATAAACAAAAGGGTTCAATGAAAACAAACACAGGTAATCCACACAGATGAAGGCAGTGTAACCGCATGTATTCCATGATCACACACAAATAATACCCAACCCTGAACTGAACAAAAGGAGGAACTTAAATACACAGCGATGATGAACTAATGATTGACAGGTGTGTGATATCATGAGTGTCCATGGTAACTGATGAGTGGGAAACAAAGGAACACGAGACTGATGAAAATGTAATTTCACGAAACAGACAGAACATATATGAGACACCATATCTGAGCATCTATGCTCAGATATGATTTTCAATGTAGTTTAATACAGTACTAGTCATTAGTCCTGCATCGTTACCTATTAATGATGGTGGACCATTATTCTAAAGTGTTAAGATTCTACAAATGGCACTGCAACCCTGCAGTTGCAAAAAAAGTGATTCTGATTAATATTTCATATCAACTTTGGGCAGTAATCACGTAGTTATAAACACTTCTGTGTTCCTCTAATATTCTGCTGAATTTGGAGCAACACTTAAATAGATGAAATGTGAATTCTGCTATTTTGGAGTAAAAGAAGACACACATACCACTTGCTCCTTTTTGTGAGGTTTATTTATTTTAGAAGAATCAAAACCACATTACAACTGAAGGCAAGCAATTGACATTACAAAAACATTTATGCAATTTAATTTATATGTCCTAACCTCAAATAAAGGAAAATATCTATATTTTACTGTCCTGTTCATGTAGACATTAATGTAGAAGTTTAATAGTACAACATATACAATTATTTAACAAGAATCAACCAGTACAGCTTATCTAAATCATTTAAAACACAAACGAAAGAAATATACAAACAGAACAAACCCATTAACCCTATTTAAGGAATAAAATGCAAAGTCTGTAAATTGATAGTTTAATTGACAGAAAAGTTCTAATCTATAGACCATTTTAAAGTTTATATTAAAGTTATCCATGTTTTCAATGACTTGTTATCATTCTCCCCTCCCCTTATATGTTAAAATTAACAAGTTCATAAAATGAATAAAAACAAAAGATGAACAGAAAGTGTGATGAGAAAAAATTACTTTTATTTTTTGTAGAAGCCTCAGATCAATCCCATGTGTGAGTTTACATGTAATTTTATAAGCAGGATAGTCAGCAGGATAAGCCTCGTTTTTTCAGCTTCATCTCACAATCCCATCTGGTCTCCTAAAATGGCAAAAACATATTACATTGCATTAATTTTACGTGACTGACAGTTGCTCTGATGAATAATAATAACAACACACTTACATCTGTATGCTTTAGGATGATCCTGCTGAACTATTATCAGAAGATTCTACAACAGAAAAAGAAAATTACATTAACTATAAACTATACAACTATAAAACAACTGACAGCTCCAAGAATTAGCACAAATGGCATTACATATTTATACAATGCCATATTTATTAGTTCTAGATACATTCGAAATATTGTTGGGCATACCACATATAATTATCGGAGTGTCTATTTACACCAAGTGCAAATAGTGTGCCTTGTCAGCAAGTGCTATTCGCACAAGCTCCGCCTAACAATGCCTGGCTGTGCCAAACATTAAAAAAAACAGCTTGTGATTTAATGTCTTGTGTGGTGCAGTCAGTAAAGCGTATGGCTAATGGATCAATGTTTTGACGAGATCAACACGGGTTCGAATCCGCCTTTTGCAGAGCTTGCTCTTCTCTCATCGCAAATCACATCGGAAAGGCGTTTACTTTCAATAAAAATTAAGAAAATGTTCTAAATGTGGAAATAAAGTGCCTAATGAAATGTTTAATAATAATAAAATCATTTATTGGGTAGGGTTAGGGGTAGGAAGGGCTTTTAGTGTCCCTTTACGGCGGCATCCATTTAATAATTTAAATAAAAATAATAATTTACACTATATTATTATTGCATCCTGTTAATGTACATCAACACTGAGGTGCAAATAGTAAGTATCTGTCAAAA